>OV651817.1:82552531-83152531 GCA_927349885.1 Psylliodes chrysocephalus | reverse complement strand
AAAAATCATTGATAGTATATACTTGTTCAAAACAGAGGTAAAAGATTTTATTTTCAAAGGCGAGCGTCACATTATTGATGATTACTTCTAATACTACAGCAATATATACTTAAGTTTAGGCAAATTAAAAATAAGTTATCTGTATATCATAGTTAGAAATGTATTAGTACCTATTGTGTGATTTTATTATTATTATTATTATTATTGTTATTAATTATTATTAGATTTTACTCTTCTGTAACCTTTTATTTACTTTTGGCCAAAACAAGTGTCTATACACTTATTGGAATCCAAAGCTTTATTCTTGACATTACTGTGATGTATCTATAGTTATTTTATCTATTGCATTTATTGTATAAAATTAACTGTATTATGTATTTTATTGAATAAAGCAGATTATTATTATTATTATCAGAAGAAACTTTGATGGGTTTTGCATAGATTTATGTACGGTCATTTTGGGTAAGAGAGCGTTGTTTGAGGTAAATGTATAATAAAAATCCAAATAACAATATTCTAAATAATAACACGAAAAAATTTAATTTTAGTGTGGCATTTACAATAAAAATTTAAAAAATATATTACTAAAATTTATTATAAATGTCAATTGTTTGTTTCATTTAATTGTACCATAAACCTAAAATGGTAAACTTATCTATTTCTAGTAATTAATTAATATAAATTTATTCAGCTTGTCACTTTTTTTAATAAAGTATTCTTGTACAGATTTTATATTTTTTACATTTTCTCAGTATATATTAATTTTTGACCCCCAGTTTTAAGCCAAAAATTAACATTTTTCACTATAGAATTTGCAGGTAAAAGATAACTTTTTCTTTGTGAATAGGTAAACAATAATGTAAACTGCCAAAAAATCGGTTTTTCATTTTATACTTGTAAAACGTTCTAGGTGCCATAACCAACAACATATATAAGGTGCTGGGTGCCACGGCTTTTAAATAATTTAATTAACCAACACTATCTCTTACTCTTACCGTTTAGGATATCCCAATGATATACTCTGTAAGAGTGCGGACCCTGTATAAAATCTTATGCAATTTGTGATTTTCTACAAAATTTAAAGTCTTTTCTGTCTGGAAAAATAAGTTGTTGAAAGAGCAGGAATACTAATATTTAATCTAGATATTTTAATTTTCATTTACTCTTCAGAATTGTTATTTGAATTTCCTTTGAAGCCCTTTTTGCCTATAAACCTACTTCAAATAAAAGTTATGCCTTGTTTTCAAACTTCGCTACGTACTACGTAAACAAAATGAAATCCTTTTGAAGGGGAAGAAAAAACTTATGAATATTGAATGGATACCGTAAAAACTCGCTAAGTGGCATCACGTTTTCGAGTTCGTTTTTTTTGTAATTCGTCTATGATTAGATGCGTATTATTTTCCGAGAAAATCTTTCAATGCAATTTTTAAGCTAATGTAATTAATTTATTTATCTACAAAGGGTTTTTTCACCACTGATCACCTAACACAATTTTATTAACAAGTGCGTGCGTGTTTTACATCTGTCAATCCAAGTTTCACGTCTAAAAAACGACTTCTTACACCTTAAAATCATGTCTTAATTAGAGCATTAGTCTCAAAAACCGATATATGTTTTAATAAGTTATCTACAAAAACCGACATCTGTATGACAGCCAAGTGATTTTGTATTTTGACACCATTTTTTTAGTCTGAAGATTATAATTATAGGCAACAGGTTGTAATCAAATTTTATTATTTAGAAAAAATGGATTTATACATAAAAAAACACAGGAGCACGCCAGAAAAAGAAAAGTGAACAAATCTAAATAAAAATGGAGAAAGAGCTAAAAATATATAATAATAAATTAATATTTTACTTGTTTTACAAATCCATATACTTTTGTATTGTCCGTATACGCAAAAATAGTCCATTGGCACAAAAATGAATTGGCGCTTGTCACGCACGGAGCGAATCCATCATCTGTTCACAGCTGCAGTCGTAAACTTAAAATAAATATATTCTCAGGTTTTTTATATTCATAACAATTTGTAACAAAAAGCCACTTGTACCTATATCACCATTAGACTATAGAAGAAATTACTATAAACAAACCAATTTCATTTCATTCTTAATCACCTGTTAAAATTATGGGGTGTCATCAACCCTATATTACTATTGATGTAATAAAATGTATGTGTAATAGCTGTTACATTTACATTTTTTATTTTAGAGGCACTATTATTTGTCAATAAGATTGTATATTTTTGTACAAATTCTTGAGGATCCCAATACATTTTTCTTTAACAATATCAAAACATCACTTGTATGTTTCTGTTGATTTATTTGGTAATAGACAAAGACTGTCAGAATATAATGTCCATTTAGTTGCCCAAATAAGGTGAATAATTGCGTAAAATATTTTGGACAATAATCGAAGGTGCCATCCATATATAAAGTCGTACATTTAGATAACTATTATAAATTCTTTTGGTAAGAAAACAATTATTTGAGAAGTTTCGTCATTACTTATTAAAAAGTTTTCATTTCGATTTGTTAATATAGGATACAAATTTCTCACCGCTGAATGTACTTCTAAACGCGATTTGGGTTTTGGCACAATTTTTCTTCTCGCATTGTACATAACTTTTTTTAATATTATATAAATCTCTATTTTCTATTGCATCACACAAAACGTCCCGTATAATTTTATTTGGATTTAAACTAATATCTTCAGTAGCTTCTCGATTAGCAGCAAGTTTAATTATTTCTCTCTGGTATGCCGATGAAGACATTTCGGCATGGTTGTAATCAAGAGAACATTTTATTACATTGTACTCTTCTTCAACCGTAGAAATTGTTGCTTAACAGTTTGGGATGCGACAACGCCAAGTTTTTACTCCGGATTGGAGGTCATGTTTAAAATTAAATTTGTAATTATTTACAATTAAACAAATTTTTCCTCTACGCTAACACTTTTCGAAACTTTTACACCTTCCATATTTTGATTAGTTTACTTCAAAAAATAACAAACACAATTAAAACGTATTTGACAAATATTATTCAATATTACCCCCTTTTACTCGTGGGAACCATATGGATTCTGAAATAAAAAAACCCGAAGAGGCTGGACGTCGACGCTCACCTCCAGCAAAGGAGACTGGACGACTAAGTCCAACTGCGGCGCAGGAGGCTGGACAGCGACGATCACCTCAAAAAAAGGAGGATGGACGTCAACGCTCACTTCCTGCCAAGGAACCTGGACAACAAAGTTGAGCTCCTGCACAGGAGGCTGGACAGCGACGCCCAACTCCAAAAAAGGAGGATGGACACAGTAGTTCGCCCCGGAGAGGCAAGAGAATTTGTGGGTCTGAAGCAAAGAGGAGGCAGAGGGATACGCTGCGGGCAGGCAGTGCTACGGTAACGGCCACCCTTAGCAAACTGCCTCACTCCAAATTAAACAAAAGCGGCCTAATCAAGTCCTTAGGCAGCGACGCTAGTTCTGCCTCCACAAGAGGCCAGGAACACGATGCAACTAGAGACAATAAAAGGCCGCGATCTCATACCTCTTCCGAGGAAAAAGGGGAAAAACCCAGACAGGACCACAAAGTTCTGTCTGGGATAAGCTACAAGGATGCACTTACGAGCCACCTGAAAGTAGGTGTAATAGACAAGGATAACCCTTACGATAAGATCACTACCGAAAGAGAAATCCTCAAAAAGACATTGATGGGAGAGCTGGACAAAACAATTTTGTCCGCCGCCCGCAGCAAAACCAAGCCACCCACCTTCAAGTTTGGACGCACTCTAATGAAATCATCAGAGTAACGTGCGACGATGACCTGACGTTGGAATGGTTAAAAACCAAGGTACCAACCTTAAAAACATGAGAAGGAGCAACACTCGCTGTTGTAAGGATGGACGAGCTCCCCAAGCTCGCCAAAGCCTCTCTCTGGATCCCAGGGGAAGCGCAAGCTGACCTTGACTAGAAGGAGGTTGTGCTCAGGAGACTTAAGAGGCAAAACCCAAACTAACATGTAGCGAAATGGTGCACCTTCCACCATGAAATAAAAAAGACCCCAAAGGTCATCTCTTCGTCTTCGGCATCAGAGACGAGGACACAGGAACCCTAAAGGCCAAATAAATGAGGATGAACTATGCGTTCACCTCATTTACTATAAAGCCAAAGGTCGAAAAAGAGGCTAAAGCAGGGCCCAGTGAAGACTCCTTGGTAAAGGACCCTCTTCCTCCCCCCCCCCCCAAATTCAAGCCAGAAAAAATGGCAATCAATGAAAATGGAATTAAAAACTCCTAAACACAAAACTAAACTTTGCAACAGAGGTGAAGTACCTAGATCTCACCTTTGACAGCAAGTTAAGATGGAACTCGCATTTAGAAAACAGAGTTAAAAGAGCATATATTGCTTATGAACAGTGCAGCCGAACCGTGGGGCGCACTTGGTGTTTCTCCCCCAGAGTCGTCGCATGGACTTACACGGCTATCATAAGACCTATGCTAACATACGATGCAGTTGTCTGGGTACCGAAAACTAAAAAATTAACATCAATCCGTAAACTAAAACAAATTCAAAGAACAGCATGTCTCAACATACCAGGAGCCCATGAAAACAACACCTACCAGAGCGATGGAAATCATTCTTAGTCTCACTCCCCTTGATATTTACATCAAGGAGGTTGCTCTTACGACAATGGCACGCCTTTGCACGGTTGGAATAGAACCTGATGTAGGATCTGGTGAGGCTAAACGTCACTTTTGGCAGGAGACGCTCGATACGCTCCTACTGCTTCAAGCGAACATCCCACCGAGATATATCTTTCATAAGCCATATAAAGTTATAATAGAACAAATAGAAGAGCCAGAAGTGGCAGGTACGATTCGTATCTACATCGACGGTTCCAAAACAAAACAGATACTTAAACACAAACATAAAATGGGCTGTGAGCAACAGTGCCAGTGCAGTGCAAACAGAGCTAACGGGGATTCTCATAGCAGCAAAAGAAATAACCAGAAACAATATCACTGGAAGGAACATGCTCATCTATACAGATAGCAGACAAACAATACTCATCCTGAACAGACCACGAATTTATTCAGGGTTAGTACTAGAATGTCATGAAGCTTTGGCCGAAGTATCCATCAACAATGTGATCACCTTAAGATGGATCAAAGGTCACGACACATCGAAAGGTAACCGTCTTGCCGATTCACTAGCCAAGAAAGCAGCCACCCAAATACGTTTTGGACCTGGCCCTTCTATTGGCCTGACAAAATCGGTAGTGACAGACCTAATTAAAGAACATTCCCTTGTGAAATTCAAGGAAATATGGGATGAAACAAGAAACTGCAGAGTTGCCAGGGAGCTCTTAAGTTTTTCTGACAACACTGCAGCAAACAAATACTTGACTATGACTAGACATAATCTTCGCCTAGTCACAGGCATTTTGACTGGTTATTGACAAGTACGGAAGCATCTTTATATCATGGGGCTGTCAGAATCCGCACTCTGCAGAGGGCGCGAACAAGAAGATGAGACCATCGACCATATCCTTTACGATTGCTCGACGCTCTCATTTATTAGAAGATTTGTGTTCGGCGAGTATCGGCTAACACCGGTCGATTTAAGAGAAGCACCTCTCTTGGCGACGTTGTCAACTACATTAAATCTGTATGCTGGCTCACGAGCTAGGAGGTGCCTATCATATTAGGAGGATGCACAATGGGCCTAATGAGGCCTAAGTGCCCTAGGGGTAATCCACCCTTCACACGTTACATATACAGATACCTCCTATTACATTTGAAATAATTTAAATCATATTTCTAAAAACAAATCAAACTTGAATAAGTCGATTACCTGTATCAGATTGGGCCAAACGGGGACTGGGATTAAAAATTATATTTCTCGGATTAGGATTACAAGTCATTATTGGGCCGAAAAACGTGCACTGCTCATTTTTCAATACTAACATATTATATTCTTTATATAAATCGGTTTATTTTATTATTTATTTTGTCAAATATGTATATCCTAAATTATTTGCCTTTGGGACAAAGATCTCTTCACATCGTTTTCTCCACGTTTTTTATGTTGTGTTTTCTTTTTGCCAGTCGTCCAACCATGATTAAATAATAATCAATACAACGAGAAAATAAGCTAACGAAAAATAAACAATACTGCTCACTGCTATACAGAATGTCCTGTATAAGTACTCGGATCATGGGAGCCAAGATTTCAGAATGTACATACAATTAAATAACATTCTCAAACTATCCGTCTTTTTTAGTGTGTATTCATTTCTATCCTCATTTCGGTTTTCTGTATTTTTTTCCTTTGTTTTGTATTCATTTCGCAGGATATTGTAAAAATAAAAATCTTTTATCTCATTTAGGCGAATCTATATTTTAATGTTTTTTTTTTCAAATCATTACCCGCGGGAAACAAACCTGGTGTATCCTGAAATAAACCAATTAATGAACTGATGAATATTAATAATAAAAAGAACGAAAATCACGAAGGAAAAAATCTCAAATGAATATCGAATTTAATGAAACCGAAATTGGATATTTAATCTGCCGAGGATATTGGATTACGTTTTATCGGTCATTAAAAAAAACTGTTATTAAGATTATTTTGCTAATTTTAGTTCGTTATTTCTGATTTAATTTACTTTAACTTCTGGAGATTAAAATTTGGATTATTATTTTTGCTCAGAAATTGGTTTCGCTGCCATCAAACAATAATCTAAAAACAATCAATGTAGGTAATGAAATTATAGTTAATAAACTAGATTTAGTGGATGAATTTAATAAATATTTTAGTGGGATTGGGTACAATCAGAGGTAACGAGGAGATGTAACTACTAATAAATATCATCCGGTCCTGAATAAGACATATTCTAAGAGACACAGGAAGGTATAATATCCACTGTTGTCATATGCCTATTTCATTATTCTAGTTTTGTTTACAAAATTATTTACAAATATTAAAAAAGCTAAAATAATTTAACCTATCTTATTGCAACTGAACCCAAAAAATTTTGAATCATTAGTTATATTAAATTTAACTAAATAAGATGTAATTTCACTAAATTAGATGTAATAATTTTCAATAAATTCCAAAATCTAGTTATGTTAGGTTGGGAGTGACAACAAGGCTTACACCGGCATGGATATTTACGTTGTTTATTATAAGCGCACAGCGTCTTACCCATTTATTCATTGATAAGAATAAGTTATATCTGCGTAAAATTCTTCTCTTTAGCCCTTCTCTTTAGCCCTATAAATAGAGTGGATCGATTGTTGAATTAATCTTGGCATCGTGAATATTATATTTTATCAATGTTATCTCTGGGTACAACCTAGCAAATTCAATTGAAGGGCCAACAAAGTACACTGAACGACATAAAATCGTTTTGTAGTCATTTTCTACATCCACCTAATGAAGAAAAAGTTATACTTTTATTATTATCTTTAATAGCTATTTATAAAACCAGCCTTATTTTATATAACGAGTTAATATTAGATTATAAATTTAGCACTAATTTACTGTAAGGTTTGTTTAGTCTCTCTTTGAGTTGTTCAAAATCATCTGTCCCTTCCACAGGTATATTCTGAAGAACATCTAAAGCATCTCCTTGAAGGGGACATAGTCAAATTTACTGCCTTTTCTCTTTCAGATGATTCGTTTGCTCTCGCAGTTGTTAGTTTCGTTATGTCAAATCATTTATACTAGAGGTGTGAGGAAAATACAGTGAACTGTGGAACGCCAATATCGTTGGATGCGCGTGGTAGAAATGGTCCTATAATACTGCTAAAAACATAGCTAATTTTTCATGGAAACACTGTACTTTTGACATTTGCGATACTACGACGCATATGCATTATTGATGTAATCTCATGATTTTACAGTAATAGTTTTTGCAATTTTAGTGTGATTTTAAGGTTATTATGGTTATTCATTTTATTTGGTTCTGATCTTTTGCGCTTTTAGAGTATTTGTCTTTTATATAGTTTTTAATTTGAATTTTAATATTGTGGTCTATTTATATTTGATTGCTGCTTTTCGACTAGTGCTTTATTCTTTTTGTGTTAAAATAAGCTTTATAACCATTAAGTACATGCTTCTAGTTGATATCTACCTAATTGTCATCGGGTGCTTGCAACAATGGGAAAAAGTGTATGGTTTTTTTGGTGTAAAGTTAGACGCCTTCATTTTTCAGGTAAGTTATTTGTAGTTATTTTTTACTTAAAAGGATAGCAATACGTCCTGGTTCGGGGTGTGACTTTTGGGTATTAGCTATCTGAGCCAAATTGTCGGCTAAGTGTCCTCTTTTAGGGCACCCAGAACCGAAAACTATATAGGTATATAATATGTTTTTTTTTTTTTAATTATTTTTTAATATGTATGCAGCTTGGATGAGGGCTTTAGGAAGAGATCCTAAGACTGAACACTGACTGCTATAAATGCCGTTTTTAGAGCACATTTTATAGTAAGTGATTTCATTCAGCAATGAGGAAACGTTTAAAAAACATGCTGTACCAGCTATTACTTTAAGACCTCGTCTCTTTAAGTTATTATTACTTCATTCTAATGCATATATTAAAATGGTTTTTAACTTATGTCCTTATGATTAAAAGATGTAGGTATTTTAGTTATGTTATAATAGAAATATATGATACTTTGTATTGACTGACCTACTGGCCACTGGTCATTCCACTTTTACTCCCTTTTTTCATAAATTATCAAATTATTTAAAAACAAATACATACCTAGCTGTTTTCTGTAAATTACATTAAAATTTTAGTATTAATACTTTACTAATAAAACTTCAGTTAATTTATCTTATATATATACACAACGGAAGAGTTAATTGGATTTTCTCCTTGTTGAGTTTCAAAAATAGTAATTTAACATGATTTAAAAACAAATACATGAAATGGGCAAAATAGGGCTGCAAAGGCTTTGTAAACAATCTCACTTGTATCGATGTGACGTAATGCGCGAATTCAATCTGGCTTACTTTTGTTAATAGATTGGCGTTTTATTTTAAATATACAGTTCACCGGGAATAGTAAATTTAAATATACACGGACCGTGAAAACAAGTACGAAAAAATTCACTGGCTCCTGGAATAGTACTGTATCGAAGGAATTTTTATGAATGAAACAATATACGACCCTCCACAATTGCGGTCTACTCAACTTCCGCTGTTGTCAGACATTATTTTTTTTTTTTTTTTGACAATTTAAAGACCTAACAGTAATTCAAGCAAACGCAATAACATTACTACAATTAAAAACATCGCAAACTTGGCATCAATATTTTAATTTTATCCAAATATTGCATTTCTGTCGAGGATCATCCGCGTTGACTTCAGAAATTGTGTAATCTGTATTGGTTATATATATATCTATAGTTAAAAGCACGTAAACTTGGCATCATTGTTCAATCCGATTATTGAGTTTCTACCGCGGACATCACCGTTCATTCTTCAAAAATTTTGTAAATAATCCTGTCTTGGTTATATATCTATGATTAACACCTAACTACTCTTTAAAACGTCATACGTCAATATATACTTTTATTTATCATGCAACCGTTTCATGTTAAAAGTGGAGACGTAAAAACGTTGTAGATGAGTATTCTACTTTAAGAGAAATGAGTAATTTTGGCGGCCTATTCTACTCCAAATTATTTAGGTGGCGTCAGTCTCATTTGTTTATTACTGAGGCCCTTCCTATGGGGCCTCAGTATTGCATTTTCTGACCCCCATTTTTTAAAACTTTTTTTCATGTTTCTGATCATTCTGAGTTCGAAAATCCAAAAAAAAAATTTCGTCTGGTCGTCTGTGTGTATGTATGCAGGCACGATAACTCTAGAACGAAAGTTCTGATTGACTTGCGGTTTTGATTTTCTTGAATAATTACTTCTAACTTAGAACCTTATTGATTTTCAGAATTTTCGGTTCATCCTAACTACTTTAATAACAATTTTCTTAAAATCCGCCTATGCATTCCTTATGTGACAATTTTAGGAATTTCAATTATTTCTAACGTCAAAATTCCATAAATTGCAAACAACAGCTGTTGATAGTAAAGGTGAAATTTCTAAGGCGGGTTGTGACCTTCATACTTGCAACCATATATCCATTTTGGAGGCTATTTTAATAAATCGAAGGGGGGGATGATATGCTCGATGGTCTCATCTTCTTGTTCGCACTCCTTGCAGTGTGTATTCTGAGAGCCCCATCAATATGAAGATGCTGCCATACTTGGACAATGACCAGCCATAGTCAAGTATTTGACTATATATGAAAAGGCCCAATCCTGCCTGAAAGATATTGCATTTTTTCTGTATGTTTTAATTTTTTATGTAGCTATTATAATATGCTCATATTAAGTAAGAAATATATATGTCATTAACGAAAACGCATAGTTTGCGTACGTACCTTCCACCACCAATTTTTTTTAATTTTTTTTTTTTTTAACCGAAATTTGTATTATGTTTGGTAGAGGCCGCAATTGAGATTTCCCATTTAAAGTACACTGTAACGTCAATATTATTTGAAATGGCATCGTTGTGATAAGAAACATTTTAGTCATACAAAATGAATTAATGTAGTTGACGTCTCCAAGAGTTGTGTGCTTCCCTTATATTGGCCGGTATTAGGTGATACTCACCAAACACAAATTTTCTAATAAATGAAAGCGTTGGGCAATAGTAGCGGATATGCTCGATGGCCTCATCTTCTTGTTCGCAACTCCTGCAGAGAACAGATTCTGACAGCCCCATGATATGGGAATGCTTCCATACTTGGTAATAATCAGTCAGAATAACTATTAGGCGCAGAATATGTCTAGTCATATCAAATATTTGGCTATATATGAAAGGCTTAATCCTGTGTCAAAGATAATGTATTTTTCAATGAAATACAAACTTTTTTCTTCTTTTATATATCTGAAATTATACTTGTGTTCACTTTTAACAAAAATAATAACATGTAACCTTTTCTAAAGAAAAACAACATTAAAACTGTGTATATTGTTTTATTTATATTCTAATTATAAATATAGATATATAAGTAATCTCCAATCGATTTCATCATCTGACTGTGGCTCTTCCATTAATCCGTGTTTGCTCCTTATTTGTGTGGTTATGTATGGTAAGATATCTTTCAAGAAAGTTTTCATACCTAGGGTAACTAACTATTTCCTCACAAAATGTGTGCAAGTCCAACTTACATGTATCATATTCGCGGCAAAGACTGTTGCCTTCATCGTTTTTCTTATACTATTCATTTGATTTTAAGAAGGCGTCATTAGGCCAGAGCTTAGCGGAATACATTATCCACCTATCGTTATAATGTGAAACAATATATGGCCGTTATTAAAGAAACAAATATGGGTCAAGTTATACTTACAATAAAATTGTAGAATTTTTTAATGAAATAATGTGTATACTATATATAAGTAAAAAATATTTACAGAGGCTCTACCACAGATGCTTAATATTATACCACAATTACACTTATACATTTTCACTATTTTTATTATTTATTTGATATTTTTGTGAATCCAGTTAAAAAAAAAGCCTAGCATTGGTATATAAATAACTACTAATTCAATAAACATTCGATATTTTAGTAATTATAATATACAGCTAAATATTTCACCAAATATTTACTTATTTTGTTCTTAAAATATTGTAGTTTTCTACCCACAATAAATAATCCGAAAACTATTAAAAACAGGGTTCTACTATATCTCATCAATCTACTCTAGAAGAACTACCTAAACTTCGTTATAGATGGCGACCATAAAAAACACATATTTCTACTAAACTTAGCCCAACTAGATACCTAAAGGACCCGGCACTTTTTACCTGAGTTCGAGATTTGCGTATTATACGTAGATCTCCACTAATCAAAACATAATAGTTTAGTTGAAAACGTTGTGTGTCAATGTGTCTGCATTTTCCTTTTTTTTTTTGTTTTAGATTTTTGGTGTCTTTCACATGAGAAAGATATTTTAATTATTCTGATGTTATTTTTTTTCCGTTTTTGTATGTATTTTGTATTAAAATAAGATATTTTTAGCCGTTTTGAAACCATATACTGCGGAAGCTCACGATGTTTAAACTTTTTGGATACGTACGCTACTATATATCCTCTCAAAAATCCCCACCTCTTTTAAGCTCCTTCGATATTCACGCTCTGTACGGTACAATAGTTATACCCGAGAGGTACTTATATTAAACTCACAACACTTCATGATATACATAGCAATTACTATACATAATGTACTTACACTCATACCACTTCATTGTGTTTGAAGTAATGGGGAGTACTTACTATAACTTATTACACATGATATACATATATGTGAATGGAGTATTGAAAAGTAGTTGCGATGCTCATTATACATTGAAAGTTTCTTACTATGCAATTAGACTCAGTACAGTGGGTTCAGAATTGGGAAGTACTTGTTAACTAAATCCTCCACTTTTTCCAAGTTCCTGCCTCGATATTCATGCCGTGTATGCTTGCGCCCGGCCGGTTCCTCACTCTAATCATGGTGGTCGAGAGTCAAGGATGTGCGGACTTCATTCCCCATTTATGTCTATTATTTAGAATGTACTTAGGATACAAAATGCTATATACGCTACAATAGTAATAACCAAGAGCTACTTAAATTACTCATTACACTTCATGACATACATAGAAATTACTATATATACAAGGTTGCTACACTCATTACATTTCAATGTATGGAGTGATGAGAGGTACTTATGATATTCATTACACATGGTGTATAGGATATCTGAAAAATACTTACTATGCAACTCATATTCATAATATACAAGCAAAGTATATTAACGGTTGAGTAGCGACAGCTTAGGAACCGAATTCTAGTGCGCCGACGCGAAATAGAGAGGCGAGACGTCATCTTAAGATGTAAACAACCCCTTTCACTTTAGTCCGGCAGCTGATATAGGAATTCGTTGTTGTGGATTTATTAGTGATCTTTTATTGTGTTTCTGTTAAGATTTTTTGGGGTTTTGTGGGTTTTTCATTATGCCAGGAAATGAATGTGCTTATCGACCTTGCTCGACAAGGTCTGGTTAACAAATCACTGTTTTTATTTCCAGAAGAACATGTGGTGTAATTACCTTGAACTACACACTATATTTGATATTTATCAAATAATAATCTTATTTTTATTGGAACTTATTTGTGAAAATTTGATGTGATAAGGCCTATTTCGTATATTTCCTATAAAATCTACAGGATATACAGCGTATGTACCAGGTATAACAATTATTATAAATGGGTTTTTCGAGGGTTTCTTGTTTAGAAAAGGGTTCGTTTTATACCTGTCATCAGATTTGACACTGACTTCCATATTGTTGTATGAATAACTTGTCAAATCAGATACCTCTGTCAAACACTTTAAACGTGAATTAAAAGTTTTGAGTAACGGGGCGCATTATTAGTCAAAAATTGTATTCAGCGACATGTTTAAACAAAGCGAAATTTAAAGTGTGAGACAACTCGATTAATAAATAAGAAGGTCCATAAGTAATAATTTCTATTGTTATCAAAAATCAAAACCTTGTGCACCTACCAACTTTCAAGTATCTAGCTCATCCGGACGTAGGTAAAAAAATTGAAATTTATCAATAATAGTTATATATATCTTTATATTTACTATATAAGTTAAATACTCATAAATATAAAACTGCCTAATGATCAAACCTTTATTATAAATGTAAAATACAAAAGAGTTTTACTTCAAATTACGCCGAGCAGTGTAAACATCACATTCAAGAATAGTTCATAATTCGAGCAGTGTTTTACTGTGTCCTTCCGTCAATAACGTCAAAAAAGAGAAAGAAAATTTGCACCACCCAAGATCAAAGGTACCGACGCTTTATGTCGCTACTCAAAGGTTAATATACTTTGATACAAGCCTGAGAGGCACCCGCTAATTTTGTGAAGAATGGGGAACTATCCCTTCCACCGATGTTGCGCGTCTGCTGGAGACTAGTGCTTCACTATAGCTATGACGGTTGAGAGTCAAGGATGTGTTTAGGTATGCTCCGACGTATTTCCCCTATGCTACAATAGTAATCATTGAGATGTACTTAGACTAAACTCATTATACTATATCCTATACATAGTAGTTACTATCTAAGAGGTACTTACTATGCTCGTTACATGCTACCCGATATACATAGTAAATACTTACATCTATACATGTATGAAGTAATTACACCCATTACACTATGCATACCCTGTAGGTAATTAGGAGATACTTATTATGCAATTACAATCATTACAGTATGGCGCGTACATGGTAATTGGAAGGTACTTACTGTAATTTAGTACAGTACATGATGTAATTGGGAGGTACTTGCTAATTGCGCGTTTATCTCTGGCGCAGGCTACCCCTTCTTAGTCGCTTACCTAGATATTTCGGTTAAGCACGACCGTCTCTAACGCAGGCTAAGCACTCTAGGCACGCCGGCCGAGAGCTAAGGACGTGCTGCCAACAGTAATCACTAGGAGGCACTTAGATAACATTCACTACACTACATTGCATGCAGTAATTACTACCTAAGGTGTACTTACACTTTAATATGTATGGAGTAATGAGATGTATACCCTGTGGGTAATTGGAAGGTACTTATTATGCAATTACAATCATTACAGTATGGCGCGTACATGGTAATTGGGAGGTACTTACTGTGCAATTGCATTTATTACAGTACATGATGTAATTGGGAGGTACTAGCTAATTGTGCTAAGGGTGGGGAGTACTTAGGATAATTACTAATTACCCAATTGCCTCTCTCTGTACCTCTTTCTCATTTCCAGAACCGGCCAATTACATCTACTGACAAATAATATAATGTTCTTATACAAAACACTTTTTTATTATATAAAAGAGAGGTAAGATATAATGCCCATTTCAAATTTGGATCAATTATGATACCGAGGTATTTTGTTGTGTTCTTTATTTTAATTATAAAGTTGTAATTTATTTGTATGTTGAAAGAAGGCCTTTGTAAATTACATTGCTCTCTATGGATCTACTTTAACAAAAAAAAATAGTTTTGTGGCTATAAGTTGCTATAACCTATCATCGTAAAACTATTATTAATTTAAATATAGTAAGTAGTATTAATATAACATCAAATAATTTTTTAAAATAAAGTAAATGATCTCAAAACAAATAATCTATAATAAATGCGGATAAAACGAGGGGTAAAATAACAATAAATTAAGGGAAATACTTAAAAAGGGCAGGTTTAAAGAAAGTATATCCGTTCTGTTTATTTATCAAGTATTGTTTGAGGTTACTTTTATATGGGACAACCCCTGAGGTACCCCCTTACTAACAAAAAAAGAATCATATAAATCGGACAAGGTCGTAAAGCATTATCGCTAAACATACATAAAAAATGAAGAGTTTAAGGATTTTCTCATGGACCCAATTATTAGATTTTGACCAAATGTATATGGGACCACCCCTGAAGTCTCCCCTTTCTAACAAAGAAACAATCATTGAAATCGGACACCGCGTTAAATAATTATCGCTGAACATACATAAAAAAAAAATATTGCGACGAATTGAGAACCTCCTCCTTTTTTGAAGTCTCTTAAAAATATAATATAATAGTAAAATCAGTCTTTCAGTATGCTCATTTTCCATCAAATAGCCCTCGTATATCTTATTTATCACTTAATTTCGTACCGATCGTGATAATTTTCCCTTTTTACCTGGCTAAGGGCATTACCATTTTAATAGGATTTCCTACGGTCTGGTGGAAGACGGAAAGCCTAGCTGTTTCGGTTTTGCAACAACGTCAAACATTATACTTTGGAATTAGGTAATTTATCTTAGTTTCCAACTAAAGTTTGAATGTTTGTTTGTTTGAGAATGCCAACAAAAAATTATACAGGAATAATTAGACGATTAGTCAAGAGAATTGTGATTTTTTTTTTATAAATTCGTTTTCTTTTATTTTAACAATATTAAATAGAAGTTTTTTTTTAATTTTCCAATTTATTCGTTAGAGCACCAACATTTTAAATAAAGTTTTTTTTCTTTTTCAGGGGTAACAATATCAAATTACATGCAGTTATATTTTAGTTCCGACTTTAAAATTTAATCAAAATATTATCTCCGTTGGAAGTTTAAATATTATAACATTTTCCAACGCTTTCAGACACCAAACACCCAAGGTAGAATTATTAACCGACGCGAACACAACTTCCTGGAACTTCTCAAGTTCGCTATTAGTCGTCCTGTCGACAAAGTTACCGCAAGATCTACAAATTGAGCTCCATACATAACGTAATTAGTTCAATTTGCTCTACACTATTATATCTGGAAAATCTGGAATGGGTCAATAGCGGCTTTTGTGGGAGAGAGATGACCTACTAATATCAACCGTTGAAAGTAGCCATTAAATGCACTCTGGTGGTTCTGAGAGTTTCGCTGATTATATACAAGAAAGGAGTTTAATAAGTTCAATGCGAAACTTAAGTTTTTTTAAATCAAAGACACTTGGTACTATAGTTGAAGTCGATAAAAATGTCAGGAACAGAGATTAGGGACATAAAGATAGGAAACGCAGCGACCGCAGTAAGGATGGCGTCATCTATGTGTCTCAGATGTTAACTAAAGGTGCATGTCATCTGTAGACAGACAATGAGACAGACAGAAGACTTGGACAGTTTGTAAATATAAATGTCAGTTAGTTGTATGTATAGTACCAGGTCTTCAACAATACCCGAAACCCACGTGATCTGATAACCATCAAAAACCCATCGAAAGGGCCTGATTTGACGTAAAAGGAACCAAACTGAACTGTCAGTCCTGTCAGAAATGTCACTGGCATTCATTTGGGGACTGACAATATTTATATTATATTTGTTTACATTTTATAAACAACTATATTCCAGTTTTAAATTAATATTAATAAAGCAATTAGTTATTTTTAGAAATTGTTTTTGGCTTAATTCTTTTTTGTTGGTAAGTACAAATTTGTTTACTGTAAACCGTAAAAGTTAATGACTATATAATTTATTCAGGTGTTACACAGGAACAACAAAATTATTTTACATTCGTAATTGTATTTGAAAATTTGAGGAACGTTTTCCAGGTGAATAAATGGAATGTGATTCGTTTTTGTCTTCATAAACAAATACATGTTCAAAATTATAAAAAAGGAAAAAGCTCTAAAAGGCCCACAATATAATAACAAAAGCTGTTGAAGATTTGCGAATTAACATGGTCCAAATTCCCAATAAATTAGTAAAAAAAAACAGCACCTCAAACAGGTATGAACAGTGTTTCATAGAATGACTCTTACGAATGAAATTCAAAACATATTTTTTTTAGGTTTGTCGCCACGAACTAGCCATAGAGTATTGAAAATATTTCTGATAATTCACCCCCAATAAAGTTTTGGTACTGCAACAATCATTTTACCTTGGAATATTACAGATCACTCAATTCAAAATCGTTCGTGTGACCTTTATGAACTGAAGCACCTATATTAAATAAAATACAAAATATAACTGAGGAGACACTACATAATGTGTTCAAAAAAGAACGATTAATGCTTGCATTAAAGCTGGTGGTAAAGATTTTGAACAAATAGGTACGTACTGTGAATTAGTATTGTTTGTGCACCACCAATAACTATTCGATATCCTTTTAAATAAAATAGTTGTTAATAGGTATGCCTTTATAATTTAAAATGAGAAGTGAGAGCTATAAGGTAAAACAAATATGTGCTTGTTACATAAATAATAATAATATTTTTTTGTATACATATAAGTAACAATGTATTTTGTAAATGTAACAAATAATAGAACAAACTTAAAAAAATATTTGTTTATTACTTTCCATTGCCCAGGTACAATCCCAGTAAGTTTTAAATTCGTTTACTTAAACTGCAATAATTGTCAAATACTGCCATTATCTTCTGCCTGTCGTATTTAAAGTTTCAGCTGTGGCTAAATATCTTAAAGTCAATCTAAAGTAAATTTTTAATTTTATTCATATTTTAATGAATAACATTTTTAATTCATAACTTTCTGCAGAAGGTTTTTTTTTGTAATACTGGCAATAACCATATTTCAGTTTATAAGGTTATGTTAATTATATCATAATTTAAAAAATTAGATTATTGCATTTGACTAAATCTAATTAAAATATCGAATTCTAACGTGAAAATACAATAATGTAAAATAATTTTATATTGTGTTATTAGTTACCTAACTGAATTTTGTTCTCGTAGTTGCAGACCATAAAAAAAAAGAAGATCTATTTTGTAATAAAATACCTACGGCACTGGCTCAAATCTAGGGATTTTTACTTTTATTTTCACCAATCGCTGTCATGACGTTTTGGTCACGTGTGTTTTCGGTATTGTTGAAGACCCAGTATATAGAATCCTAAATTTTAATTTTAAATTTTGAGTTCACGATTGTGTTATCTTCTAGATGCACTAAGCGAAATGGTTGTGGCTGTTTTTGTATGAAATTTGAGGACAATAAATATATTTTGTAATATTACAATAAGTCTGAGAACGTATTGCATTAGTAACACATGCCACATGAATAAATGTTACTACCCCAATATGGTGTTCTTTAATTAACCAAAGTAAGATCTATAGTAATGTAAGTAACACAAATAGTAGCCAACTTTTGTCACAAAGTAGGTATTTATTTATTGTTTTAGAACAAGGAAATGGCTTCAAAACGTTATAAAGAAGATTTGATATAGGAAGAAAAATATATTAATTCCCATTATTGAGTTTTCACTCAACACTTTTAAATAAAACATAATTGGCCATTCGTTTGGAAAATAAGAACACAAATGTTAATGTTACAAATAACGATCAAAAATTAAAAAATATTTGTTATGAATAGATTTACAATAATTAGTCGATAATAGTAAGTGTAGTATTTCTTTTAATAAATAATTTAGCGTCAGAACGTGAGAGTTGAGAGTGCCGTCGATATTTATACAACCTTTATTATTTATTAGATTTTTAAATTTCCCGCTGCGATATTTGTTTGATATCGATGACAGCGCCACATAGTGACTCAGATGTTAACTGCGTTAAAGCTGGTCGTTGTTAAGCATTGGCTTCTTATGAGCGTTTGCTATCTTTATATCCCTTATCTCTGGTCAGGAATGTGTAATGGAATGTTGACACCTGTCATAACTCAAAAATTCGTAGAGATTTTCGAAGGTATCCAATGGCGGCCAATTTTAATATTTTACATTAATTTAAAGAAATTATAAATAAAAAAAATATTTTAAACTTACTTGGTAACTCCAAAAAGTTGGACGTCCGCCTCTGCCTTCCGCGCACCGTATTCTGAAAATTCAACGGGCCGATGTCCTCGTTGGACACGTTCGACATATTCGAAGCAACCGAATCCCGCGAACTTCGTCTAGACGCCAAATACGCCAAACCGCCTTTAACCGAACCTTTCCGTCTAGGTGAACTAGGTCTGCTCAGCGAGGTGGTCATCGTGTTGGCCACCTCGTCCGTCATATCCGTCAGATCCGATGTCGATTTGCGGCATTGGCATCTGTAATGAAGAAATATTGTTACCATTTTGAAACATAGCAAGGTGATGTAAATCAGTGGACAATAACAAAATTAGTATTAGTATTCAAAATACCTTTCAAATGAGGTGTCACTTTCCATTAGAATACATTTTTTTATTATTATTAATTGTGACGTCATCGATGACTATTACGCCATCTGTATATCTACTATAGTCTAGAGAAAAAATGAGTGTGGTAATTTAATTTGCAGAACGTAGTACAGATTCAAGAAGTACATATTTTATTTATACTTTATCCTTTAATTGTTATTTGTAGTTAAAATGACAATTTTAATACTTCTGATCGACCTATAGTTTGAATAAAAGAATGCAGTAAAAGCCGAGAATACCGATCAAGGAGAAGCGACAGTAGCTGTCGGTGCCTTTGATATCGGATGTACCTTTTTCACAGTATGACTTTGACTGATACACAACTTAGCACGCTGAAAAAACATGCTTATTTTCTACACTGAGCGAAATAGTTTGGCAAATTATCTGAAATTATTGTTATAGTCAATGCGCAAATGTTGCAATGTGATTTAATTAGTAGTTAGGGTTAATAGCAATGCTGAAATTTCGGCATCAAAATATAATTCATTATGTAATAATTCATTATTTATTATAAAAGTAAAAGACGTTTATTATTTTATAATTTATCTATAAAATTTGTTCAATATTTGGTTTATCTATTGTTAAAAATGTAATAAAAGCCCCATATTTAAATTAAATTATCTTTTTCCTAACTAAAAATAAGGTAAATAAAATTAAGGGTGTCAAAAAAAATTTAGGTAACAATTAAAAAGACATTAAGTTTGAGAGGTTTAACTAAATATTTGCAATGTGCATATATTTTCAAAGCTTTTAGGTTTAAAGAGTACTTACATATTTTTAGAATTTCTAGATTTATATTATATTAAAAGGACTTTCAAGTTTTTCACTCATTTCTGTAGAAACAAGTGTTTTCTCGCCAAGTTAAACCAGATGTCATTTAAGGTTTATATATTTAGAGTTAAATACCTGGCCTGGCTATTAACCAGACAATACAAATATGTCCATTAGATGTCCATTCGATATACAATTTTGGATGTCTAGACGTCCAAAAATGAGTTTTCTGGACTTCCGACATCCAATGGACGTCCAGTGAAGTATACAAATGGCACACTTTTGACCATTCAGAGGACGTCCAATTCTGGAATATATTTGGACGTCGAATACTGGACATTCAAAAAACATCAAGGATTACATTTCCATTTAGACCACATTCCAACTTTTTTACAGAACCGCAACTCACCACACACTATTTTATATTATTAATAATTTGTTTATTATTTTCGCAAATCGCTATACACCATTTATTTATTTTTTTATTAAAAATCGCTTACTTGAAAACTTTTTACTAGATACAGTTATAATTGAATAAGATTTCAAACTTCCGCTGATAGAATGAAATGTAATAGATTCAATTTGTCAATTTTTAAGGACCAGTTATATTAAAAAAAAGAAGTATATATAGATGGGTATTATCTGGTAGGCTTAATAAATAATGACCTAAGATGGACGTCCACTGGACGTCAAAATACTACTGAACCTAAAATTAAGTCCAAAAACAGACGTTCTCTGGGTATCGATATTCAGCTGTCAATTTAATTAGCATAAACGTACATACACTGGATGCCCGGATATGGACGTCCTGACCCTGAAATAGATCTAAAGTGGACGTCCAGTGGACTATGTGAGCATAGACGAATTTTTAGAAATAGTACTTATTTAAGTATGCACCAATATTTTCAAAATCAACTCATGTATGATTCATTCAATAAATGTAATGATGAATGGGCAAAACATCTTTATATTGACATAATTTAGCCATAATAAAGGGATTTTGCCCACTTTGACCAATCCTAATTGAAATACGCGAATTTATTATATTTTTTAAATATAATTTCAAAATAAAATAAACAAAATCTGCAGTTCATTGTTTATTAAATTTATTTTAAAGAAGAAAAACATATATTTCACAAAATACAATACCTACATATGAAAAATAAAATGTCAAAAATGATTAAATCAGTATACTTAATATTTATGGATGTGATAAAATTCTTAGTTTCCTAATAACTTTTTTGGCACATTTTATATCTGTATTAGAATACCTAAGTGTGAAAAAATCTTCATCTTAAAACTACACAAAACAAACACCAAAAAATATTACTTAACATTGCTCACGTACTAAACACAACTTGGACTGACTTTGACAGATAATATAATTTTGAGTGATACACAACTTATTTTCGCACATGCGCGTTACAAAACGGTACACTGAAAACACCAAGCTGTCGCTTCTTCTTGATCGGTATTCTCGGATATAACGTCACATACCATAGGCGTACTTTGCATAATACGTTTCTATAACATAAAAATATATCACGGTATATAAAATGGATACTCCAGTATAGGTCTCAAATTTAGTGGCTATTTCATCCACAGAAAGTGAAACAAAGTCTTTTCGAAGATTATTAAATACCTCAATGTTAAAATGCAATTTATTCTTGTAGCGTCTTTAAGGCTATTGATTTACGGAGTTATTACAAATGTTGCAACTTCCACCACTTGGCTAATAATTGTTCTGCTACCTGCTACACAATTCCGAAGTGTTCCCTAAATCATAAAATACAGGACAGTAATGAGCAAAAGTTTACCTGTGCTAATTGTGTTAACTACAGGTAGGTATAAATAAAATTCTCTGAACGCGAGGTAAACAACCCTACAAAGCAATACGCACTAGAAAAACAATGGACTACGTCTTTCGATACCGGCCGGGCGGAGGGAGAAATTTGCAAATCGCATTTGTTTTTGAGTTGTAAATCCTGATGAGTAACCGATCAGGTAACTATTGCGCTACGCGCTCAGGCTAGGACCTGCTTTTTGTTTTTTTTATAATGGCTCTATTTTGTTTATTATAATTTTTTAGAAAAATGAAATCTGCCAATCGCTCTCAAATTATGCGAACTACCACCCCTACAAATGTGGACGCCAAGTTCGGAAACACCCTGTATAATGGATGCCGCAAAGATCGAGACCATAATTTCTTGAACACTAGCAAAGGTGGAGGGGTCTTACTAGCTATCAACAAATGCATAACTTTATCAATGATCGATATATATTCCGAGTGTATCACATTCTCTGAAATTAAATATATTGACATTTTAGTTTGCAGAGCAAATATTTTTCACCAAATATCTTACATAATTGTTATTTATATTCCGCCTCGTACATCGGTTCCAGAATATGAAGTTTTATTTGACTTCATTGAGTCAATACAATGCTTACACGATGCTCCGGTATTGATGGTAGGGGATTTCAACATTGCAGAATACAACTTAAGTGACACTTCTACCAGAATGCAATCGTTAAATAATCTTTGTAATTTTTCGAGCTTACACGATAGTTACATTACTAACTGTTATTTTTAGATTTAATTTTCTTCTTCATGTTCGGTCCAAAATACGGATGATATTTTGGTATATCCAGAAGACACATATCATCCCGCGTTAGCATTCGAAGTAGAATATAAAAACTCTACTATTTAAACTCCAGTATTTAACGCATTCGCTTACAACTTTAAAAAATCAAACTTTGTTGCCCTTTATAGAGACTTATTATTGGTCAACTGGACATTTTTAGGTAACATTTCACACGTTGATGAAGCTCTGAGCCTATTTTATGACCAATTATATATTGTTGTTGATTAACATGTACCAAAGAAGAAACTTGTTATAAAACATACCCCATCTGGTTTACTGGTCCTTTAATTCACAAGCTGAATTTAAAAAATAAAGCTTGGAAAAAATACAAAAAACGAAAGGTGATGATGATCTTAATAAATGCAAACATTTGCGGTCTGTTTTTAAAGCTGATAATATAACTGCCCATCAAAACTATCTGGCTTACGTCGAAGCTGAACTAAAAATAAATCCAAAGAATTTTTGGTCATTCTATAATTCCAAAAATAATTGTAACTCACTACCAGCCAATATGTGTTATAATGGCATTGATTTAGAAACTAGTGCCGCTATTGCATCTGCTTTTGCCGACTATTTTAGTGACTCATTTTCAGACAACTCTGTAAACGTTCGAATTCGTAGTGAAACAGTTACTTACCTACCTTCTTAACTTTTTTTTTGTGTGAGAGCTCCCTTTGGTGCTTATTAGTTTAGTTTTCCTCATGGGATTTTGAACTAACAGCAACTTCATAGGCCTTAATCGTATCTAATAAAACAACCCCAACATACTTTTTTCTGAGATCGCAAGGATCCTTCAGGGTCTCCAATTACGAACCGATCATGATCTAATAACGTACGGACCACTGTATTAGGGAAGCAACTTTTTGCTTTTCCCGTCGTTTTTACTTGATTCAGTTCCATATCTTTAAGCTGCATCCAGCTTTACGATGCGCATCAAACCTTGATTTTTGAGCCACTTGATTCTTATCTAACCTTTCCCTTACTCGTCTTCGAGTTTCTCTTAGATCATCTTCTAGCTCTAAAGTGATTTCATTTATTAAGAAATGCGGTTGCAACTCCTCTTGGAACGTATCCAAAAAAGAGCTCATATAAAGACTTTCCCGTAGATGAATTCATCGTATAATTCAAACCCCAGCGGACATTTTCATCCCATCTTTCTTCGTCATCCGTTAACGCAGAAAGAGAGGACAAATTCGTACGGTTGTATCGTTCAACCTGTACAGTTTTGTGAAAAACTTCAAAACCACAGAGCTGGGCTGCAAGAAAGAATGGAGCCAAGAATCCATCGCGCTTGCAACCGAAAGACGTGCTATTCAGTGGTACACGGACGGTTCCAAAACCATAGAAGGAACTGGAATAGGAGTGTATGGGCCGAGAACCAAGCACTCCGAAAGCTTGGGAAAATACCCAAGCATCTTCCAGGCGGAAATTCACGCCATCGAGAAGTGTATCCAGTTTAACATCGAGAGAAACTATCATAGATAAGAGATTATCATCATGTCCGATAGTCAAGCAGCCATCAAAGCGCTGAGTTCTTACGTAATCAGCTCAAAAATGGTATGGAGATGCCTAGAACAATTGAATGAGCTAGGCGAGAAAAATAGAGTTACTCTCACTTGGGTCCCGGGACATAACGGGGTACAGGGTAACGAGATTGCAGATAGTCTTGCAAGGGAAGGGTCTCAAACACCCTTTGTAGGACCTGAGCCGTTCTGCGGTATCAGCAGTAACATAATATTAGAAGAGATTAAAAAAGAATTGGGTAGTAGAAGAACCGATAATTGGAACAATCTCTTGGGGCTGAGACAGGCCAAGATACTTCTGGGTGAATATAACCAAAAACGATCGGAAGTCTGCATCTGCCTGAGCAAGAACAGGCTACGTATTGTAACAGGGATCCTTGCCGGGCACTGACGACTAAAAGGACACCTAAGTAAACTGAGAGTAGTAGAGGATAGTGAGTGCAGATTCTGTGAGGAGGAGGACGAAACCTCCATTCACATCCTAACTGAATGTGTAGCACTCCAGAATCCAAGGGCACTATATCTAGGAGGATATCAAATAGAAGAGGGAGACTTACCTAACTTGAAGCCACTTCAAATCCTACACTTCCTTGAGAAAATAGGATTGGAAGGGTCGCTATAGGCATTGAGACATTTCCTTAGTGCAGTGGCGACAGAAGGGGGCACAATAGATCTTTTAGGTCGCAGTGTATTAACACCCCATTATCAACATAACATAACATAACATCGTTCAACTGTCCATTTGATCGAAGAGTAGCAGTCGCATTCATAACGTGTTTTTTATTTAAACTCTTGCAATACTCGCCAAAATCTTTACTAGTGTAGCGAGTACCACGATCACTTATTATCCTTCTTGGGACACCAAAGTCATCAATGACTTTGTTCAGGGTTGTTAAAAGGGGTCGTGTTTTCGTTGACTTAATTGATTCCATGAAAACAAATTTAGTAAATGCATCAATGATAACAAGATATTGGTTCCTCTTCTTGGACATGACAAAAGGTCCTAAATGATCGACGTGTAAAGTGTCGAAAGGAACAGCCGTTTTTTCGATAGGATGTAGATAACCTGCTCGTCTTTCGCCAGGTTCTTTATTATATAAACAAGGTAAACAACACGATATGAACTTCTTAACATAGCGTTTCGTGCTTGGAAACCAATACACAGACAAGTGTCTATTTCCGTCGAAGAAATGTAAAACCACCTGTCGCCTGGCTCCTTTTGGAACTACTCACTTGTATAGTATTGCGTATCTTTCAGGAAGTCGTCGACATGAGGCAAAGGAAAACGATCTTTTACTGTTTTGAGGCCCTGTAACTAACGCACATACGTTGTACTCCATTTTTCTTCTTTACGAGTAAAATTGGATCTGAGTACGGCGATTCACTTTCTCTAATAATTTTATTTTGAAGCAAATCATCAACAATTTCTTTGATTACTTTGCATTCTGCATACGATAAGCAATATGGTAGATAAACTACCGGTTTATCATCAATAAGGCGAATGGCCATTTTCATGATGACTGTTTTACCTGGTTCGCTAGTGTTAATAGCAAAACAACACTTAAATTCATTTCTTAATACAAGCTGTTGTGAGATTTTCAGTAGTAATACCACAAGTGATTGAATTGGCGCGATAATTCTGTCGATTTATTTTATAACGAAACTGAGTTGCTTGAAAACACTACGAATCCGGAGGACAGATGATCTCAAGGGAGGAGTTTTACTGCCCTTACTTTTGTCTGACCGTTTATACCGTGCGCCATCATGTGAACTATCCGAAGAATCAGTTGATCTTGCTCATGAACGTGGCATTTTTTTAAAATTTATTATTTTCAGTTTTATACTTTAAATTGACAAACTATATATCGTGAGTTAGTTTTATGCATTAGCTAACCACTAATTAAACATGATTAAATCTATAGAAAACTTTTATTAGGCCGATAAGATGTGTTAAAATTTTCGTTTTAAGTACAAATAAGCATTGAGGGATGAGGTATAAATAAAATATCTACCTGTTAAACCTGTATTACGTTCTTCTAATTAAATTACTGCACTTTTTTCTTCTCCAGACATTAGAATGGACAAAGGACCCCGCCCTTTTCTAATGGCAAAGTGGCGTTCCGTCAAATCTAATAAATTTTGAATATGATGTTGTACTCGACTTGTTGACCAAAAGTGTTCATGGGACCAATTCAATCCTATGGCTAGTTTTTAAAATACAGGGTGTTAAAGTCGAGAAATCGTATTTCTTGAAACTACGTAACTTAATTAAAAAGAACAAAAATAAGCATTTTTAGTTGATTGTAGCATTAATATGTCCTAGTCTAACGCAAACATACACATAAATAGTTCAAAATGTAAACATATACAGGGTGTTACTCAGTTACATCAGGGAGAATTTTTAAAATTCTGAGAGATTCTGATATGGAATGAAAACATGGTCAAAAATAAAAACTTACATAATGTTTGCTGTTCTGACATTAAATAAACCCATTTTACATTATATGTATACAGGGTGATTGTTAATTCATTCCACAGAAAGGCGTTTCTTAAAAAAAAAATTACACTCTGTATATTAGGGAATTTGTTATTAATATTTATTATGCATTTAATACCTAGAAAACAATACTTTTTATTAAATATAGGGTGATACACACGTCTAATTCGTTTTTGATGCAGCAAGAATTAAAGAAATATTGATTTTTCAGAATCACCCTATATTTTTCAATTCGATCCGTCAAAATATATGATTTATTTATTTTTCTTATTAGCTGTAAGCAATTAATACCTTCGTATAAATTCATAATTTTGGTATGATCAGTTTTTGAGATTCCAATATATACAGGATGGCTCACGCTCAACGGGACGGAGCTTTATGGGAAAACGACCAAAGATATAAAAAATTCGTTTGGGAGGAATACGTAGGTTACAGACGGCTACAATTTAAAATTTGTTAGATGTATACAGGATGTCCCACATAAGAGAAAATATACAAAGTTATATTATTTTTAATGGAACACCCTGTTTTTTTATTTTAGAATTAAAAACTATATCAAAAATAATGTCAGTTAACTAAAGGTTCCCTATTACTATTATTATTAGTTTTCGATTTATTTGATTTTTTAAGGAAAAAAAGTCTCCAAGAAATTAATTGTTTACTCTTGTTTGAATAATTTTTAATGAACTAATTTTTTTTTTCTTATGTGGGACATCCTGTATACATCTAACAAATTTTAAATTGTAGCCGTCTGTAACCTACGTATTCCTCCCAAACGAATTTTTTATATCTTTGGTCGTTTTCCCATACAGCTCCGTCCCGTTGAGCGTGAGCCACCCTGTATAGTGAACCATTAAATATCAGACAATTCAGAATATTCGCACACTGGAATTTTTTATTTGCTGAAAAATTATCGATATTTTTTGTGGTTATTTTCGAATACCTACTTACTTTCATTGGCAATTGCTTAATGAAAGTAAGCATGAGAAAACCACCGTAAAAAATATCCTGGTAGATATGAGCTCGCATGGTATTTGGTAAGACCATTCCATGAATAGAAAAATTAATTCATTTAAACTTTATTTTTTTTTTTTGTATTTTTCTGGAGTTGATTTTTCAATATACTGTGATGTTTGTTTATTTTCAAACAACAGTTTATTTATTAATAATTTATTTAAACACTTATTTATTTTATAACACAACTATTTTAATTTATATATACTTCGAATATCTTTAAACTGATCACTATTTATATTCACCAGTGTCTATCTACTAATTACTATTTATCTTCACTGTCCATATACTAACTGATAACTGATGGCTCTCCTCCACCAATTTATATACAAATTGGTTGTCTAGAATGCTCCCCCACTAAAATTGCCAGAAGGTACCAGAAACGTTATCACGTTATATTTAGACTAGAAATAGTATCTCGTTGACTCTGGAATGTTCGTGAAAGTGTTTCCACCATAGTCGTCCCATAGGTTTGGTCTTAAGGGGTTTGATTATATATAATAAGCGGACAAGTTGAGCCTCAAAGGCCAAATAATACAGAGAGGGACTTGGACTATTAGAGCATGACTGAATAATGAAATGGCTCACATTACAATACTTATTGAAATATTACAAGGAATATTGATTGCTGTTTAATTCTGTTTTTGACCTTTACAATTGTCAAAATGATGTGACGCCTAATAAACGAACAATAAATGCCAGCGTTGCTATGGTAACGTAATTTATCCGATATTGTTATCCTCTTGCATTTCTGTTTCTTCCTATTTAGCCCATAGTAAACTACGATTTTTGTACTCACAAATGGGAATTATTATAGCTACATATTTAATATGGTTCACTATATATTGTAATCTCAAAAACGAATCATACTAAAATTATGAAATTGTATGAAGTTATTAATTGCTTAAAGCTAATAACAAAAATAAATAGTTCGTACATTTTGACGGATCGAATTGAAAAATATAGGGTGATTCTGAAAAAGGAATGTTTCTCTAATTATTGATGCATCAAAAACGAATTAGATGTGTCTATCACCCTGTATTCCATAAATAGTATTGTTTTCTAGGTATTAAATGCATAATCAATATTAATAACAAATTCCTTAATATACAGAGTGTAATTTTTTTTAAGAAACGCCTTTCTGTCAGAATTTCAAAAATTCCCCCTGATGTAACTGAGTACCACCCTGTATATGTTTACATTTTGAACTATTTATGTATACGTTTGCGTTAGACTAGGACATATTAATGCTACAATCAACTAAAAATGCTTATTTTTGTTCTTTTTAATTAAGTTACGTAGTTTCAAGAAATACGATTTCTCGACTTTAACACCCTGTATTTTAAAAACTAGCCATAGGATTGAATTGGTCCCATTAACACTTTTGGTCAACAAGTCGTGTACAACATCATATTCAAAATTTATTACATTTGACGGAACGCCACTTTGCCATTAGAAAAGGGCGGGGTCCTTTATTATATAAATAAATATAATTGAGTAATCTAATTTTAAACATTTATATTTTATGGGCCTTACGTCAAATTGAACAAGTAACTGGGAACTGTAGAGTAAACCCTAGTTTGTTCACTTTGTAAAACGTATTTTATTTTTGTTAAAAATGTACTAATATGTGTAGTAACCACCCTGTATATTTTGAATTCTACGAGTCGGTATTATTGCATAAGAATTCATGAGTAATTTAGGTAGATAAAATGTGTATTATACTTCAAATTTGTTCGAATATTTTATATTTTCAGATAAAATGTTAGTTTTATGTTATAAAACAGACATTTGTGTATGTGTTAGTACAGTGAAACCTGAGTAAGCCGGAACCTGTGTAACACGGAATCCTGTGTATGACGGAAATTTTGGCGATTACCTACATATTGTAATGTAAAAATTGCTTATAAGCCGGAACCCTGTCTAACGCGAACCTACTTATGTTATTGCTTTGCAGGTATAAAAGAATTTATAGATGTTTACATAATTAGGTTATGATTTCGGAAAGCCCCATAATAAGGGCGAAATATTATCAATACTTAGAACCATTATCACAGAAATTTAGGTACAAAAGCAGTAAATACACAAATAAACCAGTATTGTGTAGGTACGGCAGTTTGAGTTTATCCGTGAAAGTGCAAACATTTCAAAATGGCAAACCGAAAAACGAATACATTATCGCTAAAATCTAAAATGGACTTAATTAAATGTAGTGACCAAAAAAAACTTACTCCAAAGCAATTGGTTATTCAATTTAAGTGCGGAAAAACGCAAGTGTATGAAATTTTGAAAAACAAGGAAAAAAGTAAAGAAGAGTGGATGCGTGGTGGTAATGGCGATATTAAGAGAAAGCCAAAGGAATCACATCACGACGACGTAAATTCAACAGTTTTGGAATGGTTTATGGATGCAAGGTCTCGCAATCTTCCTGTATCTGGAACAATTATTCAAGAAAAAGCAAGAGAAATTGCAAACCATTTTGGAAAAGTAGATTTTAAAGCTTCGAGTGGATGGCTGGAAAGTTTTCGAACACGACATAACGTAAGATTTAATCAGATCTGCGGTGAAGCTAAGGACGTCGACATGGAATCTGTGACTGAATGGACATCGCACATTACAGATTTAATTAAAGGATATACCCTAAAAGACATTGCTAATTGTGACGAAACTGGCCTTTTTTATAGAGCGCTGCCGGACAAGACAATGTGCTTTAAAGGTGAAAAATGTCAAGGAGGCAAACAATCTAAAGAAAGGTTAACCGTTTTGTTTTGCGCCTTTGCTGACGGAAGAATAGAAAAACCTCTAGTTATTGGAAAATCCCTCAGACCGCGATGTTTTAACAATACCAATGTGCCTCAGCTACCAGTTTATTGGCGAGCAAATAAAAAAGCATGGATGACACCAGTTCTTATGGAACAGTGGCTAAAAATTTTAAATCAAAAAATGAAATTTGAAAATCGACACATCCTTCTATTTTTGGATAATGCAACGTGTGATCCCAAAATAATACTATCCAATATAAAATTGTGTTTTCTACCACCAAACACCACAAGTCAAACACAGCCTCTCGATCATGGAGTTATACAAAACTTCAAAATGCATTACAGAAAACAAGTGCTGCGGTCAATTATTGCGAATATGAGATTCTCTCAATCAGCAGGAGATTTGGCTAAAAAAATATCAGTTTTGGATGCTATCAGATGGATTGATTATTCAGTAAAAAATATTAAACCTGATTGTGTTAAAAAATGTTTTGCGGCATGTGGAATCAAGCAAGATGGAGACGTTGACCTAATCGAAAATGTTGACGAAATTGACGAAAGTACAAAAGAAGTCGAAGAGTTAATTACTGAAATTAATCCCGGTTGTAATGTTCATGATTACATCACATTAGATGAAGCCGTTACAACAAATGCTGGATTTTAGTCCATAGAAGAACTGGTGTTAGAAAAAACTGCCGTGGAAACTACTGTGGCAGACGATAATGATGGGATTGGAATTGGTAAGCGATTTTTCTAATTCTCTAAAAAAATAAACAACTTTTTATTTACTCTTTCCATCTTAATTGGGCATTTGGCCAAGTAGAAATAAAGTTAAAATACATAATAAAAATAAGATAGGAAGATTTCAGTTACCATCACAAAAATAACAGATAGAAAAAATTATTTTCCCATTAGCTTTTCAAAACGATCTGTTCTTAAATTATTATTTTTATCTACAGGAACAGAAGTTGAAGAATCCGATCGGATAAAAAATTTTTCTGAAGCTTTGAGGAGTGTTGCAGCGTTAGAGGATTTTTCCCAAAGAATAGAGAGCGAACCGATGAGAAAGAAGATTTTAGAATTAAGGACATTCATGGAATCATCTTACGTATTACAAAAGAATAAAAAACAACTTACATTGATAGAAATGTGGAATAAATAATAATTTATATTGTGTCTAATAATAAATAAAAATATGTAGGTACATAATAATAATAACAACTATATATTAAATGTACGTATATTAGATTTTTTTTAATAAAATCATCACTTTTTTAAATCTACTATGTGCAATTTTTTATCTACCCTGTGTAACGCGGAATCCTGTATATGCCGGAAAATCGGTGCACGACCGTGCGATTCCGTTTTACACAGGTTTCACTGTATATTTTATTGTCATATTTACTGACTGTATTGATTACAAGTCGTTTTTCCATAAATTTTCAGTATACAAATTTTCTCTTACATTTTGTTACAAACTGACTAAAATTACTTTACATATTCATTTCTATTAGCTATAATTGTCTATTTTTAAAAATTTTATAGTTAAAAAGAAGTATCTGATGTTTTAAATCATTTAAAGTATTTTTTAATTCTTCCTCAGAACATGATATTTATTTATTATTGTATTAGTAATTTTTGGTAACTTACTTCGCCATTTTGGAGTTTAAAGTTTGGAATAACCGTGATATTGAAAGAAAGTTTTTTAATTTTATGTAACGTGAACTTTGACAATCTCAAATTAACTCTAAGAAGAACCAAAAACAAAACGGTAAGTAATTTATAATTTTACCTTTTTAGAGATTTATCCGCTGTTTCATATTCGTTGATAGATTTGCTGGATGAATACCTATCATCGTAGCCCGGATTGGTTCTAATGTTACACCTTGGTTTCCTTTTATCTTTTATGGATGAATGTCTGGAACTTGTACTGGCAGATGATTGGCGATAACTCGACGTAGTTTGAGAATCAGAGTCCAAGGAATGGCAAATCTATAAAAAATCATATAATATTCATAAAATTAAAATTTTGGAGTTATATACTATACAGGGTGTCATCGAAAAAGAGTAGAATATTCCAAGAGATGATAGTAATTATAAAAATGTGAACAAATGTTTATATGAATATTTGTCTGAAAATGAATATTATAGGGGCTTTGGAAATGTAAATTTAAGCTTGGTTTACAAATATATACACCGTGTCCCACGTAAGGCGGGCATTACAACTTTATGGAGAATAAATTAATTTGTATTTTCGCCATTTTCTGAGTATACATAATCGAATATGCTCTTTTGAATTAAAATAAAATGAACTCTGTGCAACTTCCGGTTATACCGGAAGTGACCACTAACTTCGTTATTTTAAAGGGAATACCCCATATTTTTTTTTAATTTTAGATTCAGCATGAAATTCTGTAAACAACGATACCCCATTTGCCTATTCTAGTTATAGCGGATTTGGCGTTATTCAATTTTTTTCTACATTTTTAGTCGCCGGTAGACATTTTCTTAAAGTCGTCTATCTCAGGTACTATATTAAAATTTTAACCAGAGGTAGTAGATGGGATGTACTTCTTGAGAATATTTAGTTATTCATTATTTGTTGTACGGGGTGTTTGCAAATTATTTTTAAAAATGAAATTTTGTTTAAAATCTCGGGATCTTCTTGAATTCGTACCAATAACCATTCGCATAATTCAGTTCGTCTTATTTGATCACCATATCGCAACTCATGAACTTTTCTTTGTGTATAGGGATGCCATTTATTTAGTGCTAAAATTCGTTGTATTGACCCTCGACTAATATTTAAATTATCTTGAGCCATTCTAATGGAGGCGTGAGGATACGCAGTAAAATACCCTAATACGTTAATTAGATTAACTTCTTCATCTCGGACATAATGTTGACGGTTTCTTCCCGGGTTTTGTTTAAAATTATTCAAAAACTTAGCTTCGATTCTATCAAATTTCTGTCTGTTCATTGGTGGTAAATGAGGGTATCGTTCATTAAACATGCGGCAGGTTCTACTTTTGATTCGATTACATTCTCCATGAATGTAAAATAAATTAAGAATATCTTGGTTGGTATATTCTTCAATATTTTCCATATTTTGAACGCAAAAAATACACAACTTAAATACATAGAAATATGACAATTCAGTTTGTTGACAGATTGTTGTTAAGCATATTTCCACGGCATACTAAGATAAAAAATTAAAATGTAAAACTATACTATATTATGTAGGTGCATGCGTAAAATTTAAATTTAAATTTTCTTAAAATTGGCGAGAGATAATTATTCGCTCCGTGCGAAGTCATGGAAAGGGAAGCAAAAGCGATACTAGCGCTAGCTGCGGATAATTCGTGCATTTTAGGGGGATATTTAGTAATTTTGACATATCAAATACACGTATACATTTTACTTTTTTTCAAAAAAGTAGGTAAAAACAACACAATAAGCAACCGGAGTTGCTGTGTTGAAAATTGTACAAATACTACCAAAAAAAAAACAGTGAAACTTATATAACAAATTTCACTAACAAAGTGGAAATTAAATCAAAGAAATAAATGGATAGGTGTACAATAAGAAGAAAAATTACCTTTATTTTTGTGATAATAACAGTAATGCTGGAAATAGTAGACATCAGAAACTAGAAAGTTTTTAAATAAACAATAAATTATCATTTTACGATGTTCTTTAATATCCCTTTATTCTTAAATGTTCATTCAGCAAGGACTAGATTTCAAGATTTCTGCCGTTGATTATAATATTTGGCTGGTATGCAATTTTGTGACTTACTGATCGGAAACCAGTTTTAATCATTCATTCTGTTTTCTTTAGAACAAAAATGAAAATATAAGTGCGATCCTTTTTATACATTTTAACTTCACGCTATTATAAATGGTTTCTTCAATGACAACTTATTAGACTTAGGCAACTTCTCATACATTTTCCAGTAAATACTGTTGCCTGCCTATATTTTATTATTGATTTTTAATGATTATACATAATTTTCTTCAATTTAAGCGTGAAAAATATATAATAATAATAATAATAATAATAAATTAATGTTTTAATTGTTTTATAAATCCATATACTTTTATTAAAACTAACATATATACTTTTTATTTACGAATTCTATTAAAAATTGTATTTGTCAGTATAGGCAGAAATACTCCTTTAATACCAAAACAAATTGGCGCTGCTGTCGCGCACGGAGCGAATAGGGAATTAATAGTGCAAATGAAGATCAATGAAGAATAATTTTCTGTACAAAATGAAATAAAAATATACAGGACTTCCATTTAAAATAAAAAAAAATTTCATGTTTAAAATATTTATTTTTTAAAATAATTTCCAAACACACAGTCGAACAAACGATGTACAAGTAAATTTAAAAAAGCAAATGTCTGCCGGCATATAAAAGTTTATAAAAAACTGAATAACGCCAAATACACTATAATTAGAATAGGCGAATGGGGTATCATTGTTTACAGAATTTCATGCTGAATCTAAAATTTAAAAAATATATAGGGTGTTCAATTTAAAATAAAAAAGTTTTTTATGTTTAAAAAATTTCATTTTTAAAAATAATTTGCAAACACCCCGTACAACAAATAATGAATAACTAAATATTCTCAAGAAGTACATCCCATCTACTACCTCTGGTTAAAATTTTAAGTATCTGATAGATATAGTACCTGAGATAGACGACTTTAAGAAAATGTCTACCGGCGACTAAAAATGTAGAAAAAAATTGAATAACGCCAAATCCGCTATAATTAGAATAGGCAAATGGGGTATCGTTGTTTACAGAATTTCATGCTGAATCTAAAATTAAAAAAAAATATGGGGTATTCCCTTTAAAATAACGAAGTTAGTGGTCACTTCCGGTATAACCAGAAGTTGCACAGAGTTCATTTTATTTTAATTCAAAAGAGCATATTCGATTATGTATACTCAGAAAATGGCGAAAATACAAATTAATTTATTCTCCATAAAGTTGTAATGCCCGCCTTACGTGGGACACGGTGTATAAATTTACCAAAATTTTTAAACTGATATAGATTGTATCTCTAAATCTGCTGGAGATATCAAAAAATTGATAGCCTATTATTTTTATGAATAAATTTTTTATGAACTTTTAAAATTTTTAAACGTTATAGGAATTTCTCATTGCATTATATTAAACTGATGACTTTTCATGTTTTATTTGTATTAATTTTTTTTTACTGATTAGTAAATAATAACGCTTACCTTATATTCAATGTCTTGGTACGCCCCAGTAGGATGTTTTGTGGTACTTGAATACTCCAAACTGGATTTGGTACTATTCAGCGAGTCACTTTTGGATGACTGATACATTTGTCTGTTCACCATTCCTGATTTTTTGGGTGGAGAGGCCAAATTAAAGTTGTCACTTGAACCTGTAACAAAAGTGAAAAAAATTGATTAAGAATACAATTTAGTTTTTACAATATAGTTTTTAATCAAAAAAAGAGAAGAATAATTATTCTGGTTTTAGTAAAGTTTTTGACCGTGTTGATCATAATTAGAAAAGTTTGGCATTTGTACTGCTTCTCTGATTTAAAAACAACTTATATCAGAAGCATTGTTATATACAACCCACTGTTCCTCTTGCATTCATATCACAAAATACCTCTTTAGTTGCTCCTTTCACAGTATCACTTACATCATTAGTATTTCTAGGACTGTTTATATCTAAAAAGTTGTGAGTCTAGTCTTAGCTACACAGCACTTGGGCCCTATCAAGTTTACTCCTCCATATTAATTTTGGAGCCCTTCTGTAAAAATACGATTTCTGCTTGCATAGGAGGATCATTAGATCTGGATATTTTAATATTTGCTTCTCTGTAACACTAATTATCTCTGATATACGTTGCAAACGATATTTATTACATTTTAATTGGTAGTGAAAAAGCGAAAATTCATACACAAGACCTTTGTGGCAAAATAGATGTCTATGTGTAAAAGCATCAAAGCTATTTAGTTCAAAGACGATTATATCGAGTTGTAAAGCAATCAACAGATTATTAAAACAGCGTCGTGATACAGTATTTTTCAGTGGGGTAATAATATAATCCAATTGTAGTACTGGGGGTTGAATGTCTTTCAATCGTATAGGATACATACTGGGTGGTATAGATTAAGATTAAGTTTTTTAATGTATGTTACTATGGTTTTAATTATGTTTTATGTAACTATTAAAAAAAAATACGTTTTTCAGACAGATAATCTGTGTGTATCACTTTCAATCAGAAATTTCTATTACTATTGAAATAAAGAAATAATACTAGGGTACGCGGTATTGTGCTATAAAGGAGTTTACGTTGACTGAAATATCATTATTTACAAGATATCAGGTCTTCAACAATACCCGAAACCCACGTGATCTGGTAACATCAAAAACGCAGCGAAAGGGCCTGATTTAGTTCCTTATATGTCAACTGTCGTTGTCAACACTGTCAAAAATATCATTAGCGTTCATTTGGGCTATTGAGTATATTTATATTATTTAAAGGTTATTGATTTTTTGCATTTTGTCAACACGCTATTATTCAATTTTTCCTCAAATAATAATAAACCAATCAGTTTTTTTTAGAGCTCATTAGTGCCTTTATTCTTTTCTATAGGCAAGTGTAAATTTATTTACTTTTATACAAGTTTATTGACAATATAATTTTCAGCTTGAAATGTTTACACCGGAACAAGATTCTTTTATTTTAATGGCACATTTTAGAAGTGGTTCTCGAAATGACGATGGAACTTGGTCATATTCAATTCAGAGTTGCATTCAACAATTTGAGGAACGTTTTCCAGCTGTACAAATAGAATATGATAGTTTTCGTCATCATAGGCACATTCTTGTTCAACGTTTTAAAACAAAAAATTACATTTGTAAAGAAAAAGGGTTTGGAAGGCCCACAGTAATAACCGAAGATGTTGTTCAAGATGTGCGAATTCGCATGGAGCAAAGTCCCACTAAATCGGTGAAAAAATTAGCAGCTCAAGCAGGTAAGAACATTGTTTGGGAGCTTGACTCTCTTATAATCTAATTTCATCGTTTTAGATTTATCTGTAAGAACTAGCCATACGATTGTGAAAAAAAATCTATTAATGCATCCTTATAAGGTTTCAGTACTGCAACAATTGTTTCCTGGTGATTTTGTTAAACGTATGAAATACTGTCGATGGTTCAATGAGCAATTAAATGACAATAACTTATTGGATCGAACTGTTTTTACTGATGAAGCATGGTTTCACTTATCAGGATATGTCAATAGTCAAAATTATCGAACATAGGCAACTGAAAATCCTCATTCATTTGTGGAGACAAGTCTATATCCCATAAAAGTTAGTATTTGGGTAGCAATTTTAAGAAGAAGAATAATAGGGTCCATATTTTTCTATGACACAATTAATGGCCAACGTTATCGAAATATTTTTCTTGAATTTATTGAACAGCTACAGGATGATCAACTACAATTGGGTTATTTTCAACAAGACGGGGCAACAGCTCATACAGCTAGAGCTACTATTGACCTAATAGAAGAATATTTTGATGACCGAATTATTAGTAAAGGATTATGGCCTCCAAGATCTCCAGACCTCATGCCTCCTGACTACTTTTTATTTGATCATATAAAAAATAAAGTATTCAGAAATTGTTTGCATGATGTAAATGAATTAGAGCAAGCTATAGTTAATGAAATTGAAAGTGTAACTGAGGAGCAACTGCATAATGTGTCCGAAAACATGAAAAGAAGGGTTAATGCTTGCATTGAAGCTGGTGGTGAACATTTTGAACACTTACTATGAATGGAATTCTAACATAAAAATATAATAATGTAAAGCACCATTAAATAATAATATGATTTTTTTTGTTATATCTCACAGATAACTGAATTTTGTTCTTATGGTTACAGACCATAAAAAAAAGAAGAGATATTTTATTTTAATTTAATTTAAAACATCTACAGCACTAACCCACATCTAGGGATTTTTACTATCATTTTCACCAATCGGTGTCATGACGATTTGATCACGTGTGTTTCGGGTATTGTTGAAGACCTGGTATAAACATAAAACACAAAAAATATGGTAAAAATAACAACATTTTGTTTGCAAATGTTTACGTTGAATTGAAAATACAAGTACATTCATCTGGAATAATTTTTAAATACCTACATAAAAGTTTATAAATCACCCTATCTATTTGCAGTTTTCTCTTCCGTGTCCATTCTTTACCCACGTTCCACTCCCAAAGGTGTTGGGCAAACATTAATGTTTCAATATTCTGTAAACAGTAAAGTTCGGTCTTAATAAATAATTGAGTAAGCCTTCACGTCTGTTACCTTCTTAAGATGTCAAACTCTCCCTCTTAGTATTTATTATTTACGAGAGATCCCAAGTACATTTAATTGTTTTAGAATGTCCTTATAGAGTCCTATTCTCAGATAGAAAATGTATGTTTCTAAAACGTGGTTATTTATTTAATATTTAGATTAATACAGGGGGTGCAAGAGTACAATAATTATTAGAATCAAGTTGTAAACTAATATTTTCACAACTTTTTTTGTCTACTATGAAATCGAATTGTTTCTGTTTTTTTTTATAAAATAAAGATTGTTTAGACTGAAATAGTTTACATGTGAGTCTAACACAATTAATTCCTTTAGTGATGATTTATCTATGACTGGTTTTAGAAAATCAACGAAATGCCATGTACAAGATCCGTTAGGATTTATCAATTCTATAAGTGATATACGAGTGCTGTATAAATAACACTGCCCAAAATTAGGACCTGGGGAACTCCAAAAATAATTTGTGATGAATGATGTAAAACACACGTTTATGCAAAATATGTAATGCTTCTGCAATATGCTTGAGTCCAACACGTTGATCTGATAAATCGCGGACACAGTCAATGTAAAGTAAAAAATAAAATAATATTATTATGTAAAGTTATGACTCTATACCAATTTTGATGCCATGATGTTGTGAAATTATTACCAAAAAAACGAAAAAATATTTTATTAAGACATATTTTGATTCACCCTGTACATTTCTTATGACAGCATATAATTAACTAAAGATCTAAAAAAGTAGATTTCTAAATATGTAAATTATAGAGAATCAACACTTTTGAATGCCACATTTCAACACAATACTTCTAAGTATACAACTCATTATTATGTACAAAATGAACCGTAATTCACTAATCAAAATATCCCATTTAGAACGTCCCTGGATAAGGACCTAAATTTGCAAAGATTAAGGCTCGGTTTTAAGTGATTAATCGCCCTTAAACTAGGTCGCAAGTTTAATGCCCTAAATAGGAAATATTTATATTTATATACAAGGGAATAAAATGATAGTGCTAAAGGTCGAGTGAACCAGATTGATCACACCAAAATTCTTCAATATCAGTATATTTATAAATATATCACAGAACATAATAATTTATTATTATCGATCTGAAAAAGAAATAAATCCCATCTTTAAAATTTTTGTTATTATTTATTTCAAAATATTGTTACGCAGCACCCTGCAGTAGCCTGCGGCTGTTATAGAAAACGTACGAATACAAAAACAAGTGCAATGTTACTCTTCGCCCTACAGTATGCTGCGGTCGTCATAAGTAAAAGTACTAACAAAAGAAGATGGAATAATCCAGAAATGTCTGGAAATATAATTCTACGTCAAAGAAAAGTTCGAAAAAGTTCGAGAAGGTTAAAGCAACCCATATATAAAGTGATCCTGACGTCAATTTTTCAGTTTTATGATAGACGTTATATGTTAATGTTATCAGTTGGTATTGATAAATTCTTTAACTTTTCTAAGTTCTTCAGCTGTCAGGTGGTCATAATTTTTAACTAGCTGTTTTACAAAGCTGGCGTCAACTGAGTTACTTGTAGTGGCTCTCCCTGTGGAACGGTCTTCGCACTTTATTATGTTTTCCACCGGTGTTCAGAGCCCTATTGCTTGGCCTTAGTCACTCACAGATTCTTCGCTGAGTCTCGCCAGGACGACAGCTTCATAAGTTTGGGGTACTTCTAGATCTTCTTTCACTAGGACCTTTATCGGTTGAGTCTTTTCTTCCGAATTTGGGATAATTTTCTCGTTTCAAATTACTAAAATCTTGTTTTGAAAGTCGATGATAAACTTTTGCATAATGTCCATACCAAGGACACATTGATCCTTAATATCGGCCAAAAATAAGTGTTCTATCAGCTATGAGGGTATTACCAATCTGTACGGTTGCTGATATCTCGCCCAGAACAGAAGTGGTGTGCCCTGTAGCTGTTTCGTGGCTTTCGATGCAAGATCCCTGTTCGAATGAAAGACTTGGTCGTTGCACCAGTATCAAGGACGAAAGTGCCTTCTTGGTTATCGATATACCCCTTGACCACTAGATTTTGATCGTTTTTATTTAAGGTGTAAGTTCGAATTTTGGGGCCGTCTATCACAGCTGACGCCTGCCCCGTAGTGTCGACCTTTATTCGTTTCCCTGGCTATTACTAGAAAGCCGGCTAGATGTGGCTGACCGGCTTCTCCGAGAGGCATATCTGCTATAACTATTTCTTGTTGGACTTCGTGGGAGATTGATTTCTGATTTCATTCTCCGAATCTCTATTCACAGAACGAGCCCTGCTTCGACAGGTTCTTTGAAGGTGCCCGATTCTTCCGCAATTAAAACATCTTCCATCTTGGCTGTTTCGTTGCATATTTTGCAGGATATTTAAGATTTGTGAAAGTGTAGGTTGAAGAATAGTAATAGTATTGGCTTTCTCACTTTCCTGGGACTTAATTTCTCTCACTCTCGCGCGAGAAGATCATATTCCTGTTCTGCAATCAGTTTCTCCCTCAGCGTCTTATGATGTTGTAAACAAAGGATTTGCTGCATTTCCACATCTTGTAATACATCAATGAATGCCTGTATTCCGATTTGTCCTTGGAAATCTTTGGGTGTCTGTGGATAGGCTAGATGAATCTTCTTATGTCGGCCTCGAATTCCTGTAGACTCTGCAGGGTGCTGCGTGACAATATAGTAGTGATACGCATTTTCTATTGTTTGCTTTATTACATGAATTGCATCTACAGTTGTATTATTGCTGATAGTATTTTGTAAGCAGTATTAAGAAGTGTTATTACTCTGTAATTTTAACATTTTTAATAATGGATCGTTATAACCTCACACTCTCGGCATTTTTTCCACTTTCCAGGTTTTCTGAATTGGAGATTAGTCTTTTTTTTAATTCGTTCCCTCCATATTTAATAAGTTTGATGTTATTTCCAGCTGTTCCCGGTGACTTTCCAATTGCATTTTTTCCAATAACCTTTTCCTTGTTGGATCAGCTGTTGTGTCCCTTTCTTCTGTTTCCTCTTCTTATATAATTTCATCATCGTCCAACCCTGGATTGATTAATAGATATTTAAAGTAATCTATTCACATCCAATTGTATTCTTCATCTTTCATTACTACTTTTTCTTTTTTATTTTATGTTCCCTTGATTTTGTCTTTCTACAGTATATTCGGTTCTTTAATTTTCTTGTAAAAGTCTTTAGTATTTTTTTACTTCTTTGTTTAATTATTGTTATTTTGTCTATTCCCCCTTTTTTTTAGATTTTCTTATTACGGTTTAGCGTGTTCTCTTAGTTCTTCACTATTATATTTTATTTGTTTTCAGCCACTTAATCTTTGTTACTATCACTACATCTTTCATTGTATCATTCTTTGATTACTCTTTTTTGTGCAACCCCAATATTTTCTTCTTCTGCTAATACTATGCTTTCTCTGACTTTCCTATCGGATTTCCTATCCTATTACTTTCAGTTGTATTCTCGCTTTTGAGTTTTCACTTTTTGTTTTAAGGTATCAATGACCATAAAATGTCTAAATGTCTTTACATTTTGTATTGTCATAATCTATTTGGTTTTGTTTTTTTCATTAGATGATATATAGTCACTTTTTGGGGTGCTTGAATTTTGTATGCTCCAAAAGGTTTAAGAGAAACAGCAAAGCATTCAATATCAAAATTGCTTTTCCATCGTAATATTTTAAAATATAAGACTGTTCAATTGTTTCATGTTATTGATTTATATGACACTGTTAATTTAGTTGAATAAAGCAGCCTTATATTTTTGGGTTAAACATCAATTCCACTAAAAAATTCAAACTACTTTTACTTGAAATATTCTCTGCCAAATATACAGAGTGAGAATTTAGAGCCTGTAAACTAAAAGCTATGTCATCAAGTATACTAGTTTCAAACAAAGCTTATATTCAACGGCGCCCCTTACATATTTCTTTTGCTTATCTGGAACGCCTGCTAATGCTCAACGCTATTGAGGTTAACATTATTGTCACATAAACTAGTTCTATTACTTTTCAGTGTCTTATCCCACATCGCTGTCCCTCATACAAGCACCAACATACCTATTTATTCAACCCACAAGGGATATTACCATATCGCAACCATATTTCATCTTGTTAATATCACGAATAACGTTTGCATTGTGTATATCCACATACACATACATATTGAAATTTACGCTTAATATTGGAATTTCCTCAACAAGTTCGGTCGGTAAATATGTTTGGATTTCGTGATATTCTGAATTTAAAATTTCCGATTTTCGCATTTCCATCTCCTCGGGTCATAATAATCGTATTTGAATCGAGTTTGTAAAGTGTAGTTCCATGTAAACAGAAAAAACGAGGACTACAACAAACATGGGTGTTTCTATTTTTCTGAATCTGTATACTCAGCATTCTGAGTTTCTCTATTTTGCTTCCTGGAAAATTGTATGAAGTTGGAATCTGACTTAGACAGGTTGTTAGCGTAGAATTGAATTGAATTTTTTAAATAAAAGTTTTAACAAATTTGCAGTTGCAATTTCACGATTAAAACGTCATGTAAAAGTGGCTAAAGTACCAACGCAAGACACTTAAATTTCAGAGCCAACTCTAATTATGATTCTTCTCATTTGTTGGAAATACATTTAACATATTTTGTGAGCGTACTAGTTGTTTGAATGTTATGTAAAAGCACCCTAACCATATGTCAAGTGTCAAGTGGTTACTTGTGAATAGACGTGTTGTACATGAGCTCCTACATTATCGACAAATTTCGATGAAAATTGGGCAAATCTAAAATTGAAACCTATACCAAATTGTGAATAGTGTATACTAGTGCAAGTAGTTTATATAATTTTCTGCTAATCATGGTCTTAACTTGAGAAATAAGAGAAGGCATAGAACATTCCGTAAATCAAGCTGTAAGTAAAAGTCTACAAAATGTTGATCTCATAAAAACAATTACTGATAACGTCACGAAGGTTGTTGTAAAAACTATTGAAACTCGATTCATAAATATAGAAAAGTCAGTGGCGTCCATCCAAAGCGAAATTAGGGATAACCAAGCTGAAAATGAATATAAGTTTAAAAAACTAGAAGACTTAATGGAAGAAATGAAAATAAAATCAGAAGAAACACATAACACTAGAACGTCTTGACCAAGCATCTCGTTTAACAAATTTAAGAATATTTAATTTAAAAGAAAAAGATGATGAAGATACTAGGACAGAAATTATTAAACTTTTTAATACCAAATTTGATGTAAACTTAAAATCAGAAGATATTTCAGTATGTTATAGAGTTGGAACTAAAACTGATCAAAAACACAGGGGAATTTTTTTAAAATTACGCTCCTTAGAAATGAAGCAAAGTATTTATTCCAAAAAGAAGTTACTAAAAGGAACCGGTGTGGTTATTAAAGAAGACCTAACAAACAGTTAAGTGATCTTTTTTAATGAAGCCTCAACTAAAGTGGGTCTCAAAAATGTTTGGACTGAAAACGGGAAAATTTATATTTACTACAATAAGAAAGTGCAAATTATCAAAAATAAAACAAATCTTCAAGAAATAATAAATAAAATATAAATATAAATAATATCATTCTTATGTACTTACCTAGTTTTTTTTAATTTTGTTTCACCACATAAATTGGTGTTTTTTTTTTTCTTTATCTTTAATAATAATTATATAAAAGCCTAAATTATATTATTTTATATTATTATGTGTATTGTAGGAGTTCTTTAGGAATACTATTGATATAATGCTTGAGTTTTTTGATATTTTAGATAATTATAATGAAATAACAACAAAAGAAATGGAAAATTTTCAGGATTACATAAAGGAACTAGAGAAAGACAGGTCGGAAAGTGGGATTGGGGTCATTCATTTTAATATTCGAAGTCTGAGGAAACATTTCGATGAACTTTTGATATATTTAGAAACAGGTACGGATATATTGGACATTATAGTTTTATCTGAAACATGGCAAGCAGATGTAAGTAATTTTCATATTCCAAATTATACGCCTTATTGCAATAATACATCTATAAATAAAAGTGATGGCACAATAGTGTACATAAAAAATAATATAACCACATCTGTAAAAATAATGGGAGTAAATTTCACTAAATTTTTACGTATAGCCTTTAATAAAAAACATCTAAACGAGTACATAGATGTAGGGGTTACAGCTTATTATAGGTCTCCTTCAACAAGTATTCAAAAATTCATAGATGATTTAGAACATTACTTTGAAAACCTTCAAAAACAAAGTCTAGAAATCTACTTAGGAGATTTCAATATTATTATTCTAGAACCTGAAGTAAATGAAACAACTAGATATTTAAATTTATTACATTTTTACGGATTTATTTCATATATAAATAAAGCAACTCGTGTCACTCGAACTACTAACACATGTATTGATCACATATTTCTAAGAATAAGCAAACAAATTAGTAATCAAATTGAAACGGAACCTATAGTTTTTCATACTGCTTTTACTGATCATTATACACCCTTTGTCCATATATATTTAAACAAAAAACTCGACATATCTGCTATTGAAAATAAAAAAACATACAAAAAAAATTAATGTCATTAAACTCAAAAAGCTAGTAGAAAAAGAAAATTGGGAAGATGTAATTATGGCAAGAGATACCCAAATTTCATATGACAAATTTATCAGTAAACTGAATCTTTATATAGACGAAACCACTGAAACATTCACTGTAAACAAAAAAAATAGGAAACTTAAACCATGGATAACTTCAGCCTTAATTACTTCTATCTATAAGAGGGATCAATTAAAAAAGAGATTGTTAAAAAACTTTTCTATGGAACGGGAAACCAAATATAAAGAATATAGAAATAAATTAAATACATTAATAAAAAAAACTAAAAATGATTACTATCAAACTAAATTAAATGATGCTCGCGGTGACTGTAAAAAAACGTGGAAAATAATCAATGATATAAATGGATACAAAAACAGTTCAAACATTTCAAATACTGATATAAATAAAAATGGAAGTTTAGTTAAAAATAATAAAGAAAAGGCAACCTTATTTAATAATTTCTTTATAAACTTGGGTAAAAATATGGCAAATAAAATCAAAAAAATTAAATTACCAAACAATTTCTTAGCTGATAATGCCATAAAAAATTCTCTTTTTTTAGAACCAGTAACGGTTCCAGAAATAATAATATTAATTTCTAACTTAAAAAATAACTGTTCTGCAGGACCTGATAAAATAGAAACTAAACTCATTAAATATATTCATAAAGATGTAGTGACTCCCTTATCGCATATTATAAACCTTTCTTTGTCTAGTGGAATAATACCTTGTCAATGGAAACATACTATAGTTACTCCTATTTTTAAATCTGGGGATCATAACAAAATGAATAACTATAGACGAATATCTGTTATAAATAATTTTGCAAAAATATTTGAACAAGCTGTCAAAAACAGATTAATAAAATTCCTAGACAAAAATAAAGTTCTATCGAAAATACAATTTGGATTCATAAAAAAATCCAGTACTGAAGATGCGACATTAAATCTACTTGAACCGATAATCCGCGCCTTGGATAGATCAAGTAAATACCTAGCGGTTTTCCTTGATCTGGCAAAAGCCTTCAATACGGTTCCTCACTCTGATCTCTTAATCAGAATGAGTAACTATGGCATTAGATGTACAGGACTTGATTTACTTAGAAATTATTTAACAGATAGAACCCAAAAAGTGAAAATAGGGGATACATTAAGTGCCGCTTCAATAGTACAAATAGGAATACCGCAGGGGACAGTATTGGGTCCAATTCTATTTTTAATTTACATAAATAGCATCTCCAACATAAATCATTTTAAAGGAAAACTTGTATGTTATGCTGATGACACTGCCCTTGTAGTGACTGGGACATCTTGGGATGAAGTAAAATTTAAATACAGAAGCTTGCTTAAAAAAAATAAAAATTTATCTAGATTATAGTTTATTGACTGTAAACATTGAAAAAACAAAATATATTACTTTTTCTCCTACTACAGCTGATCAACCTAAAATAGACGTTAAACTACATGACTCTAAATGCAATCATACTAGATGTAACTGTCCCATCTTGGAAAAAACAGTAGCAATAAAATATTTAGGTGTAATGATTGACCAGCACATAAGATGGAACAAACACGTTACTTACGTTACAAAACGCTTAAGAGTCTTGTTTACCAAATTTTATAACATTAGAGATATTCTTTCAAAAAACAATTTATTTATGATTTATAATTCGTTTTCCGAATCAATTTTAAGGTATTGTACAACGATATGGGGTGGTACTTTTAAAAGTACGTTACAAAATCTGCAAACTACATTAAATACATTAATTAAAATATTATTTAAAAAGGATAGACTATATTCAACTCAACTACTATATCAATAATTAAACATTTTTACTTTAAGACAATTATATACATATCAGTGTCTTCAAAGGGTATACAGAGATCAGGATAAACTACACAAGGTTTCATCAAAAACCAGAGCAACTACAAATTTAAATTTAAATGTAGACCTATTTCAAAAAACGGTAAGACAAAGATCTTTCTTTTATTTTGGCCCCAAATTGTTTAATCTTCTCCCTTTATCAACGAAACAAATAACTAAATTAACTAAATTTAAAACTGAAATCAAGGAATTGATCCAAACTTCCCCAGATATGTTTGAAATATTTTAAATAAAACTGCAAATAACGTACATTATTTCTGGTGTCTTTTCAAGTATTTTTTACAATTTTTTAGCGTTAACTTCTGTTTAACTATACTACAGGAGAAAGTTTTAAACCTATCTCACTTTTTGGACCTGTCTTGCTTTAGTTTCCTATTACTCCTATTACTGAGTCGTTTTTCTTTTTAATTTTTTTTTTGTACTTTTAAAACAATTTATTATTGTATTTTTTTATGGAAGGGATCACACAAGACAGACATATATGCCTAGGTACGATCCCCTCCATGGACTAAAAAAAAAAACTTGTAATCTAGTACGTAATATATTTGAAGTCATGTCAGGTGTCTTATCACATATAAAACATGGTGGGCTGTATTGTAAGTTGTATCAAATGTTATGTTACAATCCAAATAAATCTTTAAACATCAAAGTGTTTTAATAATTAATTATATCTAAAATAGATCATATTAAACACTAGTTAAGAAGTTTCATGAAAGTTTTTGGCGTCTCTCTAAGATTACGAGTTATTAGTATTTGGACTTACTTGGTACATCCCTGATATCCCTGATCTCATCGTCGTAGCTGAACTTCATCGGCGACCTAGGCGATCTAGGCGACTTACTTGGGCGGTAATCGCTCTCTCCAAAATCGAAAATCTTTTCAGTTCGACTCGGACTTCTGAGCGACACTTTGGGCGAACTCAAACCCATACTTCGCACTTTAGGACTCCTTTGGTAGCTGGTCGGAGATTTTTGTTCCGTTATAGGTGATTTTGGTAGCTCAGTGTGTGCTGGATCTGAAATAAATATAACGAATATGTAATAATCTATACTAACACATTATGACAATAGAAAGCTCAATATCGTCATCTGATTCTTTTCAATCTAACATATTTGTACTAAATATTTCTAAGGTTAAATTATTTCTCAACAAAGCAAATTTCATATAGTAATCCCACACCTGTCAGTAGACATTTTTAGCAAAATTTACGATATAATTTCTAATCCCCTAAGAATACAGTTATGAACGTTAAAGTTTTAAAAGAAGAGACAACATATTAGGCAAATTGTTATCAAAAGCTGAAATGGGCGACAGAAAACCATCAGATTTCTGATTTCTATCGCGAATTCTCAGGATATTCGTTTATTAATGAGAACTTATTATTGACTTCCTTGCTTTATTGACTTTCTTGCTTTCTTTCCAAACACAGAGACGAAATCTATAATGTCAATAAAGATAAAGAAAATTTTGTTAAAGTTATTTAGAAGAAACCACCGTTCAAGAAAATTATGTAGAATACATATAATATTTTATTTTATTTCGTAGTGACAACTTTCATAGGTACGCTCACACAGCGCGTAAGAATTTCATGATCTAAAAGTGGTAATAAGTTCCGTAGATTTAGTAAAGAAAATAAACCAGAGACGCCTATATGTTATTATCACAATAAGTTTTAGACGATCGCTCAGTGTATTTAAACCAAAGGTCGGGTTAATGAGCCCAAAAAACTGGAAGTTTATAGCCTTAAAGTTATCTTCCACAAATATGTTGGATTGAAGAAGTTTTGACAACAATAAATGGACTGCCTAGTGTCATACTTTGTTGGTTATAAAATTCCCACACCCACACCCACACCCACACCCACACCCACACCCACACCCACACCCACACCCACACCCACACCCACACCCACACCCACACCCACACCCACACCCACACCCACACCCACACCCACACCCACACCCACACCCACACCCACACCCACACCCACACCCACACCCACACCCACACCCACACCCACACCCACACCCACACCCACACCCACACCCTCACCCTCACCCTCGCCCTCACCCTCGCCCTCACCCTCGCCCTCACCCTCACCCTCACCCACACCCACGCTCACACACCACACCACACCCCACCACACCACACCACACCACACCACACGCACACGCACACGCACACACACACACACACACACACACACACACACACACACACACACACACAACGTAAAAATCCGTCGAAAACTGGAGGTCGAAAAAAAATCATGAGTCCTATACTTTCCTTATATCTGTATACAGATAGAAAAGTAAAAAGGTATTGTCAAATTTCGAATTGCTGGAGTTTTGAGGATTAAAGCAGCAAACGGGAGTATCAACAATAGGTAGGCTGGTGCTGGAATATTAATGGAAACACAATATAAAACATTTATTAACTAGCATGAATTTAGAAGTAGATTTTTAAAGATTTATTAATATACATATAATGGAGTATTATATATAGTTAGACCACTTTCAAAATAAACGGCTCATATATACTGGGTGGCCATTTGAAAACGAAACAGCCAATTTTGGGCACCCCAGGTCATTTATGAAAAAACGTTCGGACCCGTCAATTTTTGATATTAGGTGGAAACATTTTTTTGCCAGTTTCACCCTCTAAACGGAAACCCTCTAGCGGGGGGTGAAACTTACTTATTTTGAAGGTATTTTTACCTAGATTATAACCGCCGAGTTTTAAATCGCTACTGTCTTCCTAGCCATGATCTTTTAACGATTTTTATTTTCTTTAAATGCTTACCAGTTACTCGAGTAAATGTTGGAAATGCTGACCCTGGGCCTTCATGCAATAATAGAGGTTTTGTTCAAAACGCTCTCGGACATTTTAAAGCAACTGTGGGGCGATTTGATGACATTAATCATCTGTTGTTGCAGATTTTCCAGTGATGTTGGCTGGGTGGCACACATTTTAATTTTTAAATGGCCCCATAAAAAATTTAACGGGGTTAGATCCGGATACCGTGGGGGCTACTCAATACTTCCTCTTCTTCAGATCCATTGACCTGGAAACGTTTGATCCAAATACTGACGAACAGTGTAAAATGGGGTGGCGTACCGTCTTACTGGAATATTAAGTTGTTTGCTATGTACTGATCGTCATTCTCAATCAACTCTAGTAATGCTGGATAAATGGCGTTTTCTAATAATTCCAGATACAATTCTGCGGTTAAAGTTCCAGGTAAAAAAAGGGGCAAATTCTATGGCAAAAAAATGTGTCCCCCTAAAATCAAAAATTGAGGGGTCCTAGCGTTTTTTTTACTAAATGACCTGGTTTCTCGCGAGCATTACTAGAGAGCTGTTTCTGACTCTAAATGAACGTTCTTTTCTAACAGTGCTTGATCTGGAGCTACTTCCAAATGTTCTCGCTTCTCCCCTCAAGCATTTGCTCGATAGCATATGAACAGAGCTCTTGTCTTTATAACTGTAGACCGTTATTAATCGTTTTTTTTTGACGTCATAAGGTTCTATACACCAAGAATAATTAACCCTTAAGTACAAGTTCAACGCGTTGTCAATGACAAGTGACAGCGACATTTATATCACAAAAAATACAGCTCATTTTACTTATTGGCACTTTTTGTCCACGTTGTGCTATGGGTGTTCCGCACCCAGTTTAAAACTGCTCTGGGTACGGATTCGGCGCCTATGGACACGTCTTAATGTTATTATCACAATAAGTTTAAGATCATTGAGGGTATTTAAACCAAAGGTCGGGTTGATGTGCCTAAAAAAACTTAAGAGTTTATAGCCTTAAAGATATCTTCCACGAATATGTTGGATTGAAGAGGTTTTGATAACTATATTAATCTGTCTAGTGTCTTTGTTCGTTGTAGGATTCAAAGATCGAGTAATCGATGTCTGACGAGTTTGACGAAAATTTTCAAGCTGGTCATACTTAGTTTTCAAGTACCAGAAAGCATTAATGCAGAACATAGTAACAGCAGTCAGTCAGTCGCAATAGAAATGCAGTAACGAAAAGTAAAAGAAGAAGAATACAGAAATAGAGAAGGCACTTATGAATGAAACTAAAAAAGTTGTAACATTATCCTGTGAGCGCGTTGTAAAAGAACCACATCGATTGGAATGTACTTAAGATATTATTTTATCACGTTAAGTACGGGAGTGAAGAAATAAAAGATATATCGAAGGACGGGAAATGTTTTGACAATCATCTTACTCGGATAAAAAGCTTAATTTATAAATTTTATGTTTCAACAAAAAAATTTTTAAGTTTCTGTTAATTATTTTTTTTTTTTTTTCGTGGCTTAACGTTGATGCTTCGCCGTCTATATGACTAAATTTAGAAGGATGGACGGTGAGGCATTGATGTGATGCCACATTTTTGCGCGTTTAGACCTGTCGATTTACATGCATGCGGGACAATGCATTTGTACTGGAGCAGTAGTTGTTGCGTGTTTGAGCTAACGTAAACATAATGGGTGATTTTGAGAAAGAACAAAAGAGATTACGTGAACTGTGGGATAATTGCATGTCTGATGAAGACGGCAATGTTAGTGAATTTGGCGAAGTTTATCTGACAATATCATAATATTGGGTTATTTTTTATATTAAATTAAACGCATTTATTTAGATTAGTTTTTTGTAGCACGTTTCTTTTGTAACAAATCGTTTGGCTTTACATTTTGCTTAATAATAATATTTAAGCCGGATAATATAAACTCATATAACACAGAATATGGGTCTATTCTGTAACAATTCCTTTATATTTCGAAGGCCAGCTAAACTTTTCTATTACTATAGACGCCTAAGAGCGAGCTCCTGTGTATGTAGCATTATATCGAGACGTACTACGAAACCACGCCTTCCTTGCTACTTTTCTGACTGTGGCAACATATTGATGACCCGCTGACTCAAAGAAGACAAGCAGTGAGGCATCCGTTAAATACCGCACCGACTCAACGTGTTAAGTAACTTTTAGGAGCGAGAATGTTAGGGTTTTACAGTTCCGGTATGTTTACTTTTTACCCGTTTATAAATTCTATAACGACAACAAAATATTCCTATTCTGTATACACAATTGAATACTTATTTTGAAATAATATTTCGTTGTATTAAAAACAAAATATACAGGGTGTCTAGAAACCACGAAATCTAGAGCTAATTTTATGATTTAGCCTAAATTACCTTAATCCAAAAATGCTTCCTAAGGGAGCTAGAGCTCGTTAAAGATAGCGCTCTAAAATTGGTTTAATTGAAATACCTTCAAAACGGATTTTTATTAAATGATATAATTCTCTACATTTATTTATTTGAATATAACCAATCAAATTTTGTATATAAGATTTTTTTAATGTAGTGATAAGCGACTCGTTTGGGTGGGGTATTTGATATTTTTATTAAATTATTTTTTGTCTCTCGAAAAGTCGCCATTTTAAAATGAAATTTAAATTTTTTTGTAATTTTTATCTAAAATGGTGCTCCTATCTGAAGTCTCCATGACCAACCGTTTTCGAGAAAAACCGATTTAAACTTTTCATGTCTTTACATACGTTTTCATTGATTAACAAATAAATTTCAAAATTATGATAAGGTTGCCATAGAAAATAAACAAAATACCTAAGAACTGTATCAATACATAATAAACTGTTTTTACCCAAACCTTAGGTAGGTGCGCAAAAAATGTTTTCAATTAATTACTGTGCTTTTCTGAAGTACAAAATAAATTCATGTAAAAATTAAAGTTTCTGTTGATACAATTTGTTTAAAAAAAAAAGTAATAACGAAATGATAACAAAAAGTATTAAACACAAAATTAAATCTAAATCAGATGCTCCACATGACGGCCATCCGTTTCTATGCACAAATTTATTAATTTCCGTAAAGATCGCCGAATTCTTGCAAAAATTCCCATATTATTTCTAAATTCGTTGCAAGCATTCTGAATTCGTCTCCAAAGGTTATTCCTTGATTCAATTGGTTGTGAATAAACCATTGATTTGAGATATCCCCATACACAAAAGTCGCATGGATTTAAATCCGAAGACCTCGCTGGCCAAGCAACGGGACCGCCTCTTCCTATCCATCGGTCTCGGTAATTATTGTATAAAAACTCACGAACATTCCTCCTAAAGTGAGCTGGACAACCATCATGTAAATCCACAAGGTCTGTCGAATATTTAAGTTAATGCCATCCAATAAATCTGGTAAAGTATTTGCTAAAAAAGTCGAGATAATTCTCACCATTTAAACGATTGGGCAATTCTACAGGCTCAAGCAGATTGTCACCAAGGACACATATCCATACATTGATGCTAAATCTTTTTTGATGTTTATTTTATAACATGAGGATTATCACGAACATAAGAGTAGTAATGAGCATTATGCATATTAAAAATTCCATCTCTTGTGAAAATAGTTTCATCAGAAAACAAAATGCTTAAAAAGAACTGATGATTTTGATTTTCTTGCTTTCGTAACCAAATAGAAAAGGCCATACGGGCAGGAAAATCATGATTTAGAAATATTAGGATACATTGCAGCTAATTTTCTTATGCGAATTTCATGGTTTTCCTCGATTTCCATTAAAATATAATTCTCATATTTCTCGAATACGTTAGCATGTCTACCAGTTTCGTTGTTACTGGGAATTACAGATCCTGTTTCCCTAAGTCTTTGATGAAGAACTGTGAATGTTTTTGAAGCAGGATGTCTCCTATTTGGAAATTTCTCGTCATATCTACGTGACGCTGCCAATCCGTTACATTGCATTTTACCATACACTAAATGCATTTCAGCATATTCTTCATTACTAAACCAAACCATCTTTAACTTTCAATATTTTAGATAATTCTAAACAATAAGTAATACAAAACTTACGATATGAAACACCAGTTATTTGACATTTATGTAATTGTTGTTTCGTTTATTTTCCACAGCCATCTAATACTAATTAATTTAGAAATTTATTTGTTAGTCAATGGAAACATTAAAAGTTTAAATCGATTTTTCTCGAAAACAAATGGTAATGGAGACTTCAGACAAGAATATAATTTTTGTGTGATAACGAAACTTTTTAAATATGATTTCAAAATGTCGAATTTTTGAAAAAAAAATTAAATAAAAATATCCAATACCCTACCCAAACGAGCCGCTTATGACTACATTAAGAAAAATCTTATTTACGAAATTTTTTATTGGTTAGATTCAAATAAATAAATGTACAGAATAATATCGTTTAATAAAAATCGGTTTTGAAGGTATTTCAATTAAACCGAATTAGGAGCGCCATCTTCAAAGAGCTCTAGCTCCCTTAGGGAAGAATTTTTGGATTAAGGTAATTTAGGCTAAATCGTCATAAAATCAGCTCTAAATTTCGTGGTTTCATTCTTTAAAGAGCGTTTCTGAACACCCTGTATAATTTACTGTTAATATGAGCAACACTCTGTTCCATAATAGTTTGTTGGATAGTTTTCAAACTTACCTCGCCCGTGATAGCTGGCGGTGGGGCTCCGGGGCGTGCTGCAACTACTCGGCGACGAGTACGACGATTTGGGTAGGACGGTGCTTTTCTTTGCCGTACGAGTGGAGCTGCTGCGCGAAAAGTTTCCGACGCCATTGTTCACTTTCATAGTATCTAATTTTTTTAATGAAGTTCCGCCGTCGTTCGGTTTTTGTTTGATACGATATTATAAAGACCTAGTTGATATGCGTTTCCGTGATATGTTCCATTTTCCGTCGAAAAACGACGCTAACGTTGGAAGTTTGGAAGTCTGAAACAAAGGGAAATTAATATTAGTTGGGAAAATGTCGGTCTGTTAATTATGTTCGATATGTCGTCGATCATTTGGATTTCCTGATTATTTATATTATAGTCATTGTTTGCGAAAAGTACAGGATAAAGGGAGAAACAATAACTGCTCTTATTATAATTAATGTATAAGACAACAAAAAAGTCAGTCATCTCTTTTTATGCGTTTTATCTTGTATAGTCTAATCAACAAATTCAAAAGCGTGTTTTTGGGACATACTATTATGAAAATTATGTTCAATAGCTCATTCGATTCGGAATAATGTCTAGATCAGTGTGTGAAGAAAAATGTTGCAGTGCATAAAAAATTGCAGAAGTTATAAACAATTAAACACCTCAAAAACATGGTGTTTGGTTTTTCGCCTATAGTTTGTAAACTATAAATATTTTTGGATTTTTCAAAAAAGATCCTTAAAGAGGAGGAAATTTGCTATAAATAAGTTTCGACTCCCGGAACTGTACCTCCATTATTTATCATTTTAATTTAACGCTCAAAGTAGCTTTCAAAAATTTTTAAAAATTACGGTGTATTCTAAACACTTAGAAGAATTCATTCCCTTTGGAATTTTTCATAAAAATTTATTTTCCAACAAAGTAGGTTATTGTTAATTAACAAAATTTTTAGAATTTCTCTCATCATTACAAATTGATAAAAATATTAAATAATTACTGTAATTTTTTTTGCTTCGTGGATCTCTTTCTGTATACATATAAAACAAAATAGCTTCATAAAAGTTTAAAAAATGTTAATACTTTGTTTATAATAATTTTTTAAAGTTTACAAAAACACCAAAGTCACAGTGGTGCTATAAAAAAAATTTTTTTTACTGTTTTATTGTCGAGAAAATACATTTATTAATTAAAAAAAAAAATTTTTCCTCCATTTAAGGAGTATTTCAATTTTTTTCAAATTTTTTTTACAACTTTCTAGACAATTGCCAATTATGATTTTTAAAAAAAAAATTTTTCTTAATAATAACTTTTAATTGTTTATAATCGTTTTTTTAATATATCTATTGTTTAAATTATTAGTTAAGAAATGTGTTTTTTTTTAAATCATAATTGACAGTCCTCTACAAAGTGACAGCAAAAGAGGTGTGATAAGCAAGTTTTAACCTGTATCAAGCGCAGCTCCAGAGGGGATCATGGGGGCTATAACTGTTTTCTCTATAATTAAAAGATCTTGCATAAAAGTTTGTATGTATTTCGGACGCAAACAGCATTTATGGACTTTATATACATACTTATAGCCCTCGCCTAACGCCTCGGGCTCTTACTTACACGTTATAAAATTTCTTCAAAAATATACAAGAAACTAAGTATTTTTAGTTTTCCACAAACTTTTTTGATAGAAGTGTCGATTTTGGTCCTATAAATACAATTATTATTTCGTTTTTTTTTTAATTTAAACCCAATACATACACGTAGTCAACATATTCGCTATTTCAATTTGGCATTTCCAAGACAGCTTCTGCGGTCCCCGAAGACTGTACTAAGTTATTGAAGCTATATTGGCTCCATTTTATTTTCCCGTTTATCTTGTTTTTCAATTTCCCTAACGTGATTGATATTTTATTGGGAACCGAATGAAACAACGGGCTACCTGGAAAAGCTTTATTTTCCTCTACTTTTTCAATCGTTGTTTTTTTTTTTTTTGATAGATGGATTCACGCTGCTATCTTTTTTGTATGTGGATTATCGGGATTGCTTTTTGCTCAGTCATAAAGTGATTCGTGTACTAAATGGATATATGGGGTGTTTGAAAGTATAGAATAGAGAAAAACAACTAAATTTAAGCAGTAACTAAATGCAGTAATATTTGTATGTTAAATTATGAAGTTATGAAAAAATTAATTCTGATGCATGATTTTTTTAGAATGAATTTCTTCTTTTAATGCATATTTTCTTAGCGGTTAAGGGCCAACTGGACTCGTCTCCGGGTGGTGAACAGGAGAACGGCTAGGATTTCCTGGTTAGTGGTAGATATAAAATAAATTCATTTGCGAAGGTTATCACCGCGAATCAACTCTCTAAATCTAAGGTGCAAGGTAACGCGCTGAGTGATAAATTATCGCAGAAGTAAATACGGCATCTAACATTCTCTTGTGAGCATCATCGGGCGACACCCACAAGCACCCAGCCTTAGCTCTCCACAGGGGGCACTGCAGAGCTGGACCAACCCTTCCTCTACACTCTTGGGAACAGATATAAGTGATGACAACATGGAGAAAATCAAAAACAAAAGCACTCTAGAAAACGCCTCGGGCTTGTTAAACCTGACAGCGTTATCATTACACTCTGAAAATTCAAGGAAAGGAGAAATTACGACAGCTGATACCTCTGGTACCTCAGAGAGGAGAGAATATGTGAACACAGACGAGTCTTCTCTACCAAAGCTTGCAGCAAGTCAAAGAACTGCTCAAAAAAGACATTCGGGAGCAGTGAGGAAGAAGCTCCTAAAAGAGAAGAAAATATCTGAGTTAGGTTGGACGCTCTAAAATCCGTTTAGGAATAAATGAGCCATAAAATTCAAAAGGAAAGAGAAGCGAGTAGAAAAAGAAGACAAAAAAGGCCCCGATCTGAGTCGCAGACTCCCCCAAGCAATGGTGGAACAATAAGAGCCTGGATGCTCCAACAATGACTGGCACGTACAATGACACCTTGAGAGGAATCCGACTTCCTGTCATGGTCAGAAGATATCCGGACAATATACTAGACCAAGAACAGGCAGACTTGGTACAAGAGGCAGTGGTAAAACAGCTGTACAATGTCTCCTCAGGCAGTGAAAGCGTACCCCAACTACAAACAACATCGTGCTTGATTTTCATCAAAAAACTGTTAGAAGTTTTTAGAACCAGGGAACTTTTTTAGCTTCAAAATCAGGAGCCGAAAGATTGAAAAGGAGATACAACTTTTGGCATTTTTATTCAATGAGGCATCGTACAAGGCTCTGGAAAGGTCGCAATTCCGGGCCCAATTTAAGCTGTAAAGGTTGACCTTTAGAGTCTCAAGGCGACTTGAAGAAGATCAGGAAGCAACCAATCAAATTCTCGCTTTGTAAGACTGTACTTTTAACTGCGGCTATGAAGAGGTTTGAAGTAACACTGATGCAGGAACCGTGGATCAGATACGGTGAAATAAAAGGGTTAGGATGAGTAAATAAAGAGTTGATTTACAATGTAAACCTGCAAAAATACATCGAAATACTGCCTTTAACAATTTTTTGTTTTAGGGATTTAACAGCGATAAGACTCGGGGTTAATGAGGGTAGTAGAGTAGTTGAGGAGCTGATGGGATTCTGCAGGCGTTATGGAATGCAGACGATTATAAGCTGCGATTTAAATGCAAACCACAGGATCTGTGGAAGTAAATAATTTAGCCATAATGAATGTAGGCAATAAACCTATCTTTGTTGCAAAAAATAGCAGGGAGGTACTGGATGTAACAGCAGCCTCAACTTATTTGAGCAATTATGTTGCAGGATGGCATTTGTCTGATAAAGAAAGTTGTTCAGATCACAGATATAAATTTAAAAAAAAAATAATTTTACCGAAGAAACTTATCGGAACATCCAGAAAACAGACGGAACGTATAATATTGCCTCTCTAGATATTTTAGATATTCCAAATATAAGAATGGCGATAAGAACAATATTAGATCTTGAAAAAATCCAACAAAGCTAAAGAAACAGAAAGATGGGAGGAATATAGCACCATATAGACCAGTTACAACAGCCCTACAAAAAGTTAAAAAATATTCCTGTGGGAGTCACTATGAGGAGATGAAAAGTACTCAGGAATATGCCAGACTCCAGAAAATCTTCTCAAAAATCAAATACTATATAACAAATTCTTGTAAGAACGAATACACAAGAACAGGAAATAAAACGATAAGAAAACTCTTTAGGGTGCATGTCCCTGGGTCATAAACCATAGAACAGACATAAGCAATCTGGACTCCAATTGGACTGGAAGCTCGCAAACAAGCCAGTAGGGAAGATCTGCAGACTTTCAAAAGAGTGGTGGATTATGACGAACTGAAATGGTCAATTAATTCATTTAAACCATACAAATCACCAGAAATTAACGGAATTTATCTAATAATGCTACAAAGAGGATCTGATATTTAATACAGTCGACTTTGTAGCATACTCAGAAGTAGCCTGGCTTTTGAATGCATATCAAGAGTATGGCGAAATATTAGGGTCACCTGAGAAAATCGGACTGAGAACGGCAAAGTTCCTAGGACCAAAATGTCCAATATGTTTAAATTAAAGTGCGCCTTGAAAAAGAAATGGACTAAAACATGGTACTCAACGATAACCAATTTGGATTTACATCAAAGAAATCCACCATGCCCTTCAAAGAGTGCTCAGCATTCCAGAAGAAATACAGGAAAAGGCCCATAAGAACAAAGCTTACAGTGGATATAGAAAACGCCTTCAACACCAAATAAGGCCAACGTAAGTAAATACCTCCTTAGAATCATACAATCGTACCTAACAGAACACTTGGCATTGGAAGAGGGAAAAAATACATAGTCATGTGTGGAATCTCTTAGGGATCGGTTCTGGGGTCAAAGTTGTGGAATATATTCTATAACGAAGTGCTAAAATAACACGTCGGAAAGTGAGTTACGTTGGTGGGGTATGCTGATGACCTTGCGATAGTAGTAGTAGCAGCTAAAACCAAAATTATATTGGAAACTATGTCAACAATAGCAGATAAATTTGAAATAAGGAAACTGAACTCCTTAGAGGTAGAGATGTAGGCGTAAGAATCGACAAAAACACCAGAATGACGTGCCATGTTAGACAAGAATGCGTAAAAACGAAGAAAAACCTGAAAATGATGTCCAGAATTACCCCGAATATATCTGGACCAACGGCATCCAAAAGGAAAATTCTGGCAAGTTCAGTTTTATCCTCACTCTTAAACGATGTATTAGAATGGAAAAGGGCGTTGAAATACAAATACTACAATAAACAAGAAGCTAAAAATAGAATTACAACCAGGTACAGGATATGCCCCACTACAGCCATACTAGCAAACCTGGTACACAAAGGATCAAAGACTGGGGAAGGCCTGGAGCTGGAGTATTCTCCAAAAATGTTGAATCAACAGCTATGCAATAGGAAGACAGCATTTCGGGGTGAGGGTTATGCAATCTTGCCATGTGCAAGAACAAATAATACTAGAGCTCTTAAAAATAGGTTGATCCAAATAATGTCAGACAGACGGCACTTAAGACCATATCGAGTCAGAAAGTGACGCCCAGGCTGGCAAGAGATTGAATCGGAGAAGTCCAAATCACACCATTAAATTCTGGCGTTCACATAAGACTTATAGGATGTATAATTAGTAGGGTTCAATCATAAATGGACAATTTATTCCATTTCACAAGAATTTGATCAAAACGCCACTTTCCTAGAATACACCTTCACACGATGAAAGGAAATGACGGGGTTTTGCTATTTTAAAAATGTTATAAACTGTTGTAATCGTCCCCTTGTGTTTTTTTTTTAATTTTACCTTTTGACTGTGCCCGAAGATGGAAAAATTAATTTCCGAAGCATATGTAGTGCTAAACGTTTGAAAATAAAAAGATTGACCGACTAAACCTAGGAACATTTTTATTTATATAAAATTCTACTGCGGTCAGGAAATTATCCTTATTCAAACTTTCCTAGTTGTATTAGGGGTCTATTCTGTAACAATTCCTTTATATTTAACGGCCTTTAAAAATATTTTCTTCTTTACTTCTGTCATTATTTAAACGGATCTTTAAAATACATTAGAGGACTATCTTAAAGAAATCTGTTTAAATAATGAGAGAAGTAAATTAACGAATACAAACATATTTTTAAAGGTCGCCAATATTTTTAAAGGCCGTTAAATATAAAGGAATTGTTACAGAATAGACCCCATTATGTATTACTGCATAAAAAAATAACTCTACCCATCCGCTCAACCGTTGTACTAATCAAAATCATACGGGCGTTCGAATTTCGACGCCGCAAATTGATAAACTCGATATTGACATAATAAATAAATATTATGATTCGAATATATGGGACGAGCGCCGCGACGCAGCAGAGCGACGACCGGACGATCGGCGTGAAAACGCGGATCGACGCGTCGCGCCGGATAAAACTAATTTCCGCTAGTGTTTTGTTTTTCTTTTAAAACGCCGCCGACACGTCAATTCCGCTATTTACGAACGCCATTATATTATTTCGCGTTGTGTAAATCCAAACAATTCGACCGAAACGAACGAAAACGATTGGAAAATTGTCATCGAATTGCTGCCGTATTTATTGACTCGAGTGGAAAAGTGTGTTATCTAAAATTTACTTAACTGTAATGTCGATATGAGTAATGAGAAATGTTTATGAATCGGTAAAGAATCGAGGATTTAATGTAACTGTTGTAATTTAAGAAACGTACAAAAGTAAACAAACAATAAAAGATATTGTCAATAAACCAACACGTAAACGAAAAAAACAAATTTGTGCTAATGGGCGTTTTCACACTGGGCGACACGTCAACGACAACGGTGTCGGTGGACGCCTTATCTCATGTAATTAATGGGCGTTTTCACACTGGACAACACGGCAACGACACGTCAACGACAACGGTGTCGGTGTCGTTGCAAGAAACGATATGTCGTTGAGGAGCAAGCAGTCCTGTCGTGTCGTGGCGATTTTTCGTTGCTTTCTCAAAGATTTTTGACGAACTACAGAGAGACAAACAAATATCAGCAAGTATTCAATGACACTGCGGAATACTTTTATACTTTCCTATCTGTATACAGATATAAGGAAAGTATAGGAATCATGATTTTTTTCGACCTCGAGTTTTCGACGGATTTTTTCGTTTTGAGGTCCCCTGAATCCGTTTTGACTATTTTCGCGATGATGTCTGTGTGTGTGTCTGTGTGTGTGTGTGTGTGTGTCTGTATAACGCATAACTCATGAACCGATACACGGAAAAACACCAAATTTCAAACTTAAGCTTCATTCCAGCGTCTTATGAGCTGATTAGATTTTGGGCAGAGTCGGAACATCTGGGGGGGTACTTTATAGGTGGTCATTTTTATATTTTATGGAATATATCTGTTATTAACGTTTGGGGAAGAAAATTTTTTAAATAAAAGTTACTTCTTATTTTATTATCTATAATTTTTGTTGTTTACAAAATTTTCCTAAAATGGTCCGTATTCGAGAAATTTGACAAAATGTAAAAAAATATTTTTTTTTATAAAAATTGTTCAAACAAAAGTTGTTTGTAATATAATTCTCTATAATTTTTGTCCCATAGATAATTTCTCTAAAATGGACCGTATTCGAGATATTTGAGAAAATGTGTAAATTTCGAAATTTGAAGAAAACTCAAAAACGGATAAAGAAAAAATCAATAAATTTTAAACTTAAGTTTTATTTCGGCCTGACGTGAAATTATTAGATTTTGGACAAAGTCGGAACATCTGGGGGGGTACTTTATGGGAGGCCGTTTATATATTTTATGGAATATATCTGTTATTTATGTTTGGAGAAGAAAATTGTTTAAATAAAAGTTACTTCTAATATTATTATCTATAATTTTTGCCTTATGTAAAAATTTCCTGAAATGGTCCGTATTCGAGAAATTTGACAAAATGTGCAAAATTCTGATTTTTATGAAAATTGTTGAAATAAAAGTTGTTTGCGATATCGATCTCTATAATATTTGTTCATCCATGATTTTTTTTAAATGGACCGTAATGGAAAAATTGTAGGAAAAGTGCTAAATTTAAATTTTTCTGTATTTTCATTTTCAATGAATATCTATAGAAAAATGTTTCGCGGTAGATGTATGTGGACAATGTATATATTTAGTTTATCCTCTAAATATTTATAGAGATGCTGCAATAGGTTGTACACAATAAACGGAAAAAGCCTGTAATAACTAGATAGGAAAGTCATGTGTTGGACACATCAGATTTTTTTGTTTATTAGTTAGTTTCTTTTTTGTTAAAAAATAAGATGTTTATTAAAGTCTATTCAGATTTCATTTACGCCGCGTCAAAACAATTTCTCCCATCCAGCAACAGCTCACGTGACATTGTTTTGCGCTTCTATTGGTTAATCGGTCGTTAGTCATTTAGACGACGCGCAAATATTTTTTGTCAGAGTCGAATTCAGTTCAATTTGGATAATTATAAACGGCGTTTTGGTAGCATTCACCGTGTTGGTTAGTTTGGACATTTTGTACGTTTGATTGATTATAATTCATTATATTATAGTTTAGATATACATATATCGTGTTATTTATTTTTTTTGTTTTTGGGGTTGTTGTTAGTTTGAACATATTTTCCTCTATTTTATGGACATTTAATTGACTATATTTTGTAATTGCTGCGTGACACTATGTCCTCCACAGATACAGCAGATGAAGTCCAGAAAAATGTTTTTACTCCTTCTAAAAAGCGTCTGAAAAAGGGACATTTGGTCATCCGTACTAAAGAAATGGTTCTTAATATTTATAAGCATTAAATTTTATAGAACCCTGATATGTTGGTACACGATGTTGAAAGGAGAGTTGCTGATAAAACAGGGATGTGCGCTAAAACCGTTTTTAATGTTATGAAGGAGTATAGGCAGATTCATAAATTTTCTGAACCAAAAAGAAAGCTACGTTATAAACAAATTAGTGGATCTGTGGATGATTTTGATAAAAATGCAATAAGGCGCAAAGTACATCAATTCTTCTTTAGAAATTAACTTCCAACAATTGATAAGGTTTTATAAGAAGTCAACGATGATCCATATTTGTCTACTTTTAAGCGAGCTACAATTTACAAGCTTTTCAAAACCCTTAATTTTAAATTTAAAACTCGAGGAAAAAATAATTTGCTTTTAGACAAAAATTAAATTGTTTCGTCCTACGCTACAAAAAATAAAACGGTACAGAGAAGAAAAGCAAAAAATATATTATTTTGATGAGAATTAACGCAGGCCACACCAAATCAAAAGCATGTTTCGATATGTCGGTTTTTTCATCCAGACAAGCCTTTTTGGATGAACTTTTAACTGGTTTTAAAAACCCATCAGGTATGTGCGTAAAAACAGCTCATTATATGCCATATTGGAAGTGAAGAAGGCTTTGTCTCTAATGCACTCTATATATTTGAGTTGAAAAACCCGGTGACTACCATGAAGAAATGTGTGGAGAATCGTTCAAAGGGTGGTTTTCAAACACCCTACCAAAATTAGAAGATAACTGCATTATTATTCGAGAAAGCTGGAAAAAATATCTACGACGTCTAAAAAAGGTGATATTTAAAAATTATAAGGAAAAAAAATTGAATTCGACTACCAAATGCTTAAGATCCAACTTATAAAACTTGGTAAGCAACATAAACATTATGATAGGTATGTAATAGATGAAATGGCTAAGCAGCAAAACAACATAATACTTCACATGTCTCCGTATCATTGTGAACTTAACCCTATTGAATTAATCTAGGTTGACGTTAAACAATACGTAACAGATAAAAACTCAACATTTAAATCTGGAGACATTAAAATTCTTTTTGAAGAAGTAATATTATTAATTTCTCCAGAAAAATAGAAAAAGTGTATCGACCATGTTCGCCAAAAAGTTGAAGTAAAAATGTAGGAGTTGGATAATATTATAGAGGTTCAGGTAGAACCACTTGTAATTTTGATTAATGAAGATAGCCTTTCAAGTCTAACTAATTTATCCGATTCAGAATAGTTATCAAAAATACAAAAGGTTTCTTTTTAAGATGCACAATTTTAAATCAAATACCAAATTCAAATAGCAAATACCTCTTATATTTAAAGTTTTTTTAATGCTTTTAGTAGATATATATTAGCTATTAAAGAATTTGCAATTATTTGGACACCCTGTACAATATAATTTTATAATATGATTGTTTTAATGCTCTGTATCACAGTAGACATATGTAATGAACTAAATATAATGCAACCATCTCTTTTAAAGTCAAATACATTTATTAATTTGTATTGCAGGTTAACGCAGTTTATGTCGCTCACCTATCTTCGTCCAGAAATGTCACTAAAGTCTAAGAGACCGTGTATGGCATTATTATTATTATTTTATAGTTTTACTTCACAAAATATGTTTTTATCGTAATAAAAAAATAATTTCACAATTACACTCTTTTATTTTACATTTTTGCAAGACGGAAAAGTAAAATACGGCCCTGCTCAATTTTAGCGTCCACCTGCTTCTGTTTACATCAGGCGTAAATTAAATTTGAATAGACTTTAGTGAGTTGTTATTTATTATTCAATTTGTTAAAAAAATACTTATTCTTTCTCTAACCATTCATTCTATCTTTCTCTCTTTCACTCTTTATCTCAAGTTCTTTCACTTTTTATCTCAGGCTCTCTCACTTTTTATCTCAGACTCTTTCTCTCCTAATCAGGCTCTTTCACTCTTTATCTCAGAGTGGATTCATTTGTGTCTCAAAAATACGTTTTATTTATTATCAGTTCTGGATCTCCCTGTATGTGTAGTATAAAATCTCACTACATAAAACAAAACGTTGTTCGCCATAAACATTATCAAATTTATTACTATTCTTAAATTTTTTTTATAATAAACAATAAACCATTATATTTATAATTCTTAAATTACCCTACTAATTCTTATACTAAAACTACAATTTATAATATATTACATAAAATTTTTAAAAAATAATAAAAATACTTTGGTTTAAGATTAAATGATAATCTTAGTCCGGCCCTGTTTCATCTAGTTCTTTTTAATGTTCAGTAATGTTGGCACTATGCGCTTTCTGTTATGACTATTATAAGTAAAAGTTGGCAAATGGCTTTAAAAATTGGAAAACAATATATAAAATATCTTAATAACCAAATCACTATTTTTAAAAAAATACACTATTAGATCATTTGTAGAATATTGTATAGTTCTTTACCTGGTTTTAAAGTCTGAATCCATGAAAAATTTGAGGAATGTCCATTTTCATTCTTCTGGTATTTGTGTTGTGACAAAACAAATTGGATATATCACTCGATGAGATTCGTAGCAGTTTATCTACCCTCAATTTTACAGGAATTTGAGGATTTTACTTCACTGTTATGTAATATGTACTGCACTTTATTTTAATTTTAAATATAAATAATACATTTTTCTATTTAAAGGTTATGTTGTTTACTTACTATGTTTATAAATAATCTTTTTATAATATTTAATGAGCTTTTAATCCCTTTTTAACTTTTTAAATTGAATCTTTTTTTTATCATCTTCCCAAAAACCAACATGTCTACCTTTTTCTCTCCAAAAAGCTGCCTGTCAATAACCCGTTGCTAGGAGACCAATTTTTTGATTCCTAGATTTCATGGAAAAATTGATTCTGCCAATAAACTTTGTTACAAATTATGACGTATTGCCAAAAACTTTAATAATAATTTATCCTTTAAGAGATATATTTTATTCACAAGAAAATAATTATTGATTAGTTCTTAATTAATTAAAAAAAAAATTATTTAACTGGTATGAGAATTTTTGTAATTTTAATTTCTTTATGGCAAATCGTAGTTTGTCAAAAATTTTATATGGCATTTGACATTTATTTTGTGCAACATACTTTTAACTGTACAGGATGATCACACTATACAGGGCGATAACACTTTACAGTAATTCTAGCTGTGTCATGTATTTTAATTTGTTATATTAATTTTTTAACTGGATATAACGATATCTTAACAATATATTTAATCAAAGTAAGGCTCAAGGTGGCTCCTTGAGGTAAGCATTGAAGTATCCATCTAGGTCCCCATGTTAGATTATTGGTTTGATATTTTATAAAAAAAATCGGTTTCTAAGAATTTCAATAATACTAGTGATTGCCTTTGTAGGTACCAATTTTTAAATTTAACATTTTATGGGCTAAAACGTTTAGATCAACGGAATCGTTCAGATTTAAGAACAAGGGAGCTACATATTTATTGTCAGCGAAAGTCAGTTACCAAGTGATATACTGCTTCAATAGTTCCCAATTCCCTTCAAAAGGGAGATTGACTCGTTGGTAATTTTGAGTAGGATTCCAGAAACCAATCTAATCTAGTCTTAATTATATGTTCATCGATCTTTGTTATACATGACATTAGAGGTATTAAAGAGATAGGTATATATGACGACATTGGATATATCTTCCATAAGTCATGTAAAGTTATAATAGAACAAATAGAAATGGTAGAAGTGGCAGGTACGATTTATATCTACACCGACAGTTCTAAAACAAAACAAGACTCAGAATGTGGAATATACTCCAGATTCTTGAACCTAAACATAAAGTGGGCTGTGGGCAATAGTGACAGTGTAGTTCAAACAGAGCTAATGGGGATTCTCATAGCAGCAAAAGAAATAACCAGAAACAATATCACTGGAAGGACATGCTCATCTATACAGATAGCAGAAAGTTGTGTTCTCTCAACCAGTTCTTTAGGCAGTATAGAAACTGAAATCGTCAGCATATTGGATACATTTTACGTCATATGTACATATTGTTATGTTTTATTTATTCGCTCCATGTCGGGTTAAAATTGAAATGTCTTATTAATTCGCTCCTGCTAGTCAGTTGTTATTTATTATTCAATTTGTTAAAAAAATACAGCTACCTCTTATTCTTTCTCTAATCATTCATTCTATCTTTCTCTCTTTCACTCTTTATCTCCCTGATCAGACCCTGATCAGACCACGAATTTACTCAGGGTTAGTACTAGAATGTCACGAAGCTTTGGCCGAAGTATCCATCAACAATGTGGTCACCTTAAGATGGATCAAAGGTCACGCAACATCGAAAGGTAACCGTCTTGCTGATTCACTAGCCAAGAAAGCAGCCAACCAAATACTTTTTGGACCTGGTTCTTCTATTGGCCTGAAAAAAACGGTAGTAATAGACCTAATTAAAGAACATTCCCTTGTGAAATTTAAGGAAAGCTGGGATGAAACAAGAAACTGCAGAGTAGCCAGGGAGGTCTTAAGTTATCCTGACAACACTGTAGCAAACAAATACTTGACTATGACTAGACAGAATCTGCGCCTAGTCATTCTGACTGGTCATTGTCAAGTACGGAAGCATCTCCATATGATGGGGCTGTCAGAATTCGCACTCTGCAGAGGGTGCGAACAAGAAGATGAGACCTTCGATATAAGAGAAGCACCTCCTGGCGACGTTGTCAACTATATTAAATCTGTAGACTGGCTCACGAGCTAGGAGGTGCCTATTATCTTAGGAGGATGCACAATGGGCTTACTGATGTCTAAGTGCCGTGGGGGTAACCCACCCTCCACACGTTACAGATACAGATAGGATCTTTGATAGGTTTTTGAATGAGGGTTATTATGATTTCCTGTAACGGTTCAGCAATTTCACCGTTTCCCCCCAATTATTCTAAAATTGTGCCATACAGGTAAAAATTTTTAAATAATATAACTTATCATATCTTTTCGGGGTAAGCTTTTTCAAGTTATTTTTAAAGCTGATTCCTAATTATTATGTATGACTAAATATTTTGTTAAAAAATTCGTTACTTTGTGGAGGAAGTCCTTGCGGATTATTGACCACTGAATCTGGGGCAAACTATTTCTAGGGATACATTAGACTTATTGAAATTGTATTTTTTATTGGAAATTGTTTTAATAAATTGCCATATTTTATTACAAGGGGTCTTTCTGTTCAAGTTATTTAAGAAAGTTTTTCAACTAATTTCGCATTTGGTCTTAAAGAGAGGTTTGGTTTGAGCTTCAATTCGTTTTGCATAAATATAATTTTCCCAATTGACAGCTCTTTTGTATATTGTATATGAATCTCTCCTCTTTAAAACCATCTGTGAACACTCCATATCCCCACCAAGGGCGTGAAAATGAAGATAATAAAGGTTTATTACTTTTTATTGATAAGACTTATAAAGTCATTAAAAGAAAAATGATGTGAGTAATTTTGAATGAGAGAATTATTTAAAGGATACTGTCACGTCGTGGCGTATCAGGGTAGTTGACATATGTGCTTGATTTTGTTGCGATTGTTGTCTCGGCGATTGTTGAGGTTTCTTTTTGAAAAATGTCTTTGGACGTGTGTAATTAGTTAGTGGTTGAGCGGCATAATTATTGAAATGAAATGGGAGATAAAATTAGGGATGAGTCCCTTGAAACAAGGAAAGTTTTGTTGCGGGTAGTAATTTTGCCCGTGTGGTTGGTTTTACCAATCATCTTTTTTAGGGTGATTGTAGTTTTTTTGTAAAATTACCTCGTTAATTTTTACACAGAGTGACACTTGCTCCTTGCTAAGGCACTGTATTTGTTATGGAGGTGGTGAGACTTGATCCCGCTTTATTATTATCCATAATATCTTGCAGACTCAGGACGATATCTTTAAATTGTCCCATGCTCATATTGTTTGACCTAAGAAGCCTATAAGGAGTGTACAGTTCTGGGTCAAGACCATTTTCAAAATATTTCCTGAACCCGTCGACATTTGTGTCAAATTCGTAGTAAAGGGTTTTTAAATCGTAAAAATAAGATTTTACCGACTCTCCCTTCTTTTGCTTTCTGCTAAGCAGGCGCGTTTCGATGTCCCTCGTCGAATTCCTCTATAAGGTCTTTTTTGACCTCTGACCACTTTTTTGGTTCATTTTCTGGTTGCTCTTTATATAAATAAATCATATATTTGCTGCCCCCTCCAAGAATGACCCTAGATAATTAATTTTTAAACTGTTGTCCCAGCCATTTGCAACAGCAGTTCTTTCATAACTTGATATAAATGAAGTAACATTACCAGTGCAGGGGTTAAAAATGGCTGGAGAAATAGAGCTGGTAGCTGGTTTATGATGGTTGCTAAAAGCCTCTACAAGAGTTGTGTTAGCCATCTTTTGTCTATTGTTTTCTTTAGTTGAGTGTTTGGGTTTTGTACCCACTTGTTTCTCAACTTGGGACCAGTAGATGTGTTGCCGGTTTCGTCCGGAACTGTAGGTGGCTTAATATCCACCGTATTCTTTTCTGAGGACTTTTTCTCACATACAGTGGAATTCTGTGACGAATCTAAGCTCTGGTCACTTGTTCCTTGTGCTTCCTCCAATATGGAATCGTGCTCCAGGAAGCTCTATACTATTGAGCTGTGGTTTAAAATTCTCCTCTTCTGGGAGCTCTACCACAAGCCTTTTCGATTTCTCCCTTGTGAGTGGCTTTAACTACTTTTATTTATTATATACTAATTATGTTTTTGTTTACTTTGCAGGGATTGAGCTATTTTTTGCTGCGTATTTGCCTGGGATAATAGAGTGCAACTATTCCGAGAAAAAGAGTGCCCAATCTGCCGCGTTTAGAAAGGATGTATGAATTCAGGATAAAAATTGGAATCAAGCCTAATTACAATGAAAAAATGATCGAAGCCCATGCCATACCATTAAATTGGTACTTTTTCAGTATTCCTGATAAGATGAAAAAATAAGTCTTCCTCTGATATATCACTCGACCTACACGTTATCATTTAAAGAATTCAAGATGACGACACGTAAATTTGACTTCCTCTAAAAAATGCAAAATACGATCACATTCCTCATCCTACAAGTTCATAATTTTTGCACACATTTATTTGAACATCCCTTGTATGGCACGCCTTATATATTATTTAATGTTAAAATCCACGGAAAGGCTATAAAAACTCACATAATTTTATTTGAAAATGAGAGCAGGCTGCAAAAGAAAAAGCAAATATAAAATATTGAGATGAGGTATATGAACGCCGCTTTGGAAAATATCAAATAAATGAAACAGGGATATAAATGGATCAGATTTAAGCCCTTCCGAAGGATTCGACATCCTCTAAGGTAAACTGGATTATTCGGAATTTATATCCCGGAAAATATACGGCGGGTAGGGGTTCTTATCGTCTCTAATGGTGGAGCTATAAACCATCTTTCTCTCTGTTTCATTATTTTTTTCTTATTATTAACTAGCTTTTTATAATTCTACCTATTCGTCTCCTTCTATAAACCTAGACATGTCTTATAATAAAACATATTTTTAAAACAATTAATGATTCCAAACAAAAGGGCTACCAGTGGGTTTTGACAAAATTATGGCAACCCTGTAGGCCTAGCGAATGAAATAGATAGTTACATAGATTGATCATCCATATTTTATCAAAATAAACATAAGCTTATACCTTGAAGTAAAAATATAGATACTTATTTTTTTTACTATATTCAAAGGCTGAATATTGGCTTCTAAACACATTTTTTTTAAATGGATTCAGATTAATGAGCACTTACGAGGCAATATGGCCACTCACAAACGACCCGCTTTGAGCAATCTATATAATTATATCTGTATCATTGACCCTGTCAATGATAACAGGCTCACAGGGTTGCCATATCTAAAATGTCAGTTCCCAATTGTCAGCAGTTTGACAGGTCGTTAGAATGCCTAATTTTGTAATCAAAAATCCATTGTCACTTGTCATTGATGTTATTAAAGTTGTTGAGGATTGGAGTGAAAACTAAAGAAAGATGTTAAAAATACTTTACCAATCATTGCGTTCGGTCTGCCAAGTTCCTTTAACTCCTTTAACACTTTTAACTCCAAACGACCCTTTTAGCGTTCGGTTTAGTCCGATTAGTGACAGTTTAACACGCTTAAATGTCATTTAAAAGCACCCTTAAATTTGTCCCGCTCCAGCTTCTGACTATCCGAACTCGCCTATTACATGTGGTTTTAATATGACAATATTAAGACAAGTGACAAGTGAAGTTTTTTGGTTAAGTTTGAAAATCTTCTTTTTGTTCTCATTTCAAATACAAATAAAAATAAACACAAATTTATAAAACACCTTGTACATGGAGGTATATTAGCTGATTGGATATAGAGTTGAACAAAATCTAAAACATAAATAATAATTTCAAATCATGATATTACTTGTCGTCCGTCAAAATTAATCAAATTATCAAATTAATTTCGGGTTAACCGAAACCAACAGCAAACGTAGATATATATCTACATCTACCGAAGCAAAATTTAACAAATGGTTTTCAATATCAAATGTGACTTGACGTCGGGCGTCGTGCGTCGGCAGGTAATCAAAATGATTAGATAACGAAAACGAGTAGGTAGGTAGGTTGATGCAGGGCTGCATTTTATCCGCAATTTTACCGTTGTTGTTTATTTCATTTCGATGTTATTAAGTATTGATCAGTGTTCTGAAAATTTACGTAATTAGCGAATTGAAATTAATACGTTCGCACGTGTAAATGACAAACGCAAGGTAGAGATGTAAGCAGAGAGACGGAGATCAGGGTGAAACAGGGTGTCCCAGGTTTAAACGGATATGATATGCTGTGTTTGAATATCTACCATCGGATGCATCTGAGATCTTGTGAATTTTTTATCACGTGATAAAGGACGCTCTAGACGTATTAAAAATGAAAATGACAAGTTACAAGTTTATTCTTTTTGCGTTTGACATTTGAGGCTAGAAATCAACCTATTCACGATAGCAAAAACAAAGGATAAAAGGATAAACATGTCTTCTGGCATGGAACGAACATCTCATTTCAAATTTCGAATTTAGTGATCGAGATGTAAAAAATGTAATCTCGAATAAAAAAACGCAGATGCAGTTGTAGTAGATGTGTCCGATGTGGATAAACAAACTCTCAAGATGTAAAAAATGCCTCGGATGTGGATTTTCAAATGCAGCAATAGATAACTCAGATTAAAGAAAAATTACAACATATTACATATTTATTATGACGTCCGAATGAGGTAATTATTTTTATGGGAATAAAATCAAACACTTTTTTAGGTAAATTAGGAAACGTATATTAAATAGAAAAATACAAGCAACTTGTAACCGCCAATACTTTTTAGTGACAACCGACAACTGACTTTACTAGACAGAATGACAGTGACAAGACTTTTGACAGTTCACTTAGTAGGTTGTGCAGCAACATATTTAACAGTTATGGCCCGTATTTATAAACAGAACTCAGCTGAGTCGGACTTGGGTAAGTCGTCCTTGAACGAAAATCGAAGTTCTGTTATATCGCGTGAATTTAGAGATGGGTAGTAACAAATCCGTAAATGTACATAACAGTTACAGATTTGCTAATATCCATCTCTAAATTCCAGTTTAACACCAGAACTACCTGGAACTTTAAAGACGTTGTAACCGAACTTCGATTTTAGTTCAAGGACGACTTACCCAAGTCCGACTCACGTAAGTTCTGTTTATAAATACGGGCCTATGACTGCCTAAGGTCTGTATTTATAAACAGAACTCAGCTGAGTCGGACTTGGGTAAGTTGTCCTTGAACTAAATTCGAAGTTCGGTTATAACGTCTCTAAAGTTCCAGGTGGTTCCGGTGTTACACTGGAATTTAGAGATGGATATTTGCAAATCTGTAACTGTTATGTACATTTACGGATTTGTTACTACCATCTCTAAATTCACGCGATATAACCGAACTTTGATTTTAGTTCAAGGACGACTTACCCAAATCCGACTCAGCTGAGTTTTGTTTATAAATACGGACCTAAGTTACAGACGAATGACATCATTTTATGACGTCAAATTGAGATCTTAAGGTGACCACATTATTGATGGATACTTCGGTGACATTTCTGGTATTGTTTGTCTGCTATCTTTATAGATGAGCATGTTTCTTCCAGTAGTATTGTTTCTGGTAATTTATTTTGTTGCTATGAGAATCATTGTAAGTTCGGTTTAAACTACACTGGCACTATTGCTTACAGCCTATTTTATATTTAGGTTTATGAGCCTTGTTTTGTTTTAGAACCGTCTGTGCATATATTAATTGTACCTGTTACTTCCTGCTCTTCTATTTGTTCCGTTATAACTTTATATGGGTTATGGAAGATGGTGATAAAGAGTCCATGTTCGCTTGAAGCAATGCAAAGTCATTTAATTGTCATCAAAGCAACATTTGGCATAAAATATATAAGTACTACATTACCAACTAAAATAACTCATTTACAAGATATTGGAAAACAATCAAAAATTAAAAAGTGTGCTTTGATGTGATGTGTACTTTGACGTGTACACATGGATGAACAATCTATATAACGATAGACATCATTGGTATGATTGTGTGATCTGAATATGAAATGTAGAGATGAGAACTATCTCTGTATGCATGGAGGTAACTTGATGACAGAAAGTATCTCTAACTTAAGTTCCAATTCAACTTTTTTCTTAGGTTAGAAAACGATTTTTCGAAGTTATAGAAAATATCACTTTAATGTCTATCTTTTAATGTCAACAAATACGTAACACGATGAGTTTAATAGAACGTATGTCTCAAATTAGCACGGTTGCAAATTGGCACCAGTACATTTTTAAAACTTAACACAAGTTTTCTGAAATAATTAGGGCAAAAATAAAAGAGTGCGTTTTAGCTTTCAACTACTATAAAAAATGGTGAAAAGTCCATAACTTTTCAAGATTTGTTAAATATCATTTATTAATATCAAGCATTAAAAGTAAAACCAACTTTAGACTGTCCACCATTCTTTACTGTAAGTACTCTAAACCCAGTTTAAAAAAAAATCTAAAAAATATTATCATTTACAGCTGTATTTTTGTGAAAATTCCACACCTGTAATTTTGAACCAATCAAAATACGTGTTTTTGACAGATCACCATGGCAACGGAGGTATTTTAGTGGAAATTTTTTTCTTGTGGGGTACCCAACAGCGAATTAGGCATTCCAAACAAATGAATTACCAGTGGGCAGGTTTGGTATATCTAAGGGTGGCGACATATGGTGTATTCTATCTACTTTACGTAAAATCATGAATAATTGATTACATTTAAATATTTTATGTCAAACACAATAAAAATAATATTTAAAAAACCCACCTATACATTTCTTCATAAATTGGCAGGCTTGGCGAGTACTACTTCGAATAAAAATAGCGTCAAAGTTGCAAGAATATGTCGCTACCCCCTTAAATATACAAGAATTTCCCACTGGCACCTATTGTTTGACAGGTCGTTGGAATGCCTAATTATACTGGAAATTTTTTGACGTTTACAATAACAGATCATTTTTGACAGACTGGTTTTTATTTGTTCACATAATAGGTTTAGTTTGATACATTTTAGTTACAATGCTAAAGTGTTTTCTATATTCTTCGGCCACTTCTTTTCTTCTTAATGGCGAAAATGCAGGACTTTGGATGCTTTGAATTATGTGTCTATGTCTAATAAAATATATATAATATTTAGACACTAATTTATTCACCTTTTTCCCATTCAGCACTTTGAATTTTGCGTAGTTTAGGTGCAAATATTCGTGGACAATTCGGAACAAATTTTCGTTTTTCAAGTTGGAGCCACAATCCTCTATTAATCCGAGTAAGTAAGTCATGGTGCAATGATTGATCATTACATCAGACAATTTCACGCATATTTTGCATAGCGTATGATTTTCAAATCGATTCATTTTTAAACAAATAGGTAATTTAGTTGGTTTTACTTGCTGTGCAATATTCTTTATCGCAACAAAACGCGAGTTATTTAATGTTTTGAACTGTCAAAATACAATGATCACAGCCTCCTACGATTGATGCTTGCTGACGCTGGTTATGAATTTCATACCATTTTAAAGCGCTCATAACGCATGTTAATAAAAACGCAGAAAAACAATTTTCTACCACTTGTAGTTATTCAAAACTTACGTAAAATTAAAGAATATACTATTTTCTATTTTCAAATGGTATTCCCATGCAACTACAATGAGTAGAAATAAGGAATTTGAAGGCCTAAATAATTGCAGCGAAACATTTTTTTACGTCGGGCCGCTTGACAACTTCAAAACTGAAATTATATTCGAGGTTAGGGTCTCACTTAGTTACCATGACAACTCAACAATCAAGGCGACAACACCTTTTATGTTTCACTGGTGACTTGGAGAAAATAATTTGCATTGTTGAGAAACGAAAAATAAATTTTAAAAATATTTAATTTTCAACCATAATTCGGCGTGGAATTTTCTTACCGAATACCACGCGAGGTCAAATTAATATCAGGAAATTTTTTGACCTCTAGTGGTATTACTAGTGATAAAAAAAGTCACCGTCACTTGTAATTGACAACGAGTTGAACTTGTACTTAATTTTACACATTTTGATGAACACTTGTTGATATAAACAACCAAATAAGATTGTCCTTTCCTTTCCTCTGCACTCTATAGATCTGAATTATCGACTGTCATAACTTTGAGCGCCATCTTAATTTCATACATTTGGAGAGAAACTTTTTGTAAACAGAGATAAGTTGTTCTACACTCCGTAAGCTAATTCTTCAAAATATTGCAAGAACACTAGAATATTATTTGGTATTTGAAAAGTTTTTAATAATATCTAGCCCCAATTAAAATTAGAATCTAATGGATATTTTAATATAAATCGTCACCCTGGATATTAAATTTTGAAAAAGTATTGTCATTAATTAAATATACATGAAATGAATGTAAAATTATGGGTTATTTAGAATTCTTTATAAGTAAAATAGAAATGAAGATGTTAAATTGATTAAATTGCATGTTATTTTATAAGAATACAAACACTATTTAGACATATTAATCAATACAATAGTTACACAGAATAACAAAAGCAAAAGGTGACATTATTTCCATTTAATTCCTTGGACACCTATATTCACTATGCAGACATATTTTTGTAATAAAATTATTATTTCATTGAGTTTATTATGGAAATAAAAACAAACTGATTTTAAAACAGTGTTTATTTTCACGTTTTTATTTTATTTCATTATTTATTATTTCTAAGGTAATTAAGTTTTATTTTAATCTTGTCTGCACTGAAATTTTAAACACGGCTTTTAGTGCTCTCATAATTTATGTTTACTAAGACCTCATTTTTTTATCGTATACAATGTGTTATAAAAAGTGTGAATAATTAATGATTGTATTATTTTGAAAATGTTTGGATGAAAATATAGTAGTATTATTAATTTGCTTTCAAACAATCGCTAATGTGATAAAAAGCATCCGGACTCTGTTTATTATGTGCTTTATTAATAATATATTTAATACCTATATGATAGGATATTGCTAAAATAAATGTAAATGTAAAATAAAACAAATTGCGTTTTGTATATGTACGAGGATATATCAGTATATAACGAGGTCAAATTGTATAACCCAAAAAATGAGTCATGAAAGCCTTATATTTAATGTACTACCCCGCAAGTAGGCTTTGATTTAACTTTTGACATTTGTTACAAATTAATTATTGAATTGTCAGTGTTTTGCGTACCCATCGAGCAAAGATACGCGATAAAATTTTGTGTTCGATTGGGTAAAACACCAACTGAAACTTTTGAAATGATTAAAGGTGCATATCTAGATAATAGTTTATCACTATGTAGAGTGTTTGAGTGGCATAAAAAGTTTAAATACGGTTGTGAATCAGTTGAAGATGAACCTCGTCCCGGTCGACCACAAACCGCGAGAAATGACACAAAAATTGCAGAAATTAACGACTTGATACAAAATGATCGCCGGATTGGCATAAAACGAATTTCTGACAATGTTAATTTGTCTTACGGTACCACTCAAAAAATTATTCATGAAGATCGCGGCAAGATGGATTCCAAAAGTGATGACCGATGAACAAAAAGCAAATCGAGTGACAATTTGTCAGCAGTGGAAAAAGCAATTGCAACGTAACCCACAGTTTTTAAATAATGTGGTTACATGTGACGAAAGTTGGTTTTATCATTACGATCCTGAATTGAAGTCTCAAAGTATGCAATGGAAGCATAAAGGCAGCCCAAGACCGCAGAAGGCCAAAACTGCTAAAAGCGCTGGTAAAGTGATGCACCTGATTTTTTTTGATAAATTTGGCGTTATTTACGATCACATTGTACCTAGAGGACATACAGTAACAGGGGAGTACTATTCTAATGTACTTCGAGGACCCTTAAAGGCAAAATTAAAGAAAAAAAGGCCGCTTTATCAGGACTTTGGCTGGACGCTGCATCACGACAATGCTCCGGCTCATAGATCAATGATTTGTCAACGAACAATTGAAGAATTAGGGGTTGAAATTATGGTTCATCCCCCTACTCTCCTGACCTTGCTCCATGTGACTTCCATTTGTTTCCTAAAGTCAAAAAAGAATTGAGAGGTAGAAGATTTGAGTCGGATTTAGAGCTCAACAACGCTGTGATGGGTATACTAAACAGACTATCAAAAAATGGTTTCTCAGAAGTTTATGATAAGTGGATAAAGCGATGGAATAAGTGTATTCAACAGAATGGAGAGTACTTCGAAGGATAGTTGTTGATTTTTTTTTAAATAAATGTTTCGTTGTTATACTATAGCACCAGTCTCGTTATTTTCTGATACATCCTCGTATTGTTTCTTTTAAATAAAAAATCAAAATATACCACAGAATTTTATTTTCGTTTAAGCGGCGACTAGTTTCGGCCTCTATGGGCCATTATCAGGCCTAAAAATATATGTTACAGAATAAGATGAAAAATAAAAATTATAAAAATTAGTCATTTATAAATTTAGAAAGATAATTCTTATATAAAAAAGAGGAAAGTGAGTCCCATATTAAATATCCAAAATGTTCTAATCCAGAAATTGTATGTGGTAATTGAAAAAATCTAGTAGTATATGTTAGATATTATTAATTATTAAGTCAAATGATTATTTAGTTACCAAGTGATTACAGATAGAAGGCAATGCACACAGCAACAACAGCTGATCATACTAGACACTCAAGGCGACTCAGATCGTTCTGCCTGGAGAAGTACCTGCGGTACTTTGTTACCGCAACAGTTCGCCGCACTCCCCGCTTTTGATTGCCGATGTTCTCTACATTATAGTAAAATTAGTAATCACACAAAAATTTGTTTACCTACTAACACGCTTTCGAAATATTCTCTTTTTTTATATAAGAACTGGTTATTAATTTGTAGAGCTAGGAATATATGCAAAACGCCATATTTTGCATATCTTGCATATATATACAATTTTTGATTTTGAATGCATATATTGACATTTTGTTAATTTTTAGGCATATATCTGACGTACTAATTGGCTGGACATATTAAAATTATGAGTTTTGGACCAAAATAATATTTTGTGAAATGCCTTTACAGGTCGATTTCCTAAAATGTTGAAGGATTAACTTTTCCCTGTAATAAATTACGGTTAATGGTGTAGGTACTTGAGAGGATTAAATTATAAACACCCTCCTTAAACCAAAAAATTTTGCTAAATATCCTTTCAGGTAGTTGTATTAATATCTTCAAATTTCTAAATGACTCAGTTTACTTTCAACTTCATTTCACTCTTTATTGTTGTGTTGTGTTAACCAGTGGGAAAAATGGCAAAAAGAATTGAGTCGTGGGTAAAATCTTATTCAGATTTTGTTGTGGAAGGTATTAACCAGTTGTTTTTTAAAATATGTTCTAAAATTGTCAGTACTTTTTTATTTTATATTTTATTTTGACCTTTCACAATGGTAAATCAAACGACAGTAAAATATTATTTCAACTCACAGTTAAAAAAAAAGTAGGGCAACTTTACAACGTACGCATTTATTTAATTTAATTAAAATTTCAACATCTACAGGAATTTATTTGTTTTAGATTCCATGTAAAAAAAGTTTCAAATCGACCAACACGCGAAAACACCCTCACATATAGCAAAGCAAAAATTTAAAGACACTCGCAGACAAAGTCAACTTCCCTTGAAACAATATTTAGAATCTGGATCATCTAGAAGTGAACAAGCTATTTTTAATGAAGATTTATGCAAAGCTTTAGCGACTTCGAATATACGATTAAATAATCCAAATCTTCGATCATTTTTTGCAAAAATACTGTAAATTTAATATTCCAGAGCAAACTATATTACGCAAACGTGGTGTTGGCAGTTTGTATATTGAGACTCGTAAAAAAATTCGTGAGATTACCGTTGGAAACCATTTCTACATTATTGTGGATGAAACAACAGACTCTTGTGGTCGATATATAGCCCATTTAATGATAGGTTCATTACGCGAAGAAATGCAAATTGGTCCATATCTAATCGCTTCAAAGCAATTAGATAAAACAAATAACTTGAGAATAACTCGTTTTATCCAGACAGAATTGTCTTCCTTTTTTCTTCCGGAAGCCGTTCCAACAGAAAAATGTTTATTGCTGTTATCCGATGCTGCCCCGTACATGGTAAAAGCCGCACAAAATTTAAAAATGTTTCATGAAAACTTAATCCATGTTACATGTTTGGCTCATGGCCTTAACAGAGTTGCAGAAGAAATTAGGCCTAACTTTCCTTTAATAAATAATTTAATTAATAATGTAAAAAAAATATTTCTTAAAGCTCCTCTAAGAACTCAATTGTACAAAGAAAAATTTCCTGAATTACAGATGCCACCGGAACCTGTGATTACTCGGTGGGGTACCTGGCTTAAAGCTGCCTTTTTTTACGCAGATAATTATGAAAAAATTAAAGAAATCATATTTGATTTTGATTATTCATCTAAGGGAATATCTAATACAAAGAAGTTTCAAAATCCCCTATTACCAAAACAATTAGTGTTTTTAAAAAAGTATGCATTTGTACCCAAAATTATATTAGATTTAGAACAAAAAAAAATTACCTTTGGTGACTTCCGTAAATTTAATTGAGACGTTTGAATCAGAGTGTAAAAATGTCCAGGACGGCATTGGAAAGACGATTTTTCATAAATTTTCAAATGTAATTTTAAAAAATGAAGGATTTATTGTTTTAAGAAACCTTGCTAATAATTATTCTGATAACTTTGAAGATATTAATACTATTCATCCAGATATTTCAGGAAAATTTAAAAGTTTGCACCTATTACTTCTGTAGATGTCGAAAGGAGTTTTTCTTTGTACAAGTACATACTTACTGATAGGAGACAATCATTTAATACAGATAATTTAGAAAAACATCTAATTGTTCATTCGTTTTATAATAATGTTGATTTGTAAATAAAATTAGTTAATAATTAAATAATTATTAAGTATTATATGTAGGTATTGTAAAATAAAACAAATAATAAATATTCAGGGCCGCCAAGAGCCAAGCCGGGCCCCAGGACAATTCTCTAGATCGGACCCCGTGATAAAAAAACCTTCTACGTAAATACAATTTAAAAAAAAAAAAAAAAAGGGGGGCCTCATTCGAAACTTCTATGCCAAAACTTTTAACTTTCCTCTCTCATCTTGTGTCGAATTTCTCTTGCAGAATGAAAAAACCTGTTGTCGGGCCCCCCTAACAGCGGTGCCGGGCCCCCATTTCAGCCCGGGCCCCGGAAATTAGTCCCGGCTCCCCCCCCTCTAGTCGGCCTTGTAAATATTAATAAAGCATTTCGATCAAATAACAAATTACTCTTATTGCATTTGCTCTGCATATTTTTCAATTTTTTACGCATATATTGAAGTATTTTGCGTCATATATATGCGCATATTTAACTACTTTTTGGGTGCATATATTCCTAGGTCTATATCTTAGATTATACAAACCTTAGATGGAACATAAGACACTGCGCATAATCCCATTTCGAAATTATTCACACCCGCCAATCACAGTTGAGAACATCACATGTCAGACCGTTGTCCATTCAAATTTAATGTGTCAACGAGAATTAATTTGGTATTTTAGTGACTTAAATTTTGGAAATTAACGTTGAAAATGCCAAGATGTGTTGGAAAAAGCTTTATTTATAATAAAAGTGCGAAATGTTACGGAGATAAAAGAAACTTACATTTATTTCGGTGAGATATTTAATTTTTAAAAATTCTGTCGACGTCCATATTTATTGATTTGAAAATAAACAGAATCGGACTTGGTCATTGGTACATGTTATAATTAATTTGGTGTCATCGACATCGACTGCTAAGGTCATTAGCCTCGTGATCTGTGTAGGCTTTGTTACTATTTCCCAGCGCCACTTTAGGAACGGCACTGTTAATTAGAACCCAACAGTGAATGGTCGAGTGGGGAATCCTACCAAGGCATCAGAATTAATTTTAAATAATTAAATTAAATAAAAAAATCCCGGCCAACGGTGGGATTCGAACCTGGGACCCTTGGATCCACAGGCAGAGACTCTATCACTGAGCCACCCACCTCCAAGGTTATTATTATAAACTGTTTACTTGTTTCATTGGGAATCTTTTTTTAGGAAGTGGAAAGAGTAACATACAATCAAATACAAAAATATCAATTTCATTGCCAATTTATTAGTTTCAAACTTCAAAACTATTTATTTAGTATTTCTCTATAACAGTGCTACTCAAAATATGCTCCGCGAAGCCCTGGGGCTTCGCAAAGCCTTTATGAGGGCTCCGCGAAGAAAATATTCATAATTAAAAAAAAAAACAGTACTATCGCCACAAAATGGAGGGACCTGGCTTAAGGACCTTTTTTTGAGAAGTAATTTTTTTAAGTCACTAAGAGGAAGGAGAATATGATTTTGCTTGAGGATTTTTTTTATTTTATTTTTTATGGGTGAAATGGATTTGGGATAATCCTTGCAAGGAATCTTTGGAATTAATCAAAAATAAATTAACAACAAATGATCGTAGATGCATCAAATGTGGGAATAAGAGTCATGATATGTCATGTTTTTGAAAAAAATATTGAGAAACCTATAGCTTCTTCTTTGCGTACCTTATCAAGGGCAATGAATAATGACTTTTCACATTTGAAAATAAGACATTACGTTTAACAACAAAAAAGAAAACAAAAAAGAAAAGCTGTAAATTGCGTTTTATTTTTTAAATAATTGAACACCGTTATTGAAAACTGCCCAGAAATGTTGAGGGTAAAATTTTGACGTACTCATTAAGGATAATGGGTAAAAACCTTTTTTTTTCAAATTTCTCACGGGTAATGTTAAAAATCAGATCGGCAACACTGCACATGTCCCTTATTTTTATTATTACTATTGAAAAAAAAAAAAAACCGTCGTAGGGCAATCAAATACAATAATTTTGTGAAATATTTGATTGGAAGTACCTACAAAAGAATGATTGTGAATCATTCTTCAACATAATTTTATAAATAATCAAGTTAAAATTAGAAAAATCTTATATGTAAACACGTTACGAAATGCCTTATTTTGTGTAACGAGTAAATATTTGCGGAACAAGCGGAGCGAGGTCCCGCAAAATGAACTGGTTACATAAATAGCTATTAATTGACTTCCTAATATTTTAAATCATTGAACATTATTTTCCGTAAATAATTAAATCATAAATAATTACCGGCATATAAGTACCAAAACATTTTTTTCTCTTCGAAGAGTAGGCTTATGTTAAATAAACTTAAAATATTATAACGAACGAAAAGGTAACCCATTTCTAATAAAATTTAATTATTTATTTTATTTTGGTGTGATCGTAGAAAAAATCTTGTGTATAATTCGAACAAAAAGTACTTTGGCTGTTTCGATAACTTTTTGTCTCAACAGCTATTTTGTTACAATAATTTTATAAACTTTTACTTAGGGTCGATTTCACCGTTTTGTTAAACGAAGTTTAAAATACTAAACGAAGGTTAAAATGACATTTTTATATTAACAAAAACGAAGTTTAAATTACTAAATGAAGATTAAAATGACATTTTTACATTAACAATGTCATTTTAATGTCCGTTTAGTAATTTAAACTTCGTTTGACACAACGGTGAAATCGGCCTTTAGCTAACTATATATTGATAAAGTGTTATTGCCCTTATCATAAATGAATCGTTTTAACAAATAAAGTCAAAAAAACGTCTCATAATTTTTCATCTTTTAGTTACCTACTAAAATAAGGTACTATAATACAAATATTTAAGTCCGGCCCAGAATATCTCCCTACTCCTTCCACCCAGTTTTTCGGTTTTGACAAAATTCGCGCAGCGATATATGCTTCCTATGTTACCTCTATCCTTTCTAACCTCTTTGGTCTATATAATTTGTATTATTTTAATTTATAAAAATATTAAACAGAAAGAAAAGACGTATCAAATAAAAATTACAAAATTACAAGATCAGCCGCCAAATTCTTCCCACGCCAATTATTTCGAAAAAGTTTCCTGCTCATCCTCTCGTCACATTCTGAGACTGGGCAAAAGCCTTGCATTTTCAAATAAGTGACAGAACACCCCAAGTTTTATAATTTCTAACACTTTATTGAAGATTTTAAAATAATTTAAATAGCAATCTGCTCGTCAGATATCAACAATATCCGTCCGACATTTTTCAATTAATATGTTTAAAATAATTTCAAAGTTAAAGCTATGCTCCTCAGATTTCAACAATAGCTGTCTAGAATTTTTCACTCTACTAGTCACGAAATGCTTACCACCTGCCATCGCGTGGTTAAAAAACAAGTCATCTAGTAGGTCTCGGGCAGTTAATATTTCATTTAGGAAACAAAACATCAAGGAAGAACCAAAAACAAAAGAATTACTTGCTTAAACCGCCCATTCAAGACAGTACAACTTACCGATTTTTTCTGTGATTTACCAGACCACATTTATAAAACATAAAGCTTGCACGATGCTCACAATTATACTATATTTAATATTTCAAAAGACTTCTAAATTTGTGCTAAGCAGACAAAATAAAAGCAATAAGTTCAGAGGTACTCCTCAGATATTTGGCTGACCTATACTTAATTTCTTGAATCATAAAAACAAAAGCTTTAAATTAAAGTTCAGAGGTACTTCTCAAATATTTAACTGAACTATACTTAACTTTTTTTTTTACTCACAAAAGCAAAAGCTTTAAATGGAAGTTCAGAGGTACTCCTCAGATATTTAACTGACCTGTACTTAACTTTGTTACTAAATAAAAACAGTAGAGAAGTTCAGAGGAACTTCTCGGGGATTAACCAAACCTGTACTTGACTTTCTGATGACATGAATACAACGTTAAGTTCCCAGGTACTCCTCAGGGATTAACCTGACCTGTACTTGATTTTCTGGTAACATGAAAACAACATTAAGTTTAGAGGTACTCCTCAGGGATTAACCTGACCTGTACTTAACTTTCCGAAAGGTAGAATTAACAGTTAATCGTAATTTAGAAAGAGCACTCGTCCATTTTGACAAATTTCGAACTTCAATAATTAATAAATTAATTATTGTTAAAACATACCTTACAATTTGCCCAGTAGCGCCCGCGCTATAATTTAATGACGCTTAATATTTATATTTACGAATAAGGATTTTTTATCGGTAAAATTTGTTCCACGGTTAATGTGTTTTAGTCATTTCTGCTCTGGTTAACGTTTTTTTAAAAGTGTATAGAATTACATATCTCGTAAAAGCATTGATGATAAATAAAGCGTGTTTAAAACCATCTGAGGTTATTTGTTATTTTAAACTATGGCTCAACACAATACGAATATTTATTTTTATGAAAGTTCAGATATAATTTCCCAAACATTTTTTCTTCTCGTTGCTGACAAACGGTACGTGTGATAATTAATGACTTGGTCACTAGATAGCTTTATTTTTAACTCAGTGGTATTTATTGTTAAATAGTTATTTCCAAACTTAAACAAATTTAACAATAAATGTTTAAATTTCTCTGCGTTTTGTTTTTCTAAGCTTCTCTCAGCCGGTTTTTGATAGAGATAATATAAATTCCTTTTAATGAAGAAAACTTTTTTTTCTCGTCGAATTTCTACCAAAATTCATAATTAAACGACTGCAAATAGACACTATCTGTACAAAATAGCGTAGTAGACCACTGCTAAATTGTCCATATCATAAAAACAAATTTTGGAACCTATATTATTGCATTCAATTCTAAATAGTATTTTACCATTTTTAAAAGTTACGTTGCGTACACCTTTTAACATTATCAGTGCTCTAAATTACAATTGGAAGTTTCTGCCATTCTACATTTCTCTTCGGTATCTATCAGAACTGCGAAAATAATGAAAGTGTGCCAACCTATTATGTTAGAAAATTGTCCGAACCCATACGCAATACCAATCGCAACCTAACTTTTGATAATTGGTTCACTGCGATCCCATTGGCTAATCTTCTATCTGAGCAATATAAGTTAACAATGGTAGGAATAAACCAACTATAATTGAGACATACAACGCAACCAAAGGTGGTACAGACACCTTCGATCAGTTGTGCCATTCATATACCACAGCACGAAAAACAAATAGATGGTCTATGCGAGTGTTTTATGGTATGCTTGATGAAAGTGGTATCAATTCGATGATTTTGCTTACCTTTGCTAAGGGAGATTAGGCAGAAAAAAAAATACGCAGGAATTTCCTAAAAGAGTTGGGAATGTCCTTGGTAATACCATTTCTCAAAGAACGACTACGGTTGCCAACGCTTAGAAGACCACTGCGTCAAAAGATAATGGAAATCTTGAATGAGCCTGTGCCAGATCCTCCACCAAATGACGAAAATTTGCGACGAAAAGTTCGCAGTTATTGCGATAGGAAAAAAGACGGAAAAACAAATATGCATTGTAGCGTGTGCCATAAATCGTTTTGCAATGAACACAGGGTAATGGTATGTAGGAACTGTGAGACTGATTTATTAGACTGACTAAGAAAAACTTAAGCAATTATAATTTTTTCAATTGCACAATAAAAAAGAATGACATTTAGTTAAAACGTTTTGTATACTTAGAATTCGAAAATTTTAGTTTTTGTTATTTTTTGTGATTTTCTAAAAAATCATTCATTTTGATGCAACTTTTTTTCCTTTTTTTAATTTTATATTTTTAAAATAAAAACTTTTATTCAGACTACTTTTTAATATGTTATATGCTCTCCAAAATAACCACTTTAAACATTCCATGTGTAAAAACAATAAAAAAATATTACCAACTTGAAAAACTCCATTTTATTTATTGGGTTATTGAGACCCCAATGTGCAGTTTGTGTCTTGAAAAATAAGTGTGCAGTAGCAGGGTTAAAGATATTTTAAATCAAATGACATTTGGGAAGAAATACAAAAAGAAGATTTTACATCTGCAGAATATAAAACAAAAGAACAAAATGAAATAATTTGAAAGGATAGAAAAACAGCATCTACACAAAAAATCGCGTTGTGATTTGTCATTATTTTATACCTTGCACACACTTCACACGTATCTGTTTTTTCTTTCTCTCAAATTGTGAGGGATCCAATGACTGCTTAGCTTTCTAATATACAGGTAATCGTACGTATTTGTTTCGCCGTAATGGCTAAAAAGGTTTATATCTCCCTAATTTTTAAGGTAATAAAAAAGTTATTTAAAAAAAGGTTCATGGAATTTTAGGTAAACCGTATTAAAAAAAAACATTGCCTGCTTTTAAAATATCAAAACCAACTCTTTTGTTCCCGCAAAACAAATGTTCAGTAACACCAAACAACAGTTAATCAACAAGTTGCTCCTCTCATCGCACGCTGAATTCCTTAGAATTTCTTAAAATTCTGAATGAAAACTTTCGGTTAGCAACCAAAATCGACTTACCCCATCACTATTTCCGCCGATTCCATCGGAATTTCCACAAACCGCCGCGCGATTTTCCAAAATAAACTAGAACAAAAACTTTTCCAAAACGTCCGTAACGATTCGATTCGACTCGGTTGCCAGTTCGTGCCAAAAGCGCGACCAAAACTGGCGTTATTCCGGACGGTGGAGCTCTCGCGAGTCCCCCCAAACAACGCACGGCTCGTGTCGCTCTTCCCGACCAATGGAGACACGGGAATACGCCGGACTGGTTCCGCCAGACGACCGACAACAATAGTGAGAAGGATTTTACCCCGGGAAAACTCACTCGGCGACTCTCGAGCGGATTTTTTGCTTGAGCGCCGCCGATTCTGATTTCGCAGGTAAACATTTTTTTTGATGTTGCCCACGCTGCGATCGACACTCCGTGGATCGAATTGTTGAAAGGACAAGGTAGAAAAAGTCTGTGGAAAATTGGCTACTAAGTACCTACATGTTTTCTTCAATCAAACAAAGTGTATTTAAAGCAAACAAAGTTTATGTTTCAATAGGGCAAGCAAAACGTAGGTGTTCATTTTAAATGATGGTTTATTTGAAATTGCAGACACCGGTGTAGTTAATCCAAACATATATTATTGTTGAAAAGTAATATTTATTTGTTTCACTTACTTAAACAAATTAATTTCTTTAATTCAAATTATAAATTTGTTGATTTTAAAATAGCATTGTTTTGTAGTAACCAATAAAATAAACTCAATAATTTCATGGACAGAAAACCCAGATTGCAGCTCAGCAAAATATTTACATCCTCGATATAATTTCATGCATCAGATTTAACCGCAAATAAAATTACAGAACCAAAAGCTGGTCAAAGTACAGCAGAGGTTGATATTTTGGTGGATTTCCTGAAATCTTCAACAGATGATGAATTTGTTTGTTGAAAATGAACTGCAAAAGGACCTACTGAGAAATTATTTTGAAATGTCACATTGTGGGATTCTTTCAATGAGCCCCGATAATTTGCAGAAGCTGTTAATTCAAAAAATAACGATTGACCACAGCACCCATCCTAGCGTACCCTCGGGAAAAATGAAAATTCATTTTAGACTGCGACGCATCCCAACACGGCGTGGGCGCCGTGCTATCCCATGAACAGGAGGGGGAAGAGAAAGTGATTGCGTATTTTAGTTAGACCTTAGGAAAAGCTGAGAAGAATTATTGCGTCACAAGATAAGAACTTTTAGATATTGCCCTCGAATACTTCCACACTTACCTTTTTAATAGAAGTACTATTACTAGAAGTGACCATAGCACCTTGCAGTGGCTGATGAATTTTAAAAAACCTGAAGGACAAGTTGCTAGATGGATAGAGAGACTGCAACAATACAACTTCGAGATAGTGCATCGAAGGAGACGTGTTTAGATCAACAATGCCGGTACTGTAAAAGGCTTGAAGAACGAGAGGAGCTGGTTGAAGAAGTTAGTCTTCAGGTGACCACTATCAAGCCAGAGGATGATGAACACGGAATTACCCTTGAAAGCCTAAGAAAGACTCAAAAGAAAGACAATGACTTGAAGGTTGTCCGAGAATGGCTCAAAAATGCGTGTCAGATCTACATGGCAAGAGTTAGCCAAATATAGTGCTACCGTTAAAGGGTATTGGACTCAGTGGGATTCCCAGTATCTTCACGATGGCCTATTGCACCGGAAGTAGGAGAGCCCCGATGGAGTACATGTAGTCCGCCAAGTGATACTGCCGAAATCACAGGTCAGAAGTGTGTTGGAAGAGCTTCATAGCAGCCGTTCAAGAGGATACTTTGGTACTAAAAAAACATTTGCCCGAGTTCGGGAAAGATTTTATTGGATCAATTGCCGACGGGATGTAGAAGATTGGTGTAGGGAATGTGACCTTTGTAATGGCAGAAATGGCAGAGGTAAGTCAATTAATAAAAATTAATTGCATCTTATGTTCTATATGAAAATAAACAAATTTTACTATATTTATAGTTCTTAGGACCTATAAGTGACGTTAGAATACAGGATATCCCAAATATAAATTGCCAGTGTGAATTTATTAATAAGGTTAATACTAATGGTGGATTGAAACTAAAATACAGTGTTACCAGAATTACATACACATTTTCTATGAAAAAATCCTGTAAGGCCAGATATTGACCTGGAAGAACTAGAAAAGTTAGCTAAAGGAGGACGAAACCTACAAAATGGTGGTAAGTAATTAACAAAAATATATTTGAACTTTCGGTAAACATCATAATCATTTATGTAACTCTTGTTTTTGTTAGTGGAATGCCATGTACAATTTTTAATGTTTTATGTTCGACAAAAATATTTAAAATATTCCATTAGCTATGTACACTTAATTTGAATATGTACCAAAATTGTTATTTTTTTTTTATTTTTTAGATTCAATGAAGATCCAATGGAATCAAGCAAATGATACAATCCATTGATACAATAAAATATTGATTGGTTAAGGCCAAAGATAGTATTTGTAATAAAAATAAGTATGAATTCTTTGAAATAAAGACTCATTATACAGGGTGTATCTAAATAACACCGAAAAAAATTAAAGGGATGATTCTGTGATGAAAATTAATGTGAGTGTTTGGTATAAAATTTTTTGAAAAAACCCTCCCCGGAAAAGTTACACCCCTTCGAAAATTAAAAAAAAAATAATGGTTTTTCTTTTTTATTTTCCCTGTATATCAAGCTAAAGACACGAAACTTGGTAAACATTATCTGTCAATAAAAGTACACTTTTTGAAATTTTTTTCAACCCTTAAGTATGCTTAGAAGAGGTTGAAATAATCAACCCCTAAGATATTTTTTCTTACAACTTTTTTTTAGATGAAAATTTTTTCTTTAAAAAAGTATGACTGAAAATCCCAATTCATTGACTAACTTTTTTAACTCTACAAGTTTTTTCTAAAACTTAAGCACTTATGAGAAAAAAATAAATAAGCTCATGTAAAATAGCATTTTATTAAACAACAGCCTGTATTAAGGTGTCTAGTATATGCCTAGCATATGCTATATTTAAATACTTAGCATATACTTAGAACGTACTATCAAATTAAAGTAGATACCTGTTGTATACTGTACACATATACTTGAAGTACATTCTCAGTATCTGCATAGCACGTATAAACAACGTCACGTAGCATATGCTTAGCATATTCTGAGAATGTACCAAATGCAAATGCAGTATATTCTCAGCATATGCGTGTTCTTAAAAAGTATATACTAAGAATATGCTAAGAATGTATAATTGTTATCTGAGTAGGTACATCATTTGACAACAGCTCTAAAAGAAACCCAGATAGCACACGATGTCCATTGGACGTCCATATTTTGTCCAAATAATGTCCTGGATGTCCATAAACTTCATATGGATATTCATTGGACATCAGTTTTCCGTTATCCAATGGATATACCCATTCAGAAGTCCAATGGATGTCCAAAATATGTCCATGATGGACAATATAAAAATGACTAACTTATAATAAATTATTATAATTCTTCTTGTATAATTTAATTATTTACTACTAGGTTTTAATTAAAATAAATCAAATAATTTTCCTCTCCACTCGCCTTTGTTGACAAGATAGAAAAGTAAAAGGCCACTCAGGCCAGACTCGAAGAAGAAAAGAAGAAAGAGGTTAAGAAGAAAACAGCACATGGATGTTTATCTGGTAAGAAAATAAGTATAATTATTAATTAAATCATTTAAAAATCTAAAAATTAAAAAGGAAATCGTTTGTTTTAAACTAATAAAACCTATCAATTATGTTTTAAACTTTATGTTTTCGATTTACATTCAAACAATCCCTTTCTTTTAGACATTTTGTCAAATGATGTACCTACCTATTTAAGAAAATGGCTTTACTAAAAGCTAACTAATATGCTGCAAATTCGAGATGATGTCAACACAATTATTATTGTAACTAAGAGGTGAGAAAACTTTCAAAGCAGAAGAAAAGTTTCTATTTGTACTGCATGAGACGTTAGCAGAAGTAGAAGGCTATTTAGAAGATACAAATATTTTTAAAGAAGCTGTAAGTTTTACTTTTATTAAATAAAATAGAATCGTTTTGTAACGTTTAAGAAATAATGCATTGAAAGATGTTTCATAAGTTATTTCTCTTTTATGTTTACAAATACATATTTTTATTGCAATTTTAGATTCTGCAGTTACCAAAAACCAGGGACAAGGACATGACAAACATATAAAAAGATGGTTCGTTTCCATAATTTCTAATACCCTCACGAAAGAATTCACATAATATGATGGCATGAAAGTAAAATGGTAATTTAAAGAAACAATGAGCAGTTTTTTGTTTATATGTAAGTATACATTAGTCAATGCATATTTTCATATTAGCTAATATTTTATCTAAAAATTTTACATTTTTAACTATCACTTTTGCCTGATCAGGCGTTTATTAAACGATTGATTTAAGACCCAATATTCGTATAAAATGTAATGTCTTTTTTTAGCTGCTGCTGAGAGTGACAATGGTGCTGCTTAAAAAGTAAGCGAAATAGCCTTAAGAAAATGTCTGAGAAGGTCAACAGAAAGGAGTGCATATAAAACTAATACATGCTTGTTATTATTTATGACAATAAAAATAAGTCTATAGTTGCAATTATTTTATTTCATATTAATATAGGTGGTGATGTCCGTCAGATGTCCATAAATTGTCCAAAAGCAATACAAAAAGAGTCCATATATGGACCTTTCATGGAGTCCAAATGGACGTCCAGGAGTGGGACATTTGTATAGTCCAGTGGATGTCCTTTGGAAAAATGCTGGACGTCCTTTGGACAGCTGATATGTCCATGAATGGACTTCCGATGGACATCCAATGGATTGATTTGTGCTGTCTGGGAAGGGATTCTTTGAATGTAAATCGAAAATATAAGAACATAATTGTTAGGTTATATTAGTTTAAAACAAACGATTTGCTTCTTAATTTTTGGATTTTTAAATAATTTAATGTTAATTATACTTATTTTCTTACCAGATAAACTATATCTGTGGGCTACATCTCAGGGCTACATGTGGGTTGTGAGGTTCTTGACCGCCTTCTTCTTCTAGTCTGGCCTTAATGGCCTTTTACTTTTGTGTCTTGTCAACAGTAGCGAAGAGGAGAGAAAAATTAATTGACTAATTTTAATTAAAACCTAGTTGTAAATAATTAAATTATACTAGAAGAATTATAATAATGTATTATAAGTTTGTTATTTTTATAGTGTCCGTCATGGACATTTTTTGGACATCCACTGGATAACGGAAAATGGATATCCAATGGACATCCATATGAAGTTCATGGACATCCAGGACATTATTTGGACAAAATATGGACGTCGTGTGCTGTCTGGGCATCTATGTTTCTATTATTTTTAGCACTTCGGCTTATTCAGGAAGAGATAAAACTATTATTTACTCCCCTGGTTACGCCAATGTGCAAGAATCAATGTACTTTCTCGAAGAGAATATTAAAATCGGAATCAAGACTGCGGATAATCGTAACAGGACGAAAATGTTGTAATTCCCTTTTTTTCGCCTTGTAAGTTTCTCTCTGATCTGTCGTTTCTGTCGCGCCAAAGGGCAGGCATCATGTCAATAATAAAGTAATTTTCACGTTTTCCCCGTAATTGGATTAGTGAAGCGAAGCGAGCCCTGGCTCTCTCGCCATGGGCATCGTTCGAATTTCCACGTGGAAAATCAGAATCGCACATTGGATAGAAACGCTGTGTGTGTACAGATAAATAACATGTTGAATGGGCTACAGGTCGAACAGGTTTGCGTTAATCAATTCGTTTATTGAGAGAGGTCATGGAAATGTGGAACGTTTTTGCATCAATTTTCGGAAAATGCTTGCAATCGCCCGAGGTCAGCAAATAATAATACTGGAAAATTCTATACATGGTGAAAATTATAGGATAAATAGAATGACAAATACATTTATGGAGATTATAGGATTTTCGTCGGTTTTATGCAGATTAATATTATTCTGTTCAGGAATTTTCTTTTTCCTTAAAAACTAAGCATCATCGTTTTGGTATAGATGTTTCGAAAAATATTGATTTCATTAGATTACTTAATGTATTTTTAGCCAAAATATTGTCATTATTTGTTTCTATACTATTTTGACTGGGGTTTTGTTATTAAATTTGTCTTATACAGGGTGTCTGTAAAAGGTCTTTACAAAAACATACCACATATTCCTTAGACCAAAATAGGTAGATTTAAGTAAAATTACCTTAGTAAAAAGTTGCTTCGTTTGGGCTCCAAAAGGCCTTGAAGTTACAATTTTTAAATCGTTTTTTCCATATAAATTTAAAACGGCATATGCGATTTTGCTGAAATTTGGTACATCGGTAGAGTTTTATGTGGCAAAAAAATGGTATTAAAATTTTGTCCGATAATAATGCATAGGCGTAGAACTTGATTTTTTAAATAATTGCACCTTTAAAAATTTTAAGTCAATGGAAGAAAAGGAGTTTGAGTATTAAATTTAGATTGCGTAACTCATTTACTTTAAAAAAGGTACTCTTGATAAGACTCAATTACTCTCATGGTTTTGACGAAATTTGCATTTTAGTAATTTTAGAACTAAACAATAATTATTAAAATACAAACTTTGTCAAAACCATGAGAGTAAATCGTTGTCACCAAGGGTACTTTTTTGTAGTAAATGAGTACCCAATCCAAATTTCATACTCAAACCCTTTTTCTGCCATTGGCGGACAATTTTTAAAGGTGCAATTATTTAAAAAATCAAGTTCTACGCCTATGTATTATTATCGGACAAAATTTTATATGATGAAAAACATAAAAATGTACTTTTTTCATATCTTCTTCAACACCTCTAATCGAGACTTTTAACAAAAATACTCGATTCTTATCATGTACGATTTTTTGAGGAATATTAATTATTTGCCTGCAATACGTATACAAAAACATTTATTGTTGGTTTCCATAGTTTCATCTAAATAAAAATATTGTCAAGTTTTAACACCTAATCTCTTGTTAACGATTGAAAGTGTTCTATCTGACTCAATAATTAAAAAAACAAATGCGTGGTTTATTAATATGGCTGTACAATATAACAATGCAGAATATACCGATATGTTACTGACATTAGGATTTTGTGAAGGAAATGCTCGAGAGAGTGTCAGGGTGTACTCTGAAAGGTTTCCAAATCGTCGTGTACCTAGCCACCCAACTTTTGCTGCTGTTGAGAGACGTCTTCGGGAGACCGGTTCCTTTGCTCCCAACACTGTTGATAATGGAAGAGAACGTTTTGTAAGGATTCCTGAAGTTGAAGAAGACATTTTAGAACGTGTTGAAGAAGATCCAGAATTAAGCACCAGACGAATTGGAAGGGAACTAGGAGTAAGTCAGATGTCGTTCATAAAGTGCTTGGAGAACAATTGCTATATCCATACCATAAGAAGCCAGTACAAGAATTATTAGTCCATGATCCTCAAATTCGTTTGGGTTTTTGTCGATTTGTTAATATGCAAAGAGAAAGAGATCCAAACTTTGTCAAGAAGGTTCTCTTTACCGATGAAGCGGGTTTTACAAGAAGAGGTATAACTAATACCCATAATGAACATGTTTATGCCGTTGAAAATCCGCATGCAATAAAGGTACCATTTTCAGCACGAAATCAAAATTAATGTGTGGGCTGGAATAATTGGTAATTTCATTGTTGGTTCTGTCATACTTCCACGAAGATTAACTGGAGAAAATTATTTGGATTTTCTACAAAATACGTTGCCAGAATTGCCAAGATGGAGCTCCACCACATTTTTCTTTAAACGTTAGAAACCACTTGAATGAACAATATCCACACAAATGGATAGGCAGAGCTAATGACGCACCTGTAAACTGGCCACCACGTTCCCCAGACCTAACACCGATGGATTACTTTTTATGGGGACATCTGAAATCCACAGTTTACAGGGAACCTGTAGAAAATGAGGAACAACTCTGGCAACGTATTCAAGATGCAATAAACAATCTTAGAGGTGATGAAGAAGTTATGGAAAGGATACATTTTAATTTTCTTCGACGTATAAATCTTTGTATGCGTGAAAATGGTGAACATTTTGAACAATTTTTGTAAAATCTCTATTTTGATTATGTTGTAAATAAATATTTTTGTGAAACCTATACACTCTAAATTATTAAAACAGAAATTTAGCGAAAACCATGAGAGTAATCGAGTCTTATCAAGAGTACCTTTTTTAAAATAAATGAGTTGCGCAATCTAAATTTTATACTCAAACTCCTTTTCTTCCATTGGCGTAGAATTTTTAAAGGTGCAATTATTTAAAAAATCAAGTTCTACGCCTATATATTATTATCGGACAAAATTTTAATACCATTTTTTTGCCACATAAAACTCTACCAATATACCAAATTTCAGCAAAATCGCATATGTCGTTTTAAATTTATATGGGAAAAACGATTTAAAAATTGTAACTTCAAGGCCCTCTGGAGCCCAAACGAAGAAACTTTGTACTAAGGTAATTTTACTTAAATCGACTTATTTTGGTCTAAGGAATATGTGTTATGTTTTTGTAAAGACCTTTTACAGACACTCAAGATGCAACTCTTACATTGTACAATCATATCCTAGAAAATTTTGATAAAAATAATAAATGTCTAACTTTATTTTTTGATCTTTCTCGGGCCTTTGAGACAGTCAATCAAGAATTACTTTTACATAAACTTGAGTTGTATGGTATCAGGGGCCCTGCTCTGATGTGGATAAAATCTTTTTTAACTAACAGATCCCAAACAGTTCTATTTAATTCAAATTCTTTAAAAATCTGTCAACTTCTCGAAAAGTCAGTTCCGGTGTACCACAAGGTAGTGTCATAGCCCCTATTCTTTTTCTTCTTTTTATTAACGACTTAGCCAGTTCTAATATTTTTATTACTCAATTTGCTGATGATACATCATTTAGTATTGTAAGTAAAGATACTTTTTTGTTACGAGATCAAGCTAACATGGCTGTCGAAACTATGAGTAGTTATTGTGACAACAATGGGCTATTTTTAAATGTTAATAAAACAAATATGCTATTATTTGCCCCAAGAGAGTTAAATTATAGTTTACTGGTCCGCCACAATGGTACATCTATAACTCAAAGTAAATGTGTCAAATTTTTAGGAGTTTATTTTGATTGTAATGTTTCTTGGAATTTTCATGTTGACCATATCACATCTAAATTGGCCACTCACTGTTATGTCCTTTGGCAACTAAGACATTTCATTTCAGTAGATATCCTGAAAATGTATTATTTCGCTCAAATTCACTCGATTTTGAATTACTGCATATTATGCTGGGGAAATTGTAATAGAATAAATGACATACTTGTGTTACAAAAAAAGGCTATAAGAACCATTACTTTCAAAAATAGACAATTTTCATGCAGACAACTTTTTAAAGACTTAAGAATTTTAACTGTTATTTCCGTTTATATTTTAAAATGTGTGTTATATGTAATCATCAGAATTTTCTTTGTAAAGGTGATATTTCTATAAATAGCGGGTACAATTTAAGAAATGCACAAAATCTCGTTATACCTAGACATAAATTAGTTATGGCAAGTAAAGGACCTCTAATTACATCAATCAAGCTTTACAATAAACTTCCGGATAACATAAAATGCATAAATGATATTAAAGCTTTCAAAACCCGAGTAACAGAGGTCTTACTAGCTCACACTTTTTATAGTGTTGAGGAATACCTCCACTGCAATTTTACTTAAATGTTTTATTATAATTTTACTTAAATGTTTTAATTTTACTTAAATGTTTTAAATGTATTGTTTGTAACGAATTATATATAAGTTTGTTTTTACTCATACATTTCTGTCTTGTTTGTAAATTTTATGTGACGTTTTCTATACCTATGTATTCAGGTCTACAGAAATAAATTATTATTATTATTATTATATTGATTGCTCGGATTGCAGCGTTACGCTTTTCATTCCACCATGCTTGATACAGGGTTGTGTTGTGACCAATTGTGTTTTTTTATTTTCTCAATAATTTTTCAGCACTTATTAATAAAAGCAAGTTAAATTGCTCAATACCTTAATTAATATCTTCTGTTAATTCTGCAGAATGTATATTTTGATTTATAAACATTTTGGAATGCATTTAAGACTAATATTAATTGAAGCATTAGTAACAGTGATTTTTAATTAATATTAAGAAAAGATCACTTCTATACAGTATTGGCCATTAAACATTTTCCAATACGTTTTGCACAAGTGCACTTGAAAACTACAGAGAGTTCGCATTAACGAACAGGAGACGAATAATATCAGCGTTAAAAGTTTATACGGCCCAACCGCGTTGTTATGTTGGCCTGTTAATTTATAGTCGAAATGAGAATATATAAAGATATCGGGTAGTCTTGAAGACGGGTTCGCTTGGTTCTTTTTTGATTATGTTGATTAGGTGTGAGAAAAGAAACATTAGAGTTATTCGTTTCTATTTTAAAAGACTTCGATACAGACCTGTCCCAATGTTGATAAAGAGACATGAAACCATGTTTTGAATTATTGCCTTATGGGCTAAATAAATCCACAAAATTAAACTTACCGATTGATGTGATGGTCGTATCCTAAAGGAACTGTCGATGGGCACTTTAGGGATAGGGTTAGGGAAAGAAAGGAAAGTGCACAATTAATTATAATTACTACTACTACTATTAAACTTATGCCGGTTTTTCTAATTTTACTTCGATTGATTCCGATCGGCCTTAATTCATAACCACGTCTTAAATTATATACAAACTTTACTTAACACTGAAAAGAAAATTAAATAAGATTTTAAGCTCCCAATAGTCAACTCAAAAATAAAAAAATATGCTAAACCAAAAAAACAGAACATAAAAAAAAATCATTATCGTTTAAATTACGGGGTGGGCAAAGGACAAACCTTTACCACTGGTCTGATTAAGAAACCCTTACTTGTTTTCAAGACGGTACATACAATACCATCTCTACCTGGATGCACAACATCTGATACCACCGCCAATGGACAATGCAAAGGAGGTGAGTCTATTAACTGAAATCTGTCCAATCTATTAATATTAATCTGAGTAACATCTACATGCAAACTATTCAGTGGAGCCAACGTTAAAAAATGAGCTCACGTTAAAGCTTGAAAAGCTGACGGATCTGACGATAACTAACATAAAGGTCTAGAGTTCAGAAGTCCCTCAACTGGAGTCAAAAGGGTTGAAAACTCTTCGTATGTTAACAATTGATCACCGATTACTCTAAAAATATGTGATTTTGCTGCTTTAACGTTACTGTCCCAAAGACCGCCCATGTGTAGCGCATTTCCTGGAATTAGTCGCTAAGTAACACCTTGATGGGCCAACTCCGTACCTATAGCATCTTGATATCCTTCTGAATTAATTAAATTACTCAAATCCGACAAAATTGGTGCCCCGATCAGAATATAAAACCGTACACGGACCACGTCGTGATAAAAACCATTTTAAAGCCTGTAAAAAATGTGAAGTAAATAGGGAACTGACCAATTCCAAGTGGACTGCTTTAACTGCTATACAAACAAAAAGACACACATATGCCTTATAGACCTGAGCACCTCGTTTCCGCCCTAGTGTTATACTGAGAGGACCGAAATAATCAATCCGCGTATGTAGAAATACTTTGGCTTGTTTGACTCTTGGAGATGGTAAATCTGCAATAAGAGGATGCATTTCTGAAGGTTTATATCTAAAACACCTGTTACAAGCGTGTATTCTACTTTTAATTATGCTTCTACCTGCCAATATCCAATATTTCTGCATCATTATGGCTTCTAACAAATGAGGACCGGTATGCATGTTGCAACTGTTGTAATAATCCACAATTTTATCCACAAGAGGACCTTTCCGAGAAAGAATCAAAGGACGTTGTTGATCAAAACTCAAGGAAGATTGTGACAATCTTCTTCCCTCAATAAACCGTTTTGAAGAAAGGATTGCAATTTCCGCAGTCTTGATGAACAAGGAAGTTTGTTTTCTAGACATTTTATATCTGAATTAAAATATCTATTCTGTACAATTTTAACTAACAAAAGTTCCGCCTTTTCCAAATCAATCGCCGAAATTACTTTAGTAATTTACAAAATCTAAGTACATACAGCATTGTCCGCAGAATAAACAACCATGAAGACCTTCTAACTATCAGATTAAATAAAGAATTATCTTCCAAATTTTCTGTAGCAACCAGCACCTCTTGATTTAACAAACCAAACTTTACAACTCTAATTGGACAATTTCCCTCTCTAATTTGAAGCCATCCAATGAGGGTTTTTTAATAACGAAGAAAGAGTTAATCCTCTACTAAGACAATCCGCAATATTATGTTCACCTGCAATGTGACACCATTTAACGGTGGGAAGTTGTTCTCTAATATGCTGCACCCTATTTGCTACAAAAATATTCTTAAGATGAGTAGACTCTAACCACTGAATAACTGTTGTGGAGTCTGAAAATGCATATATTTTTAAAATTAATACTCTTTTCGAATAGATGTTATGAACATGTCTTACAAGATCTGACAACAAAACTGCTGCACACAATTCCAACCTAGGAATTGACACCATCTTCTTCGGTGCAACCTTGGACTTAGCACAAACAAATTTTACTTTTGAATCGCCGCTGGCCGATATAAATTTTAAATAGACAATTGCACCGTAACCTTCTTGACAGGCATCTCCGAATGCTAACATAATTGGAATTTCCGACTCCACTTCCAAACTCCGAAAAACTTCAAATTTTTTTGAGTTCTGGCCATTCATTCCGTACTTTACACCACTTCTATATATCTATCTGAATTAGGGCGTGGTTCAAAGCCCACTTATACTGAAGCTCTAGGCTTATTGTATCCCTCACAGTTTCTATCCCATCAGATTGATTTTCTTGATGAATTCAAGAATATGATGGGCGCTTTCGCGATTTCTTCAGGTTGCGGATATTGTACCCTGAAGTACCATTCCTGTTCCCATTTAAGGTTCCGACAGTGGCATAGTATATGAATAGGAATTTCGTCCTCCTCTTCACATATTCTACATAGGGAGTCATCAGATATCCCTATCTACTTTGGATATTTCTCATAAATTTTGAACAATCTGCAGCTTTGAACCTGCTACTGTATTTGTTTTACCGAGATGTAATAAGGTATGATGTTTCTGAGAACACGCTGTACACACACCGAACAATCTCTAACCCCATGATTAGAAGATAAACAATTATAACACCAATTGTTATCACGAACCGCTTCATACCTCATAGTAGGACTTAAGCGCTTACATTTTTCATTAAATAATCACTCAAAAAATAAACCGAATTCCCGTATTATACGACAATCAATCCGTGCTCGAAGAATCAATGTTTGAATTATTGCCTTATGGGCTAAATAAATCCACATATTAAACTTACCGATTGATGTGATGGTCGTTAGGGATAGGGTTAGGGAAAGAGAGAAAAATGTACAATTAATTATAATTACATCAACTAAGTACTAAACTTATGCCGGTTTTTCTAGTTTTACTTCGATTGATTCCGATTCCAATCGGCCTTAATTCATAACTGCGTAGTACCGAATGTCCAGAAGACACTAAATACAGAACGCGACGTTGCCACGTCTTAAATAATATACGAACTTTGCTGAAAAAATATCAGAGTTAAAAGTTTATACGGCCCAATCGCATTGTTATGTTGGACTGTTATTTTATAGTCGAAATGAGAATATATAAAGATATCAGGTAGTCTTCAAGACGGGTTCGCTTGGTCCTTTTTTTATTATATTGATTAGGTGTGAGAAAAGAAACATTAGAGTTATTCGTTTTCATTTTAAAAGACTTCGATACAGACCTGTTCCAATGTTGATAAAGAGACATAAAACCTTAATATTCTTCTGTTGAACTGATTTTTATGTCTTTAAAAGAGGATTAGAGCGATATTCAATAAAAAAACCTATATTAAAATGAACTTACAGCTTTAAAATAAACTTTGAACTTAACTAAAGCTGGACATTTTGTTGTTTTTGGCGAAAATTTAATATATTTCAGTACTGATGCAAAACACTGTTTTAACATTGTTCTTCAGAATCATATCTACTATACTATTTTTTTTGGTAATTTTTGAGTTAAATATCCAGTTCGAAGGACCATATTTCTATGCGCTGGTTTCAACAAATAAGTTTAGTTGAATTGAAAGCTAAAACCGGCCTATTTTTGTCCAGACATCGACACAAACAAAATAATTTCGAAGATCGTTACAAAAAAAAAGTTTCAGAATTTATAAAATAAAAGATTTCTGGAATCAAGAGTCGGCCTACGATTCCCGTGCAGCTTTTGTATTTTTCAGAGGTAAAAATTTGAATTCGCCCAAGGCTATGTGCATTTGCGCTACACTCGAATAATTCCATTATTTGGTAAATCGCGTTAGAAATTAAATTGCAATGCCAGTTTTGCTTTTCTCGCTTATTTTACGTCGAGTCGTGCTGTTGACGTAGGTCGATACAGCCGACTAGACGTAAACAATATAGTGTATACAGAGTGTCGACTATATAACCTATTTTTAGTTAATATATTTATGTTAAAATGTAATCTTGAATTAAGCTGTGATCCTCGTGGTATAATTATCCGTTATTGTTAAACAAAGCATTAAAATTGACATTTGTATGTAAGCATACATCTCCGTTCATTTGATTTTCCCACCTATGTCGTTTGTCAATGTCGGAAGCTGCCATTTGTCAATATCGGAAGCTACCATTTGTCAATGTCGGAAGCTGTTATTTGTCAATGTCAAAAGCTGTCATTTGTCAATGTCGGACATTAAGTCAATTGTTGTAATAAAATTAGAAATAAAAGTGTTTTAATTTACGAAAAACCGCTCATCACCGGAGATAAACTTATTACATGTAACCAGTCAAAAATTAAACTTCTGTTAGTTAAACTGAGTTTACTGCATATTTTGTAAAATTCACCCTGAATGGTAATAATAAAACTTGGATTTACGGATTTATTACTTTAATTCTAACTCTCTATCATTATATTCTAACGACTCCCTGTCTAGTGCCAAGTGTCAGATTTTCTTACTGTGGTTTGTTACACTCTTACATCCTCGTTTTTAAAATAGGAAAAAATCAGAACAAGTAACAGAATCAGGGGGTCTCAAGCTGCAACAACTTATTTTCTAAAATTCCTATATTAAAAAACAAGTACAGTCTGTTCGCTATACTTACGCGGATTTCGGATTAACAAAATTATGCAAATTAGTCATTGACAACCAATTCCAATAAGCCTCTTCCCAAGAAATTAGGTAAAATTGGTCAGATTTAAATTAAAATAGCATTAGGGTAGGTACTAAATTTGTTACAAATATTGCAGTTGAATTGATTCTTTGCAAGTCTTGACATTGTATGTATATTGTAAATTTAGTGAAAATTTTAAAAATGCCTAGACGTGTGTTAGATGTAGATAGTCTAATTTGTAGTGTACATAAGTATTTTACGGATGAAAAAGGAAATGGCGGTCCTTTAAAATTGGTAATGTCTGTACAACAACGCGTATGCGATGCTCTAGGAATTAGTGAAACCAAATTAAGAGGAGTATTACAAAATCACAATAGTGAACTGCCGAAAGAAGATCACCGCAAAACTCGCCCATCATTGAAAACGAAAGATATTCCAGATGGAAAGAAATTTGAAATTCGTGATACCATTTATCGAATGAGGGCCAACAAGGAACATGTGACCTTAAATACAATTCTCTCGGAATTAATAGATAGAAAATTTGACGACATTGGCAGAACAAGTCTATGGCAAGTGATACATAACTTGGGTTTCAAATTTCAAAAGGAGGATAACAGAAAGGCCCTTTGTGAAAGAAGTTCTGTTGTGCACAAGAGAATTAACTTTCTAAGAAAATATTCTAAATTTAAAGAAGAAGGGGCGAATTTTATATATTTAGACAAAACATGGATATTTTCTAGGGGTGCAACCAAGAGAATATGGCAAGATGATAACGTAAAGTCCATCAAACATACCGATGGAGAAGGGAAGCGACACATAATTTTGCATGCAGGAGGGAAATCGGGTTTTATTATAGAAGGTGCTGATTTAATATTTTCATCTAAATCAAAATCCAGTGACTATCACGATAATTTGAACACAAAAATGTTTGTAAAATGGTTGCATGAAAAACTCCCAGGTTTAAGTGAGCCCAGCGTAATTATTTTAGACAATGCACCTTACCATTCTGAAGTATTAAACAAAAGTCCAACGAATTCTTAGACTGATGATAAAATTAAAAAATGGTTGACAAATGAACATATACCATTTCCTCAATATATATTAAAATTAGAATTATTACGTTTGGCAAATATACAGGCAAAACCAAAAACCTTTGTTGTGGATTAGATTATTGAAAGTTACGGTCATCAAGTTTTAAGTCTGCCACTGTATCATTGCCAGTTTAATCTCATCGAATATATATGAGGAATAGCAAAACAATATTATGACAACCATATTGGGCCTGATGGTTATAGTGACGACGCAGTTCGGGAAACTTGGCGAAAAGCACTTTCAATTGCAACTCCAGAAGTATGACGGAACTGTATATCCAAGTGCGAGAAACTAATAGAAGATTGGTGGACTCGTGAAAATAAAATAAACGAAATAAGTCCAATCATAATAACAATTAATGGTGATGACAGTGATCATGATGACGATTATGATATTTTGGATGATAATGACTGATTTTCATTTTTGTTGGCAAGTTCAATTTTTATATTTTTCATTTGAAATTCTCTATGGAACAAATTTTTACTTTCCTATCTGTGTACAGATATTGTATACAGATATAAGGAAAGTATGGGAATTATGATTTTTTTTTTCGACCTCTAGTTTTCGACGGATTTTTACGTTTTGAGGTCCCCTGAATCCGTTTTGACTATTTTTGGGATGATGTCTGTGTCAGTCTGTATGTGTGCGTGCGTGTGTGTGTGACGTGATTAACGCTGTTTTTCCAAACGTCAGTCAAAGACGGATCTTTAAAAACGCCATTAATATTTTACAAAACCACATTTGTTAAGGTAGGTGCAAAATTATTACGTCTCAGTTTTTGTTTAACTGAAAACCAAACTAACTCAATTGGAATAAGTATACAATAATAAGGAGGTAACCTCAATACAGTATGGCCACCATCTTTTGCAAAATTATCAATATACTGTATTGGAATATTCTTACTTTTAACAATTTCTAGCAATTGTGGTTTTGTTTTTACGGAAGCAGGAATATCAATGTTATTATTTTTTAAATATTGTATTATAATTGATTTCTTAGAGCCACTATTTGGCTTCTTATGAATTTGCCGGGAATGATATGACGCATTATCCATTGCAATGACTGAATTTGGTGAAATATTCGGTAAAAGTTGTTCAGTAAACCAGTTCTCAAAAACTGCTGCATTTATATCTTCATGATAATCCAGAATAGCTTTATTGATATGTTTTTCTGAAAGTAGCAAAGCGTTTGGTACAAAGCCATTTTCATTTCCGGCATGTAAAATTATGACTCGTTTCCCCCTCCAGCATAGTGCATTTAAAACACAATTTTGTGAACCATGTTGAACGACATCATGAATGTTGGACCATGTTTCATCTAAATAAACTAATTTCTATTGCTATTTCTAAATTTAAAAATTTCCCTTAAATAAATTTGACGTAATTCCACAATTCGACGCGACTCCATAATGCACATTCAGCTATCTAACTTTTTATATCTACCCAGCAAACACACTTACGTACATAAGACGTACTATGTACGTACTGATGGGACGTAAAGTACGTACCATGTACGTACTTTACTGTACGAAGTACGTACATAGTACGTACATAATACGTACATTTTCCAAACGACGGTACGTACCTAGTACGTACTTAAAGTACGTACTCTGTACGTACCTAATGTACGTACTCTGTACGTACATAATGTACGTACTCTGTACGTACCTCATGTACGTACTGTGTACGTACTTAATGTACGTACTATGTTTGTACTTATTCCAATAGAGTATATATTTTAGACGTACTTTACATCCTTATTGGTACTTACTTATGATGTATAATGTACGTATTAGTGCAATAAAAAGAAAAGTAAACAAGTTAATTTGTATTTATTTAATTTTTTACATTAAAAGAATAATTTAAAATGTTTTGCTATCTTTTTAAAAGTTTTTAGGCTCCTCTTAGCCATCTCACAATTTCCTGTTCTACAAACTTCTTCTCTTTGTATTTGTTACTTTTTATAGCACCTTCTGCAAAGAAATAATATCAAATTAGAAACTTAACTTTGGTACTTTTTATAATAAACAATATAATAAAAACAATACAACAAAAAGATGTATAGTAAAGTAAGCGATAGTTTCTACAGCTCAAAATTATCATTGTCAATATACTCCTGGATCCAAACCTGTCTTATTTGTATCCACCTGTTTTGGCCTTATGCCTTTGAAATTCAATTCGTTCCTGCCACTGTTCTATAATATCGGAACTCCTATATTTCTTTTTGTTAAGCTAGATCTCCATCAGTTTTGAAGTCCAATGGTTGGAAGTACACAATTTCATTAGATACAAAAATAATTGTGACTAGATAGATGGGTTTTAATGCAACGACTTTATGAAAACTGGCATGCAAAAATAAAAAATTAAAACATCTTACCCACTTCAACTGCAGCCAATTATAATTTGTTGCCAGCTTATTAGTTATTAAGGCACCAGCAATAGTCCTTTTGACAAAATCCAAAATTAAATTATTAGGGTCTGTAAAATATCACTTCTTTTGTCTAAAATATTATTTCCTTAAACTTTTTTAATTGTTTTGTAGCATTTTTGTAATGTTTACTATGGGATGGGATGACATATCTATAAATTATATTTATTACACATAATTTTTTAAAATTAAAATGAAACCACTCACCAGAATAAAATGACGAAACTACGTACTTATAACACGCACTAAAAAGTCTAAATAATTGTCTTGTTCAATTATAATAAATTATACACAACTATTTATTTAATAAAACACTTAATAGTTAAATCCTAAACATGAAAAACTAACAAAAACGAGCGAGTTTAGTTTAGAGTTTAGGTTAGGTTAAATAAATTGGGTTTCGTCTTTTTTTGCATTTTTTGGCCTACGGTCAACAGAAATTTGGTAAAAACATAGGTTTTTTAATAAAATAGGTATGCAACCAGGATTACGTACCCTTAGGTACGTACTTAGTACGTACTTTTCTGTACGTACTGTTGTGTACGTACTTAAAACGTACATTTTACGTCCTGTACGTACAGTACCAAAACTGTACGTACTTAAGACGTACTGTGCTGTTTGGGTAAAACCACAAGTTATTAAACTTTGTCGAAGTGATTCTAATGATTTATATTTGAAATCTTCAAAATCTTGTAATTTTCTAAAGGTATCTCTAAGGTTGGGACTTGGTTTTCTTTATACGTGTTGTAAACCGTTCGTCGAATCACATCTTTAGATGCATCATCTATCCGACGGCTGACGACACGTTTTCTTTTTTGACTGTGTTCAATAACGCCTCGTTTAATAACGAAATAAATTGTGGAATAGGGAATTTTTGTTAACTTACATATTCTTTTAACTACATCTGTTTGTGAAATATTTGGATTTTCTGATTTAAGACAAACAAACATATTTAAAATGACCTGTTGAACTTGAATAAGTCTTCACCTTGATTGTCATTATTTTGAATTGCATTATTAATACGTATTTCATCATTAATTTGTACTGCATTTAATTGTACTTCATCATTATTCTGAATTTCATTATTAATGTGAATATCACCATTAACCTGCAATTCATTAGCATCTACATTTACCTCAAATGGTCTCCAGAAAGCCATCTCGTACAACACAAATCAAAATTTAACAGAAACACCATAAAATAAAAACAAGAAAAGTTTATAGGTATAACAAACGTTTGAAAAAGGTTTTAGACTGTGCACGCTACTGAATAACGACATAATAATCGAATAGTCCGAAGACCGGTCTTTACCGCGTACCATAAATTATAAAAACTTATTTCGAACACGCCTCCAAGTTTCCGTTTGCGTGTTTTCATTGGTAGACAAAGAAGATGATGGGCTTGTGACACACGTCAATCAAATCCACGTTGTCTAACGGCTCCTGTGTTTTAAAAGGGGAGTATACAATATTTTTCGCAATGTGAGGATATATATTACGTAAATTATAACGCGCCTCCGGTACAAACGCTATGTTGGATTGATTTTGGAAAGAGTATAAACAGTGGAACAGATAAAGAGTGGAAGGAGTAAACAGTGGAGGGGTAAATTATGGAAGGGGTAAACAGTGGAAGAAGTAAATAGTAGAAACAGTAAACAGTGGAAGAGGTAAACAGTGGAAGGGGTACAAATATATAGGGCTAGAAAAAGATAAAAACATTTTTTTTCATTTTCCGATAATCTAATAAGGGAATCGCAAAAATTAAATGAAATTAAGATGATTAAAACTAAATAATAGGTAAAATAAAACTTCAAATTAACAGAGTGATATTATTTATTTTTAACATAACAAAAACAGTGAAATAGAATTGAAAAATTATTAACTAATTTTTGTTGACATCGGCAATAATGTATCTTTGCGCAAAAGTAGGTATAAACATTATTTTTGTAAAAAACAAAATTTTATCGTAGCTAAATCGAATGATCAAATTTTAAGATACAAAAAATTTCAATCTTAACATTTACTTATAATTGTCATTGAAGAGGAAGAAAACAAATCTACAAATTAATTTTTTTAACGGAATGACCCATTTTTTTTATTAGAAATATTTTATCCAAACATCAATTCCGTCAAAAATGGAATACGTAATTTTATTACATTTTTAAAAACTTGGGACATTCTGTAAATACTTAAATATCAACTAAGTTACATCAGGTAGATTTATTTAATAAAATTTGTTCAACTTCTGACAATGAATTTAACTCATTATTTTGAGTCAAATTCGCCATCAGAAACCGATCAAAAGTTCTGAATATATTAATGCTCAATTCTTAAAAATTATCATTATAAACTTTACAATAAACAACAATCAATAAGTTCATATTATGAACAACTACTTTAAAGTCATTTAGACCCTAAACTATACGTGACTATGCGTTATTTATCAAACTTAAAAGTATTGCACATTAGTGTCCTAGAAATAGTTTTTTTTTTTGAGCGTTAGGCAATTTTTTATTCTAAACATTTTCAATTTTGCTGCAATTTGCCCCAAGACTATCAATTCCTGGCTGTATAACAATATTTTTTTACAAAAAGTTCGTGTGGTTCCAAACTATTGGTTACTCGAGTTCTCTTTAGCCTCGTAGGCGCCCTTGACAGCTTCAAGAGTTTCCATGACAATGTCGAAAATTCGCATACCAATTTTGAGTGTTTCCATGGCAAGCTTCGAGAGTTCTATAACTATATACCGCAAGAGTTTCCACATTTAACTTTTTAAGCTGGTAACTCATGTTCCGGGATATAATAAAAATTATAACAACTTACCGAGTGTTTCAATCAAATGCACTGTTTTTTGATATTGTTCCTATATTAAACTCATGAGTTTCTAGAATGACATCGTTAGTTTTGTAGCAACCTCGTGAGTTTCTATACCAACCACGTACATTTTTATAGGGTTCTACTTAGTTTCCATGAAACTTCGTGAGTTCCCATAGCGATCTCGTGAGTTTTCATTGCCACTTTTTAAGTTTCCATAGTTTTACAGGCACTCAGTGTATAAATCAAATGCTATGGATTTTTAAATGATTATTTGTTAGTTTCCTTAATAAATTCATGAGCTTCTAGAGAGACATCGATAGTTTTATAGCAATCCCGTGAGTTTTATAGCAACCTAGTTAGTTTCTATAACAATCACGTAAAGTTTTAGAGGGTCCTAGTTGGCTTACATGAAGCTTCGTAAGTTTTCACAGCAATCTCGTGAGTTTCCACAGCAACTTCTCGAGTTTTCATAGTAAAAATTTTTACAGACGTCCTGAGTGTATAAATCAAATGTTATGTATTTTTAAATGATTACTTATTAATTTCTGACAGTTTTATAGTGAACTTGTGAGTTTTGTAGTGATCTTGTGAGTTTTTAGCAACCCCGTGAGTTTCTATGAAATACACGTAAATTTTTATAGGATCCTAGTTACCTTCCCTGTAATTTAGTGAGTATCCATAGAAACATCATGAGAGTCCATAATAACTTCTTGAGTTTCTATAGTTAATCTGTTAGGACGTTATGAGTGTATAAATCAAATGCTCTGGATTTTTATATTAATACTTAAGTAATAGTGTTCGTATTAAACTCATGAGTTTCAATAGATAACTCAATAATTTTATAGTTTTCTTTTGAGTTTTATAGCAACCTCATGAGTTTCCATAACAAACACGTACATTTTTTTAGAACCCTAGTTACCTTCCACTAAATTTCGCAAATTTCTATAGCTACCTCGTGAGTTTCCATAGCAACGTCGTAAATTTAAATAGTAACTTCTCGAGTTTCCATAGTAAACGTTTTTAAAACGTTTTTACAGACTTCTTGAGTGTATAAAATAATTACTATGTATTTTTAAATGATTACTTATTAGTTTCCGCATCAAAGTCATGAATTTCTAGAGAGACTTCGACCTGTGAACTTGTGAGTTTTATAGCACTCTTGTGAGTTTTATAGCAATCTCATGAGTTTCTATAAAAACTATAGAAAGCACGTACATTTTTATAGGATCCTAGTTAAAACTTCTTGTTTCCATAGCAACTTCTAGAGTTTCTATGATAAACATTTTTTTACTGACGTCCTGAGTGTGTAAATTAAATGATATTAATTTTTAAATGATTAGTCATTAGTTTCTGTATCAGATTCATGAATTTCTAGAGATACTTTGACTGTTTTATAGTGATCTTGTAAGTTTTATAGCAACCTTGTGAGTTTTTAAAACTAGCGTGTAAATATTTATAGAACTCTAGTTACCATTCATGTAACTTCATAAGATTCCCTAGTAATATCATCAGAATCCGTAGCAACTTCTTGAGTTTCCATAGTTAACGTTTTTAGACGTCCTGAGTGTAAATTATTACTTAATAATTTTCGTGTTAAACTGATGTGATTCTATAGACTTCATTAGTCTTATAGTGATCATAGTTTTATAGGAATCTTGTAAGTTTATATAACACTTAAATTTTTATAGGACCCTAGTTATTTTCCTTATAACTTCGTGAGTTTCCATAGTAATATCAAGAATACATAACAACTTCTTGAGTTTCCACAGTTAACCTTTTTAGACGTCCTGAGTGTGCAAATTAAATTCTCTTAATTTTTAAATTATTACTTAATACTTTCTGTATTAAACTCATGATTTTCTATAGATTTAAATAGTTCTATAGTGATCATGTGAGTTTTATAGTGATCATGTGAGCTTTTTAGCAACCTCGTAAGCTTCTATAACAAGCACGTACATTTTTATAGGATCCTAGTTACTTTACATTTAACTTCATGAGTTTCCATAGCAACTTCTTGAGTGTGTAAATAAAATGCCCCGGATTTTTAAATTATTACTTAAGTAATAGTTATCATATTAAACTCATGAGTTTGTAGAGAGACTTCGATAGTTTTATAGAGATCTTGTAAGTTTTATAGCACCTCAAGAGTTTCTATAATATCCACGTACATTTTTATATGATCCTAGTTAGCTTCCATGCAACTTCATAAGTTTCCATAGCAATCTCGTGAGTTTCTATAACAGCCATGTAAATTTTCATAGGATCCTAGTTAGTTTCCATGTAGCTTCGTGAGTTTCCATAAGGACCTCGTTAATTAACAACCTCCGTGGTTGTTTAGATTGGACAGTTTCAAAAACACGTACTTTTCAGAAATTCAGTTACCCTGGATATATTTATTGAATATGAAGTTTAACTATACGAACAGTTGACATTTTATGTCGTATGTTTTCATAAAATATTTGATGATGTCCAAATTTACTTGTTATTACTCGAGAATTTACATAGTAACCTCGAGAGTTCCATATTAACCTCGAGAGTTACATCAACCTCAAAAATTACCATATCAACCTTGAGAGGGTCTATATCGACCTCGAGTTACTATATAAACATCAGCATTGGTTGTCTTAATAGTTTCCATATTAACTGTGTGTTTCCAGAGCTATCCCGTCAGATGTATGGCAATCTTGTGAGTTTTATAGCATCCTCGTGAGTTTCTATAATAACCACTTACATTTTCATAAGATTATAGTTAGCTTCTATAGAACCGTGAATTTTCGTAGCAATTTCGTGAGTTTACTCTCTACATGGTTGTTAAATTGAGCCATTTCCAGAGCAATCCAGAAATCCTGACACCCTAAAGTATGCCGAATAACAGTTAAAAATCTTATGTCGTATATTTCCATAAACAATTTCGTTGTATTCAAATTTACTCATTATGACTCAGAGTCTACATGGCAACCTCGAGAGTTTTCATATCAACCTACTTGGAGAGTTACCATATCAATCTCAGCATTGTTTATGTTAAATTCGTGAGTTTCCATGGCAACCGAATATTACTTAATAGTTTCCATATTAACCTAATGAGTTTCTACATCGATCTGGTTAGTTTTATAGCAACCTTGTGAGATTTTATAACAATTACGTAAATTTTCATTGGATGATAATTAACTTCGTGAGTTTCCAGTCTACGTGGTTGTTTTTAACTAGGTGGTGTAAAAAGCAAGGCAATAGTTTAAGAGCTTTTTCTTCTTGGCAATCCTGATCACCTATATCAACCTCGAGAGTCTGCATGACAATCTTTTGAGAGTAACCATGTCAACCTCGAGAGTTGCCACATGAACCTCAAAATTGTATTAAATTTGTTATGACTTACGACTGCATAGCAACCTCGTGAGTTTCTATAACAACCTCGAGAGTCAGCATGACAATTTTAAGAGTTATCATGTTAACCTCGAAAGTTTCCATGTCAACCACGAGAGTTACCATATTAACCTCGTGACTCACGAGGTTGATATGGTAACTCACGACTCGTGAGTTACCATATCAACCTCAACAGGTACCATATCAACCTCGAGAAGTACCATGTCAACCTTTCAGCATTGTATGCGTTATATTCGTGAGTTTCCATGACAACCGAAAGAGACTTTAAATACAATTTGAAATTAATAGTCCAGGGGCTAAAAGTAAAATTTCCTAAGTATAAAAATGTAGTATTTACTTGTTTTAAACGCTCGTCAACATCACTTTAGCTATGTAAGTAAAAAAAAGAGTGTTATAGTACAGGCCGAAATTCTTAAAATTATTTTAACGATGCAAGGCCCTCTTCGGTATATGCAAGCATTAATTCGTTGCTGTTTTCTTCATATACTAAAATAAGTTATCAACTAAATCACAAAAAATTGTATAAAAAATTAAGCAGCATTTCAGGCGAGGCTCAATTTTTATAAAATGTACAATAATTAACATATTATAAAATTATTGTTTTGGAAGACATAGTAATTTTTGCTGTTTCTTTATACTTAATGTCGAGTTTACTATAAAATTAATTTAGGAATAAAATTTTAGCTAAAATTATATTAAAAAATATTTGTCCTAAATGTCAAATCGATTTTTTTAAATGAACTATTTTGAGCAATTTTTAAAAATATCTAAAGAGTTTGGGCGTTCATTATTTATATATTTTGGTGAATTCCGAAACTCCTAGAATATTTTTAACAACCAAAGAGCTACAGAATATTTAAAAAACAAATATTTTAAATTATTTTTAAATTTAATTTTATCCTATAAGTGCCGCTCTGTGCTAAAAAAGTAAAAAAAAATCAAAATCGCTTATTCAACAAATATATAAATAATAGCTAACAGATATACATATTTGTATAGATATATTAATTTATAATATATATTAATTCACCTAGGTACGATATCATTATAACTATATCTTAAGAGATAAAAATATAAAAAAATTTGATATGTGCAACAAATGGTCACTACAGTTCCAGTGCTTTCAAATGCCAGTTTTTAAACTTTAATTCACAATTCAACTCACTAAAACCAAAAGGTTAAACCAATGTTAAATAAATTTTAAGATGAAATGATAATTGATCAATGGTTGATGAGCTGAATTTTAAAATTTTAACGTTTCATCAAGCATTGATAGCATTAGGTAAAAGAAAATGGATTCAAAACATTTATTTCGCTTTTTGTGAATTTTCTTTGAAATAGCTTAACTCCAAACAATATAATGGATCAAACTATCAGCAGAAAAGGTCCAGTATCTCTTCCAGATGGTATACAGAAGATTCCATCCACCTTACATTGCTAAACATATCATTAGAGGTCCTGCCATTATTACCCAGACTTAACAGCTTAGAATTTTTATCTTTTTGGATAAATGAAGAAGTCTAAAAGTCCTATCTGAAAGCAATGTAGGGTCTAGGATGCATGTCCCAATCAGAAGAGCAGTAACAAAGGATATAATCTAGGACAATGAATAAAGCATCATGAAAATGTCACTGAAGAAGAATATGTCACTGTAGAAGGATATGTCACTAAAGAAGGATTGCCAACTGCTCTAAATAGATCATCTCAAAGGTAAGACATAACACATTTATTTATATATGATTTTCAGTCATTCTCTTACCATAAAACTATCAGTTGGAATTAAAAATGAATACAAACATGGTAATTTTGTGGTTACAAAAATTCCTGCTATCAATGCTTAACGAATACATAAGAATGTTAAAGCCTGGCACTAAATATAAGGCGGAGAGGCAAGTTTTTAACTAAAATTAGGTAAAATTTTTCAAAAACGTTGACTGAATTAGCTTTCCGATAAATAATATCCCCAAAAATAATTTAATTTAGTATTGACTGTAGTTTATTTTTGAGAACATCTAAATATCACTATATTTGTTAATTTAACCCCAAAAAATTAGTAGATTAAGATGTTTAAATTGAATTGAAATTTGTACATTTTTTTCTATATTTATCACAAATTGTTCGTTCTTATTTTGCTCACACTGTAAATATACGTGTCAATAAATCTAAAAGTTGATTATTTTAAAAAATCGTAATATACTACCTGACCTGCAGGAGAATTCTATTATCATACAGGTTGTCTCAGAAAAAGGTTTTCTACTAAAATATTTCGGGGAAAATATATTGTTTTTGTTTTTTGATAAATTAGCTATTAAATTATAATCTCAACGTATTGATTATGAGAAAGATTCGTCCTGTTTTCCTTATCAGGATCGTGTCTATGCATTTCGGCTAAGAGGCGTGGATCCACTGGAAGCGGCGCCAGCTGAGGCATGGGTGCGCAATCGGGAGGAATCTGAAGAACAAAAATAATATTAATAATAATTAATTAGGTGGAAGTTCTAAGTTTTCAAGATTGTAAAAGTAAACTTAATGAGTCAAAATCAAGACCTTTGTTTAAAAGTGTTTAGGAAATCAAAGCAGTTTTCGTTTAAACATCTAGTGCTTTCTGACAGTAAATTTTTTACCAAACAAACCATCTTGTCATTGAATTTGACATATAAGTTTTTGGGTTTGGGCTAAAATTTGAATTGCGTAATTTATTTACTAGAAAAAAGTACAATAAAACTCTTGATAAAACTCAATTACTCTAATGGTTTTGGCGAAATCTTTTAATAATTTGAAGTGTAGGTTTCACAAAAAAAGTTAATTTATCAAATCATGAATGCAAATAAAGATTTCATAAACACTCCCAGGCAGCACACATTGGTATAGTTAACGTATTTTATATTGTACGTATTTCTCGTTTATATTTGGTATTGGTTGATTCTGTATACGTTTACATTTTAAGATTATTATACATACCGTTTTTTAAATGATATTTTATGCGTCCTATGGTATATAATTGTAAATTATTCTACGTTTAAATATAGCTAAAATACGACTATTTTTAATTTGCGATCAACGTTTTGTAGACAGTGTGCCTAAATATACGTTTAGATTTATTTAAATTAAATTCGTATACATTTATGTAATATTATAATATATATTTTTCGTTAATAACTCCCGTTTAAATTTCGTCTTGTTTGATTTTTTAAACGTTTAACTTCTATTTTTATACTTAAACGTTTATAGATACTAGTTATTGTATATTATACGTTTAAATATAATTTACCTTACACCCATATTTCCTGTTAGCGATAATCTAGTAGATAAAAGTAAATAATATGCATACATTTAGGTTTATTTATATTAAAAACTTATTAGTATATTTGATAAGATGGATGAAATATGGCATACTTGGGCTACTATCTCTTCTCATTTCTAGTTTTGCATTAGCGCGTATTAGGTAGTGTAGTGTGCTGTGACATTGTGTAGGTCGTTCTATCATACTTATTTGTGTACACGTTTAAAGGCATAAGTGAGTTTATACTAATGTTTTATTTTAGTTATTCCTTCAATAATTTCTGCATTTTACAACAACTGCTGTTTTATAGGTAGGTACAGTGTGTAAGATGCTTACAGAAATTCTTAAACCTAACTTGAGCTATTAGAGATGATGACATTTATACATTCAAACAAGTTGCATAAATGTTACAAATAGTGTGTCTGTCATTTCCTATCTTGCGTGAATTATTTAATATATATTTTAATTACCTATCTGTGTTTATTGGGGAGAAGTTTATTGGGCAGAAGTTCAACCAAGGCTATCAGAAATTCTGGTTGCAGCGCAACATTGAAACATAGTACCCTATATTGTGAAACATTGCTGAAAAATACCTTATCGCTTTTCCATCATCATACCTAGTCGAAAAAGACTTCAGTGTGGTTACAAACATTTTGACAAAACAAAGAAATCATTTGAAAATCGACGAACGCGGAGATTTAAGGCTGCAACTCACCAATATTCAACCAGATTTAGCTAGATTGGTAGAAAGTTACCAGGTTCATTCTTAGCACTGGAAAGGGAGTCTGTTGCCCAAAATAGTTTTGGGAAATCCTGATGTAAGGGATATTTAGAAAACTTGTTTGGTTGACGAGAATAATAATGTCCAAGCAATGGTGATCTAAAAATTCCCCCAATACAGACGATTAAGGCCATGAAAACTACTTAGAAACTGGAGAGGTAGTTATTGCCGGCATTGAAGATGAAAAGGATAATTTACCTGTAGCTTTTTGATTACTTTCCTATTCACTTACTCATTCAAAAATTGTTAAAGTACATGTTTGAAGAAATTTTATGCTAATATTAGAGCTTTGAAGCAATTTACCATAGTTTTTCTTTTTTTATGACTCAAAGAATTAAGTTTAACAGTGTTAAACAGTAAAAAACTTTATCAGGCCCTTACAATACACCAATTCAGAATATACCGATATGTTATGTTTTATATTTTGATATTGTGATGGAAATTGTGTCGAAATGTAATCTGGAGTGTTTCCAAATCGTCGTATACCAAGAACCAAGCCACCCAATATTTGCTGCTACCGAGAGACGTTTTTAAGGTTTCCTGAAGTTAAAGCAGACAATTTAGAACGTGATGAAGACGAATAGATCAGGAACTAGGTAAAAGTACACAAAGGTGTCGTCCATAAAATACGTAAAGAACAATAATTGCTTCATACACGATAAGAACCTAGTACAAAATCTTTTAATCCATGATCATGAAATCTGTCTTGGTTTCTGTTGGTTTTTTAATATCCAAAAAGAAAGAGACCTGAACTTTGGCAAAAATATTACCAATGAAGAGTGTTTCACAAGAAGGGAGATAGCTAATACAATTAATGAACACGTTCATTCAATAAAGATAAGCCATTTTCAATACGAATTATAAATCAATGTGTGTGGGCTGGAATAATTGGTAATTTTATTGTTGATTCTTCTATCAAGATTAAAGTTGCCAGATAATTTAGAAGATTCACCTTCTCTAATTACAGGTATACGCACGATGTGCACATGTTCGTCTGATTCTGCATCAAAGTTTGTCGAAAGTTTGTTGATTCTCAAAGCGACACAACCCTTACGATTCAGCAGATCTTAGAAGACGATGCTATGATGGGAGTAGTCCAACCAATTCAAAACTGGCCGGACATTGGTGGGGAGTGATCAGCATTCTGGGAGGTCACAAACTACTCGAAATGCAGCTTTTGTTAAGAGGGTAGAAAATCTAATAATGGGAGAGTACTATCAAGAAGTTCTCCTCCGACTAGGTGATGTAGTTCGGAGCCAAAGACCAAATCTCTGGACAGCGAAAAACTGGCAGTTGCATCACGACAATTCTCCATCTCATTCATCGTACCTGGTACATACTTTATTGGCAAAACATGGAATTCCAGTCATTCGCTAACCTCCCTACCATCCAGATATGGCTCCTTGTTACTTCTGGTTGTTTCGGAAATTAAAGACGCCATTAAAAGGATCCCGTTTTGAAATTAGAGAAGAGATAATGCCGAACGCGAATACTATTCCAAAAGAAGCGTTTTCGGCAGTGAAAATAACGGTGTGCTAAGTATGTGAAGACGCAAGGGACATAGTTTGAAGTGAGAAGTCCTAATTCCGTCATGTAAATAATATATTTTTGGCAGCCAAAGGTCGGATAGTTTTTAGACAGACCTCGTATTATGGAACAATGTGGAGAGTGTGGAATCTGCGAAATGAAATTAAAAACAAACGTCAATCTTCAAAGTACGAACTAAATGCCAAAGAGGAAGGAACTAAACCCTAAACCCTACGTCTGTTAGAAATAATGATACGCTCCAGCTACGTGCTTTGATGACATCACACACTCCATTCTCCATTCTCTAAAGAGATTTAAATCGAATGCAGTCAAATAATACGTTGCAATTTTCTTCATCTTATAAATCCTTGTATGCATGAAATGGTTTTATGAAATCTTTGTTATTTTTATTCTTTTTTTTTTGTGAAAACTACACTCCAAATAATTATTAAAAAATACAAATTTTTGTAGTAAATGAGTTAAACAATTCAAATTTCTTACTCAGACCCCTTCTCTACTATTGGCGTAGAAATTAAAAATTATTAATTAAAAAAATTAATTTCTACGCTTATGGATAAATATTAATCATTGATATAGGGAAAGTAAAAGTTGGAAAGGCTTTTGGTAGGTAAAGAGGGGGTAAACGTCAAACCACGTCGGACGGCTTCGAGAATTTCGCAGTAATGGTTACCTGCCAGTGTCGTTTCATAGAATAAGTAATTTTAAATTGTTATCAGCGGAACCGGACAATCGCATGTATTTATGGACTATAAATAATTATTAAACATGTATTATAATATTCAATCATAATTTTACAAAATTTCAACAGCTATTCCCAATTTATTAAATTATTTACTTGAAATTGTTATTAACATCTATAAAATAATTTTGTACGCCAATGTATCGCGTCCACTTCGGCGAGATCCGCAGCAAACCTGTCAATTTATGTGTATAAAGTGGGAGAACTGGCAAAAGCCTTTCCAACTTTTACTTCTGTTCTACATAGAGCTTTATTATTCTTATACGAGGTACGTACCATTTGTTGTTGCGGCTGCTGCTGGGGTAACTGACCCGGTGGCGGTATCGTGGGGTAGTAATTCGTCGGCGACACAGGTGGGCTGGGGTACGGCCAGTAGAAGATCTGCGGAGGCATGAACTGTCTAGGATCGAGCGCGGCCGCTGCCAACTGCACGGGGGGGTATCCTGGGAAATTCGGCCCTGGATGGAAGGGCGTCGGTAAAATATTGCCGCCTAAAATATATGTCGGTGCTGCATAAGAACTAATGCCCGAAGAAAAATTGTTTTTTTTATTCTAAAAATATTTGTTGCGATGGTAAGCTATATGTGTAGTCATAGAATTCAATCAATTTTTGTTTTGATGGTAGTATCAATAGAAATGTTTCATAGGAGCCCTAACAACTATTTATTGACCCAAATAACTATCTTTTGGTAAAATGATAACCTTTTTTTTTTATTTAAACTGTAAAGAAGGATGAGTAATAATTTCAGCGAGATAAAAAATATTTTTCGAAATGTTTATTTTCTTAAGAATCTAATTTTTAACACCCTAATCCATAAATCCATGGAGGAACTGCAGCCTGTAATTGTACCAACATTTTAAAGTCCTATCGATTGACATTTGCAGTTTTAGCACAAAAAAATATTTTGGAGTTAGAAAAAGGCAAAAATAAGAATTTTTGGAAACTTTGACGCCCTCTAATTTCTCCATTTATCATCGTAGCGTAATGACGCCTGAATATAAATTATAGAAATTATTTTTATCTTCAACTTTTGTATAAAACATTTTCTAATACAACTCACAGTTTTAGAAAAAAAAAACGATTTTAAAAAATACATAACGCAAAATGTCAAGATTTTGAAAATTTGGTTTTAAGAATCTTTTACGATAACTCAAGGACTATTTTTATTGTACTAAAAAATTTTTAGACAAAAATTGATCATAACATCATGACCTAACATATGCTTAAAAAATTAATGCTTACCTTGTATTACATGTAACAATTAAACCCAATTACCCCCTCTTTCCTCTAAATAAAGTGAATTTTTTTAATCCGTTAAACAAAAATAAATCGGGTTATAAAAGGCGCCCCAGAAATAGGTGCAAAATATTTTAACATCACAAATCAACACTAAAAAAAGATCAAAATTTTTGACTTTTTTAAAACAAATTTTTAAAATCTAGTAACAATAAATGTAAATTTTCGGGAATCAATTTTCTAAAATAGTTGTAGAAAAGTAATTTGTTATTAAAAATAAAATTTTAAAAAATGATCAAAAATTTAGAATTAAAAATTTTTTAATTTTCCCTAAACAATTTACAATATTTTAAAATCAAGTTATATTACGTGATGAAAATAAAATTTCAAAACATTAAAAATTAAAGTAAAAAAGAGGAACAAAATTTTAGAATTAAAAATATTTAACTTTTCTAATAAAATCAATAATTCTTCAAAATCGAGTTAAAATAAGTAAATTGTTAAAAATTTAGTATCAAGCTTTGAAAATGTAAATTTTAAAAAATAGTTGAGGAAAAGTATAACACAATGATCCAAAATTTAGAATCAATTTTTTTTAAATTTCCTGAAAAAATCAACATTTTTTTTTTTAATAAAGCTACAATAAATTATTAAAATGTAATTTTCAAAAAATGTATTTTCTAATGTAGTGGAAAAGGAACAAAATTTTAGAATTCAACATTTTTAACTTTTCTAATATAATTATTCAAAATCGAGTGACAATAAGTGATGAAAGTGTAAATTTTCGAAAGTTTGGTGGTAAACCTTTGGACTTATGTTCCAGTGGCGGGTGATAAAAACAAAAAAATATTTTTAAAAAGGTTAAAAATTAAAAATGCTTAGTAATTTTAGTTTTATTTTTGTATTATTTATATGTGGGTGAATTTCAATTTTCAAACAAAAATTAAAAAATGAATTTGAAAATGTTAAAACATACTTTTACTGTTTAAATGTTTGGGAGTGTGGATGGTTCATCTAGGAGTAGTGTATTTGAAGATATAGCCTGGTCAAATTAAGTTAGTTAAAATATTTTTACATATATTTCGGGAACACCCATTTTTTCGAAAACTACTGTATAAGAACACTTTGCACCAGCACCCATTTTATTATACAGGTAGTCTCAAAAAGATTTTAAAATTTTCCCAAGTAACTAAAAAAAATTGTTTAATTTAGGGCCATATTCACCGTTATAAGATTCGCTCCAGTTATAAGCGTTTTAATATATTTTATATGCACCGAAGTCATCATAGCTTGAAGTAAAGCTCTAATTTTGGAAGCTTAAAATTATACAGCCGAGCTTTTGTCAAAAACATAACCTTATTTTCTATTTTAGTGAAGAGTAACGCAAATTTTAATAACATTACTTTTATTTGTTTTAGATTTTTTATATATTTTATATTGATATCTTACATATCATAATTTAGTTTTTTCATGTAACTTTATGAGGCTAAATTATATTGAAGATATGAATGAATCTAATTTTATTCAACGATTTAGATTAAATATTATGAAAGCATGTTTATTTGCAATAAAGTGCACCAAACGAGTTTTTTGTATCTAGAAATTATTGTGAAAATACCTACATAATCATGAAAAATGACAACATGTAACAACAATCTGAGGTGTTGCCAAACTTCTTACTGATTTAATAAAGCTTCACTTAATATTCTGCTTCACCATTTAAATGAAGCTTTATATTAGAGCGTAGCTTGATTAACCTGTGCTTAAGCGAATATGGCCCTTATTGAAACTACGTACAGAATCACGTGGTCACAATTTTATTGTACAGATTGTCCCAAAATCTATTTTTTCAACGAAATTATAAATATTTCAAATTCACGTGTTTATGGTTTTTAATTAAATAAAATGAATCCAATCATATTATTTCTACGTAAAACTACTAATATTAGAAAATGAAAATATGAAAAACCTTCTACCCACCTCCATATATATAGAAGCAACGATGTCCCACACTTAACTGCCATCTTCTCCAGGATCACCAAGTATATGTATGTTTATACGGGGCGTTCCGAAAAGTCGAAATGTTAAAATTTCCCGTCCGAAAGAAAAAAGTCCAGGAATAGTAATATTTGGAGTGTGGAAAGCGTGATCAAAAATATTAACACAACGGTGTCAAAAATTTTAATAGTTACTGGTAGTGCCATATGAGAAAAATATTGCATTTTTGCGATCCAATTTAATATACTCTCATTAGTGCGTAATTGTTTTATATTTCAAGTGTTATAAACAAGCAAACTAGTTTCAAATAAGTTATATGGATATAAGTGTTTTTGAAAAACATGTGAAATTCTCTTATTTAAATGTTAGTAATATTCCCCTTTTTAGCAGCTGTCAACATATTGTCATTAACTTTAACAAATAAATATATCAACCCATATAATACTTTTCCCGGAAAAAATTCCGTAGAACGAAAAATTTCCAAAAATTTCAATTTTCCGAATCGCCCCCGTACATGAGAGATGTGTTATGTAATATAGCGAGAGGAGAGACAACAAACCCAAAAAGCATTATTGTGACAAAACATTTATTAATGTGTATATTAAGACAATTTGTTTAAACGATAAAGAGTAGCTGCATAAACGTTACAGAAAAATCAATGTGTTCACAGAAATTAATAATTTGCCAAATTTTTTCTGTAACCGGGTCAGGCAAAATACCAGAAATAACAAAAAAGTTTTTGAAAATGAGATTAATAAAAATGAAGAATTAAAAAAAAATTGGAAGAAAGTTTATGCAATACGATGGTAATTCTATACTGAATTCCATGATTTATATAAAATACTAGATCCCATTATTTTTAATGAATACGCAATCATTTATAGTGGCATCCCTCTACATTTTATTGAGAACCTCATTATTTATAGTGAACATTCAATATTTATAGTAAAAATCCCATTATATATAAAAAAAACCATTATTTTTAGTAGGCACCCCATTATTTATAGTGAAAAACTCATTAATTATAGTAAACATGTCATTATTTATAGTGAACATCAATATATAGTGAATAAACCATTGTTTTTAGTAATTTATAGTGAACATCCCATTATTTATATTACAATCAATCATTTATAGTGAAATAATGGTTATTTTTAGTAAAAACCCATTATTTAGAGAGAACATCTCATTATTTCAAAGTACACACCCATTACTGATAGTAAACCTCCTAATAATGAAGTGAACACCCACTATGTATAGTAAAAAACTATTATTTATAGCGAATTCTCCATATTTAAAATCAAAATTAATGCCAATTCATAACTTTTTATTTTTGATATTATTTCATATTTATATTAAACGGATCATACAAAAGTAATCACAAAGATTGAAATAGCCCGTGAAGTGAATAAACATGGCCTGCTGGAAGACCAGATTCAGATATATGTGGAAAATAGAATTTACTGTTTAGAGCAATAGATTTAAAGATTCAATAAAAATCTAAAGTAAAACATAAATTGTATTTGTTTCTCAAACATTTAAAAAATTATTCTGTCTGTCTGTCAGTCAAACATAGTAATAATAATATAAGAAAAAGTTATGAGTCATTAAACTTGGATGTTGCATCTTTTTTGTATGTCTTTCTACATCTGTTAATTTATAGTAAACATACCTTCATTTATAGTGAACTTCCCTTCATTTATAATGAGCATCCCTTCATTTATAATGGGCATCCCTTCATGTATAGTAAACTCCCCTTCAAAATTAGTGAACACAAAATTTAAATAAAAATCCCATTACCCTTCATTTATAGTGAAAATACCTTTATTGGTAGTGAACACTCCTTTTTTTAGCTACTTCCACTTATTTATAATGAACTCCTTAATTTTTAATGAGCTCTCGTTCATTTATAGTGAACTCTCGTTCATTTATAGTGAACTCTCGTTCATTTATAGTGAACCCAAAATTAATTACAGTGAAAATCCCTGTTATTTATAATGAACACCCCACTATTTATAATGAACACCCCGTTATTTATAATGAACACCCCATTATTAATAATGAACACCCCAATATTTATAGAGAACAACCAATATTTTAATGGAAACTCTCCATTGCTTATACGGAACACCCTGAAATTTATTATATCATAGAAAATTCAAAAAAATTACCATCGTTATGTACTTCTTACTATTTTCGAAAAGAACACAAAGCTGTTGAAAGAAAAGCAAAAATTCCATCTGGTGCTGTGCCTACCCATACCACGAAAAAAATGAAAATAGATAGAACCTTCGCTAGACAGTAAATAAGGCTTGGTGAAAATAATTTTTTGACATTCCGAAACATAACATGACAGGTCCACCACATTGTTTTTGTTAGTACCTACTTAAAGGGAGGAAGGGGGAGAAAGTTACCTTCCTGGTTGGTTAGTACACACCCATACAAGACATTCTATCTAGACCATAGTTTTATTACATTGTTTTGATTGTATTGTAATGGTTGAGATTTATTTCCCAAACTTAATGAAAATTTAATGTTAAATATTTGTTTTTCCCGGACTATATAAATTGAAAGTTAAAATATTTGCCGGGCTATAAGTTTCTGATATTAAAATATACTTACGAAAGTCAAAATTAGAAGGCTTTTTAATTAGAAATACTTGAAATTATGCAGAAGCAATATAAAATGAAATTGTAAATAAAAAAGTTTAGTGATATAGAAACCAAAAATTTTATCTATTCAAAATTTAAATTTTATATTTTTACACATTTTTACTAATATTAAGCGGTCTCAAGATGTTTTTGTTGGTATAATTTTTTTTATTTAATTTTTTATTCTTCAGTGTCGATGAAAATTAGTCTCTGGTAAGAATGTTGAAATATATTTGAAATCTATTTTTCTCATTCGACTTTTTTGAACAAATGTTTTTGATTAATATGCAATGTCGTAAATTCAAAATAAAATTATTCTATACGTACAATCTCAAAATATTTTTTTTATAAATTATTATCAATATTAGAAAAAAAATTAAGTATAATTACTTCAAAATATTTAAAATTTTATTTTGGTTTTAAATTTAGAGTTTTTAAATTCTAATGATGACGAAATTACTAATAAAAAAATAACAATTTTATTTCGATTTCGAATATTCGATACCCACCTGCATTTTTTTTAAATTTCTTGAAGACTATTTTAAACACTGAACTTATGTCTCTATGAAAAATTATTCCAACTCAAAGCACAGTGTTAAAAATAAAGCACAGGCTAATTGTTTAAGGGAGACAAAAACACGTTTCAAAATATTTTAAATGTTGTTATTGACATTCACAGGCCTTAAACAATCGCACTGTACTTACCACATTCTTTTCTACCTGAAACTGGATAAATTAAAAAGATCACCTGTAAACAGAACGAAATTCTTTGAAATTCAATAATCTATAAATAGAAAATCAAATTATTTCAAAAAGAAGCTTGTTTAACAAAGAATGTCGTTCTGTTAACCAAAATGCGTGGTCAAAAATCTTGTACCATTCACCAACACCATTCCTGAGTTAAAAAAATAATGAATGTGAAAAGCAGGACACCAAATCAAATTCAAGTATCTAGCGAAAGCTCATACGGAAAAAGAGGCTTAAACTTTGACCTACTCGACCGGCACAGTACGATTTTCGAAAATTATTTAAAAAAAACAAATTTTTCGAAAATCGTACTGTACCGGCAACAAAATATTCTATTAAACTAAGAACTAAATCCCAATATATAATAAAAATAAATGAATTAATTATACACCATGATTTTGTACAATGTTTCTTAGTCTACTTTCAAAAAATTCTAACAAGAGGACGCTGAATTAAGCACTAGTTTACCGAGATCTTACACTTTTTAAAATACCCTGTATATAATGTTGGTATTTCAACTAAACTGACAACTTTTACTAGTACGGTACTGTGCTTAATTTAGAGCCCTCAAAAATAACCCTTCGCCATCTATTGACAACAGTGACAAAGACACAACAAAAGACAACTTTTATATATCACTAACTGAAGTTAATTAAATAGACTTAAATCCGGTCGGCGTGCCGACCTGCTCGGATAACACGAATATGTGTTATCAAAGATAATTTTAATATTGTTTAATTAAAACGTTATATGATACAAACTAAAACTTAAAAATTATAAATTAAATAATAATAAAAAATAGTTGCCTTTAGTTTCAACATTTTTCCTAAAACCATATAAGTTGTAAACAACAAATACCCATATCCAGAGGTCTATTGAATTAGTTCGCAGACGTATTTTGTTATAACAAAAGCCTTAAACATGGAATAGAGGACCAAGTGAATTAGAAAAAATATAATTTTATTTTTTTTACTATTAATAAAAAAAATAGTAAACAAAAGTCCCCTTTTATTTAATCGAAAATATATAATTATTAATTCATAGTAATATAATTCCAATAATTATGATGAGTAAACCATTTAAAAAATTATAATGAACATTATTTAACGAAAATTATTGATTGATAAAAACTTGTAATGAAAAATTATGTAATACCATACCAACAATGATCTGTTTTAGAACCATTATTTCCATTTTCCGATATATGTAGCTAAATATCAAGAGAAAATTTAGAATATTTGTTTCATAAATTCGTTTCCGAACCTATTTATATCAAAATCGTGTGAAAAGGGGATTAAATGTAAGAAATAAATGGTAAAACTTTAAATCAATTATACAAATCATCTAAGAAAAGATAAATAAGTTAACTCTTGCATAAGAACAAAATCTGTTCATAGGAAGATTTGAGGATATGTATAAAGACCGTAATTGTTAAAAACAATTGCTTTTAGTTGTATTTTTTACTCAAACGCCGAATCAAAGTAATAAATTATTCCTCTATTGTTTCTACAAAATTCCTTAAATAAAAGATCATTGTCACTTTCCAGGACATTATAAAGGTTCAGTTTTGTGATTTTTGTTATCAATATTTTATAGTAAATGTTGCTAAACTGTTGTAATAAGCAATAAAACTTGTTATATAGTGTACTTAGTTTTTCAAGCAACATTACCTCACCAAAAAATTAATCAAAATGGACAACTAGTTCTAAAAAAATACTTTCTTAAACTCTTAAAATTTAATTTTTATGTAACAAATTAAGGATTAAAATTTTCAACAATATAATTTAATTTGCGAAAAAAACATTATTTCGCGAAAAGTTTTAATTGATAAAAACTTCAAGAGCGTCTGTTAACACAATATAACAAGTTATATAAACACGGTAATAAATTTTAATGAAAAATTTTGTAATATCAACAATGATCCGTTTTAAAACCAAGATTTAAATTTTCTGACAAATGTAGCAAAATATCAATAGAAAATATAGAATATTTGTTTTATAACCTATTTATACCAATGAAAATCAAGTGTGTAATAAAAGGAATAAATGTGAAATGTACCTTTAAGTGGTACAACTTCAAATCAATTATACAAACCATCTTAGAAAAGACAAATAAGTTGATTCTTAAAGAAGCGCAGAAAAATAATAAAATCAAAAGGACATAAGGTTTCTACAGATACGGACTATAAAAATTTGAACAAAATGCACTAAGCATTAGGATAGAAACAGTAGATGCTAAATAGGAATACCAGTTTCAACAAATTATTTTTCTTGAAAATAAAATCTGTTCATAGGAAGGTTTGAAGATATGCATAAAGACATCAAAAAATAATAATAGCCATAACTAACAGACAAGAATTGCATTTTCTACGCAAACACCCAATCAAAGTAATAAATTATTCATGTATTAGGTATATACAAAATATCATAGATTAAAGATCATTATCACTTCTAAGGATACTTTAAAGGTTCAGTTTTGTGGTAATTTTTTATCATTATTTTTGGAATAAATGTAGCAAAACTCTTGTACAACAATAAATAACAAGCTATAAAACTGAATAAATTATAATTTGAAATTGTAATAACATTTTTTAACACTTAATGTATTGGATTATATCCCTATGAATTATAAAAATGTTTTAATAGCAATTATTTTCGAAAAAAAGTCGGGAACTATCAAAAATATGTATATAACAACAGTAAGGAACGCGCAGAATTTTTAATATTCTCATTGTATACTTTTTTTGTATAGAAATTATATAACAAAACATCAGATTCGATTTAAAAATTCTGGTTCCATATCAACAAAAAAGAATTGAAAATTCGGAATGCATTTTCATCACAATAATTGTAGCAGAGTCCCAGTCTTTTAATTATTAGAAAGTATATTATCAAAAAATAAAAACCAGGGGCTCGGTACCCTGTCTAAAAATCACTTGTCCCAGAGTTTGTTGTTACTATATCAACCACAGCGCGGGAAAAATTGAGTAAAAAAATATGATTCATTAAAGTCACAGCTGATCACGTTTCAGGGGGGCGGGGCAAGATTTGGGGGAGGGGGTAAATTTCGGAATGTTCTTTTTCTTTTCTCACAACCCTATCAGGAATTAAATAATAAATATTTATCACGATGTTTTTTTTATAATATCGAATTACAGGGTGATGCAAATTAGTAAATATTATTTTAATTACATTTTCAATATAAGTATAAATGAAAATATTTCATAATTTTCTTGGACTATTTTTGCTCACCCTGTATAAAACCAATATTTTTTACACAAAAGGCACTTATAGTCCAGTCAATTTCGTATTTTTTCATTAAATTTGATTTTTTATTACCCAAAAATAAAATAACAAATTTAATGAAAAAACCGTATTTAAGGATTTTTTTATCAAAAATTAAGTACATCAAAATTATTGTCTTAATTTGAGTAGTCCATTTTAATTTTCTATTCTATTTTATTCTATAACTATGATATAAATCAACAATTAACTGCTTTTGTAAATCGTATATCAAAATGTAAAATCTTCTTCGGCTTATTTACATTATTTTACAAATTTTTAGGATATCATATCCGAAAAAAATTCGTTATAATATCAATCCTATAATTTTTTATTAATTACATAATATGATTGGTTTCTCACTATCCTAAGAATAATATAGTTTAGTCAAAAATATAACTGAAGAATTTAAATCTTCAAAACTTAATAAGTAAGTTAATGTTTGAAACAAAATATAAATATAAAGAAAATTTAAAAACTTAATGGAAGAAAAATAATAGGACAGAAGAAGAGCAAAGACAAAACTGGAGTTTTGTCTAAAAAAAATAACGATTTTTCCTATCTAATTATGATTAATTATATCTAATAATATAAACAAAATTCTTTACAGAAAGATTCTAAATTAAGGAAGAAATAATATATTTCGATTTTTTTTTCTATAAACCTTCAAAATTGACCCATGAGCGACTATATTGAATAATATTCATCGAGGAAAATAATTAAAAGTAATTCACAAAATGTCCCAAAATATTTCGTGATTAGAAAAAGTAGATGTGTAATGGGACGGCAAAAGAGCACCGAATTATTTGAGCAAACCTAGATAATTGAGCAAGTGATATTTCATTTATGAATAAATTTAATATTTTGTACGATTTTTGCATGATTTATCTAATGATCTTTCATCAAATGCCCTAAATTAAGTAACAGAAATTAATTTAGTTACAAAACTTACATTTATTATATTTTTTCCCTCAAAGTAAAAATTAAAATCCCAGGATTTATTTAAAACAATTTTTTGTTATTAGTAGATGGTAAATGTGTAAATGTACAGGTCAATGACCTATAAATTTGTACTGTCATTTATCGCGCCTGTAAGTTAAACAATTTGATTCAATATAATTACAAGCAGATTCAATTATTCCAATCATTAACAAATCATTTAATAAATGAAAATAAAATTCTCAAAATCATTACCACACCAAAATTTATAAGTTAACACAGGCTACCGATTTCAGCTCAAGGGCCATCTTCAGGCCTAAAAGGAAAATAAACAATGGTTCATAGCACAATACATCAAACTTAAGCAATTAACATACCGTAAAATAAAGTTAACTATTATTAACTGCTTAAATTTGATTTATTGTTTAATGAACCAAACCAAAACCCTGACTACCGGTTTAAATTTTAAATTATTTAATAAATTTTTTGTGCTACTAATTTCGTTAATAAAAAATATTATCGCTCATGTTGTCTTGACTTTGATTCAAGTAAATGTTAATTACCCGCATAGCTCACTATAACCAATTTTGAAGGTTCAAACTCGGTCGAATCATTTCACAACCAGAGAGCTGCATTTACATATTGGGATAAAATTGCGGATACACCGGCAAACTAGTAGGAGCAAAAGGTCTTTTAGCAGGAGAAGCTTGATCGTTAAAAGCATCGCCGTAGCTTCTTTTAACAGCCACGTGGGGCGTAACGTTAAAAACCCCAGGAGTCTGCCCTTGCATCAGATGCGGATACAAGACCGGCGGAGGTCTTTGCAAAGCTATAGGCATGCGCGGAGGTAAGTACATGAACGGATGCATAGGCAACATCGACATAGCGTGGTGTTGCGGCTGCGCTTTTAGGACGGAATTAACGGGTGAAGGGGTAGAAGAACCGGTCGGTGATAAAGATCCGGCTACATTCTGACTGAACAGCAAATTTTGCTGCGCTATTTGATTCATTAAAATCATCTCGTTCTGCGCCTGCTGCGCTTGATTCTGGCGCGCCATTAAATTATGCTGCGCTATTATTTGAGCCTGTTGCTGTGCAAACAAGGCCTGGTTGTCCCAAGTAAAGTGGTGAGCGTGATGGTGCTGTGCGGCTGTAACCAAACTCTGGGACAAATTCGTTTGCGCGGCCGTGTGCGGAGGAGGGGGCGGTGGTATATTAGTGGGTGGAAGTGGCGCTATTGGAGGTAACATACCGGGACTTAGTAGAGCCGGAGCTGCTTTGGCGGGCGATACTGGTGCCGGAATGCCTCCTGTCAGTACGAGATTCATGTCTTCGCCGGAACATTGGAATACTTCGATGTAGCGTTGTTTCTTGCCGAAAATCATGTACCGGTGGTGTTTTTGTTGGGCCGTCATGAAAGCCGATTGTTCGGAGTCCATTTGGATGAAGGCTTCACCGCTTGGTTGGCCCTGGAAGAATAAATTTCATCAGCATCGATTGTAGAAAATATACTCTGTTAAACGTTTTCTTACCTGAGCATTGATCACCATATGAACACCTTGCAATACGATATTTTGGGCGTAGTCGCCCAAAAAGTCCAAAATGTGTTCGACTTGAGCCTCGTAAGGTAGTCCTCTTAACCTAATGCAGTCTTTTCTGGTTCCGGAAGTGATAAATTGTTGTGGCAACAAAGGCACCTGTGGTATTTGAGCAATGAGTGGCGCTTGCTGTTCATAGGTCTTTGGATCCATCGATCGATTTAAGACCTGCTCAAAATCCAATAATTTTACTCGTGGCTAGACTTACAAGAAAATTAACATACCTGTTGCACCTCCGCAGTCGTCGATCTAAACAATTCGATATATCGGGAGCCTATACACTCCCTATGCTTGGAGAGAGCCTTTGGTGAGTCGGATTCGTTGGCGAACAGCACGAAGGCATCCCCAGTCGCTCGGCCGTCCGGTTTCCGGACGAATAAAACGCCATCGACGCCATCTAGGACTTGACACGAATTTTCGCCGCTAGCAAAGAAATCCAACTGAAATATTCAAGGAAAAAATATGTATCGAATTACTGTGCATTCGAAAAGATTAAAAAAATCATTATCTTCATTTCTCCTATTAGTCGAGATAACGGAGTATGGACCAGAGACTATAAACACAAAGTAGACTTGTATGCTCATTTATTTTACACCCAATTAGATGTAGGAATATAATTTGCCTATAATGGAGAATCAAAAATTCAAACACATCAACTCGAGGGGTCACTCACTCCCGAAATGCTGGTACATTTTCACTCAAAATCACAGAAATCAATACAAATGTTTTCAAAATTTCCGAAATCATCATCGAAAACCATGGTCGGAATTATCACCGGTATTAATTTGTCGCTTAAAAATGAACATGCAGCAACTTTTTGATCGAAAGACAAGGACATAACCCAGAGAAAAGGTCGTCGTGTAAAATTAAGGGGATTTTCAGCATAAAAAAATGTTTAGGTGATTTCCCCTCACATCAACTTTAAGCTACGTTTTCCTAGCTGCGTCAAACGCAAAACGCCTCCAGTATACGCAGGGCGATTCACGTAGTGTTCGTTGCGTGGACAGTGTTTTCCAACTTGGCACAAATCAGTTGAACGTTAAGTATTAAAAATGGCTAGTAATAATATTAATATCACAAGAAGAGTTCTAGATCTCATCACGATGGAGCTAAGAGAAGAAAAAGAAGTATTTATAATAAGTACTTTAAAAAAACGTAGCCAAAGTAAGTTTTTTAAAACAAGGGAAGTGGAAGACTGCTTTAAGTTACTTATTACTAACCACCAGTTTATCTTCAGTTGCAAAAAATCTTGATTGAGGTTCTTTGTCAGCCATATTCAACTAAAAAACAAATTGCTTCGGCACGACGTTGCGTGATTGACTGCTCTCGAGGCAAAGCCGACGTTTCTTGCAGTGCTGCCAACCTTGAAGTAAGATTTTTCCTTCCACTTACCTTTTTCCACTTTTCCCTCTCGTTCAAGATTGCTACCTTGTTATTTCCTAAATCCCGGACAAAAACAAACAAAAAAGGTCCCTGAAACCCGCATAAGTGGCAAGTACATTTTTTACAATTTGGACTGGGATAAAAAATTCCCGTTTTGAGTTAACTTTTCTCTTTTTCCCTTGTGTAAAAAATTCCCGCAAAACGGGAAATTTCCTTCCGGTTGGCAACACTGGTTTCACGCAAGCGGGCTCCGTTCAATACTGCAGAAAACGCGCTTAAAACATACAAGAGCAGTATTGGCGGTGTTACGTATACTACGCAGCGCGAGATACGCAGATAGGAAAACGTGGCTTTGCTGACCCACAGATTAAGAGAACCTCGGTTAAGTAAGGTTGTAAAATATCTAGGATAACCAAAACAAAGGATACAAAACTAACATTTGTTATAATTTTTAGCGCAAGCTTTAATAAAGCCTTTATACACTGCTGAATCGTTAAGTGACAAAAGTTACATTAAGTTAAAGGGGGCGTAACTAACTAAAATAATGGTTAATTTAAGAGATTAGTTTTAATGGCACATTGAAAATGAGTAGGTATGATCTCATCGCCTTCCACTTTAACCCAGATGGATCTATTTTAGCAATTTAAAGACAGACACAATAATGTGAAAAAAAATATAATTACTCACCACTTGTTTGGCGGTACAGTCGTACGGCAATCCCCGCATTCTGACAATAACAGCTGCGCCTTTCGACAGGAACGCCTGGGCCTCGCAACTGGACCCGCCAGCCACTGACAGGAAATCATTTCCGGTCGCCCTGTATACTTCTATCCACCGGCTGCCGATGTGGTGCTTGTGTCGCTTCAACGCCATGTCTCTATGTTCTTGGCTCACGAATCTCACTAACGCTTCTCCGTTTCTTCGACCTTGCGCTGATAGACACAGAGCTACACCACCCCTGGAAAAGAATGATATTTCAATCTGCATACCATTTAACAAGCAAAACTCTGACATTATTTATAAAATTGATAATGTCTAAGGCAAATACTCATTTTTTTTAGTTGGTGGTATATATTTAAACCATTAATATTTTTGGGTAGATTTTGTACCATCAACATTTTTATGGTACCATCAATATTTGTTTCTGGTACGATTAGGAAAAATATTAAATATTCACAAATTTGGATGATCGTTTATTATAAAATCATTCGTTTTGTTCTTACTATAGTTGAATATCGAAATAATAATAGGTAGTAATTTAATGTGTGAAGATTGCTGTCATATGTCATTTTGCCAAAGTTTGGAGAAACTTTTGGAGGTTGCGGGACAAGGGCTTGTTTTCAGTGACGGGTATATGTTTCAACTGCATACAATATGACATATCTGTCAACATTTTTCACATGTTCTTGCCATTATAACTGACTATTATTTTGGTATTCAACTATAGTGGACCATCAAAGTAACCACTAAGTTATTTTTTCGTCTATTTTTGTTCTGTATTAAAAATTCAGTCGCATTACTCCAAAATCAAGAGGTTTATTCGCTTTTTGGTCAAATATTTACCACATTTTGGCTATGGTAAATATAGGTACCTTAGAGCCCTTTGTTGTTTGAAATGGATATTACTGTTGATATTTCAGTCAAATACAACAGGTCGTTGTGTTTGAACGAAATATCGACGCATTTCGATCAAAGTTGCCTTCTGAGGTACAAAAATATTGAATAAACAGTAATTCAAATAACTGTTAAAATGTGGTACGTATTTCTATCCGACAAAGCCTAGAGCTTTTGATAAAAGGTGCTGTATTTTTGATAAAGTGGACAAAAATAAATAAAAATTAAAAAAATAAACTAAAACAAACAAAAAGAAAAAAATATAAATAAAAATAAACAAAATAAACAAGAATAAACAAAAATCAACAAAAATATACAAAAATAAAAAGAAGCAAACATAAATAAACAAGAATAAACAAGAATAAAAAAATCAACAAAAATAAACAGAAATATAAAAAAAAATAAACAAAAAGAAACAAAAATAAACAAAAATAAACAAAAATAAACAAAAATAAACAAAAATAAACAAAAATAAACAAAAATAAACAAAAATATACAAAAAGGTAGGTAAGTTACTGTTGATAAGACGCTAGCGAGATTTGAATTAAACAAATAATTCAAAATGTCAGTTTGATTTGTTCTACGTTCGTTCCATTTGCGTTTTTCTTCTCGAAAATTTTTATTTTTGTTTGTGATACATGTTTCTGTAATATAATTTTCTCCGAGTGGTACAAATGTCAAACAATGTAAATGGTACAAATATGTACCGTTAAATGTTGAATGTACAAATATGTATCGTAATATGTTGATGGTACAAATATGTACCGCAAAAATATGATTATGGTACAAATATGTACCATCGATTTTCAAAAAGATTAGTGTGATTTTGTAATTTCCGCATATTAAAAGACAATATCAACACAAAAAAGTTAACTGAAGAAACTGTCATAGTTTTAACTGTTAAGAGGAAAAATAAATGAAAATTTGATGAAAAGGTAGAAGATCAGCTGTCGATGTTGATGAAATCCATATTGTCAGCCACATATTATTCTATGAAATATCTTTTCTATTATTGTTGAAAGTGTATAATAACGGTATAAAAATTTTAAATATTCAAATATTTTTATGTTTGCCTTACAGGCTGCTAGTTTTTGATTTATTAAAAAAATCGAATACATAAAATTATACTCTACATACCTAAAAATCCAAACACAAACTACATTATTTCGTATTAAAAAATTAAAGGAAACAAAATTAATTTTTTACTATTGATAATTTTAATTCAAACATTTTACGACTTTCCATAAAACGATATCGAATTTCTCAGAAACAATAGTTTAATAAAAAAAGCAACAATTTTATTTTCTAAAAATAATTGAATAACGCTAAAATAGACAGAGAGAACATATAAATAATGTAGATACATTCAAAAAAAAGTATTTACTAACACCATGAGATTTTTTGTAGTAAATGATTTAAGCGATCCAAATTTCGTACTCAAACCCCTTTTCTTCCATTGGCGTAGACATTTTAAATGTGCCATTATTTCTTCTTTATAAAGACCTTTTAATTGATCGATTAATTTAATCCCACATGTTTTATGACCAATCCCATACATTTTATTACATCAGTAATAATATAATTTAAAAATTTTAGAATATGATTCGATGCATTTTTAGCATGAAAATATTCTTAATAGATTATATAAAAAAAATTGTTTAGAAGTGTTGCATCATTGGCAATGAATGTGTTTAAATTATTTCAACGTTCATAATAATTTTTCGTTATTTCAGTTATTTCACAATCACAATTCCAAGCAATATATTTCTAACAAAAACAGTTAAAAATAACACTTTTCTAATTTTTACACATAAAGTGACATTTTTGTAATCGCAGCAAGTGTCAAAAACCAGTTACACAAAGTTGAACATTATCTAACTAGTTAAGAAAAGTTTATTATGTCACCTTTTTCTTGTATTTTCGTCAAAATCAAATAAGACTGATTTAAATTCGAATTTATTTTGAATTAAGTTTTCTATCAAGTGAGGCAAATTGGTCATGTGACTTTTTCATAATGAATTTCTAAGGATCTTAAGGTATTCCAGGTGGTCTGGGAATTCTTTTCTTTAAAAGCAAAAATTAAATAAGCCCTTCTTTCTCGCCCAATAGCTCCAGTAGTAAAATTCCTTAGTACTATATTGAAATGCGAGCCATTTTGTTATTCAGTCATGCTCTAATCCTCCAAGTCCCTCTATGTCTTATTTGGCCTTTGACTCAACTTGTCCGATTATTATACATAATTAAACCACTTAAGACCAAACATATGTGATCACTAGGCGAAGGCGCTTTCGATTAGTTTTCAGAAAGAGAGAGAGAGATATGCTTTATTGTCGTAAAAAAATTTACAAAAATTTTATAGACAAAGCGTGTAACTTAAATACTAAACATTATAAAAATAACTAAACAGCAAAAAAAACAAACAGAAACAAACAGACAAAATAGGAATAACAATTGCAATGGATATGCAATATCCGTCATTATAATTATTCTAATTTAATTTTTAAATTTAAATTTAAACTTTAATATTTAATTATTTAATTAATGCCATTGTATGTGGAACTCAAATGTCTAAGGTACGTTATAAAATTCTGCTACTGTGTAATATGGTCTTTCTAGAAGAAAAGCTTTAGCCAGTCTTCGGAACTTATCGTATGTATTTATAGATTTTAATTGCATCGGAAGGTTATTATACAATTTTTTGGCATTGTTAGTAATGGAATGTTTTAATAGGTCAGAAGTGGGCATTGTTAAATAAACATCAGTCTCTAAATTTCTTGTAGGATATCTACGAGTCGGTCTTTCGGATAAATTTTGAATGTGCTTGCGAACTAAGCAGACGGATTCGAAAATAAATAGAGCAGGAAGGGTTAGAATTTTGAAATTTTTGAAGTAATTTTCGCAATGTGTCCTACTACTTAAACCAAATACATAGCGGATTGCTCTTTTTTGCAGTTTAAAAATAGATTCGAAAAGGTATAAGCTACCAGAACCCCAGAAAGGTAAACCATAGCGAAGGTGAGATTCGAATAAGGAAAAGTAGGTTATTAATGCAGTAGAAGGAGTCAGCTCTTTAGAAACCGATTTAATGGCAAAACATGCGGAGGATAATTTTTTTGCTAAGGTATCTATATGAGCAGACCATTTTAGAGAATTGTCTATATAAAGACCTAAAAACTTGATTGAAGTCACCGTTTGGATCAGATTATTGTTTAAAGTTATAGGTTGTAAAGTACCTCTGTAAGACAATGCTACAGTTTTACTGGTGTTGAAAAAAAGTCCATTCGAATCAGACCAGGACTTAATAGTCACTAGATCTTCACTTATGATAGATTGTAATGTCTGCATGTTAGAATTATTCCAGGTTACACTGGTGTCATCAGCAAATAAAGTAATTCTACCACTTATTCTTAAGTCTGTGATGTCGTTGATGAATAATAAAAACAAAATTGGACCTAATACTGATCCTTGAGGTACTCCACTGCTTATTGCTAGATTTGTAGAATCCTCACCATTCGCCCGCACCTGTTGATTTCTATTTTCTAGGCAAGTTTTAAACCATTGTAAAGGAGAACCCCGTATGCCATAAATTTGTAACTTATTAATTAAAATATCATGATTTACACAATCGAAGGCCTTTGCGAAGTCACAAAATACTGAAGCGGTGAAAAGTTTATCATTAAGTGATGTGTATATTTCATTAAGAACGGAAAACATTGCGTCGCTAGTGCATTTTTTAGGTAGAAAGCCATACTGATGAGCTGTGAGGATGTTATGCTTGAAAAGAAAGGGCAAAAGACGGTTTTTCATTAGCCGTTCTACTATCTTCGATAAGGTAGGCAATAACGCGATAGGTCTATAGTTACAGGTTTTGGTTTTGTCGCCACCTTTATGAAGTGGGATTATTATAGCTGTTTAAAAATGAGGCTTATTCAGGCAGTAATAGTTCCTATATTGATGTACGCCTCGACGGCGTGGGGATACACCTGTAAAACAAACAGGAAGAAAAACATCAGCCTGAGATGGACCTTAAATGCCTACAGATACACTAGAAATGACGTGATCATGAGGAATCTAGAATTCAAAAGGGTCGTAGACCCAGAGTACAAGAGAGCCTACTACATGAGACACGCCAGACCACGCAGAGTTCTGGAATATGGCGGCGAGTGACCGAACCACGGAAGGTCCAAAAATTCAAGACTCTCATAGATTATTAGATTTCTCTTTCAGCATTCTTTTGCAGCATTCTCTTTCAGAATTCTCTTACAGAATACACTACGTGAATCAGACAAGGACTGAGCAACTGACGAGAATCCACCTGGGGAAGAAGGTCCTCCCAGTCGCCAATGGAGACTGGGAGAGCTTTCACAAGTGGCGAACTCTCACAGAATGAGCACACACAAGACAAACAAACGGACGACTAAACAGGGAAATGCCCTTAGCAAACCCTGTCTAAATGACGATAATATGTAATCCTTCACAGCCCTTAAGAAGGACTGGCATACTAATCAAATGGATTGAACTTGAGGCCCCATGTAGCGAGGACGTCAGGGGGGTAGGTGGGGTCAGGTGGGTTTCGATTCAGTAAAACAGGATGAGAACCTACCCGACTTGGGCTTAAGTAAGGTGTGTGTGACGGATCAGTCAGTCGTATACAAACAGTTGTGAAGATAAATAGTGAACAATTTAAAGACATTCGAAATATATAAATTAGAATAGTATTGTTTAAAAATAAATAAACTGTTGTTTAAAATAAACAAACGTAACAATATAGCAATGCAATTTACAATCGTCTTATCTGTTGTATATTATTTTAAAGCTTTGTATCATAATAATAAACCCTCAAGCATATTATCTAAAAAACGGTAGGTACATAATTACCCAATTTTCTACCATCTCAACGCATTTTATGTAAATAAAAGTACAGTTCAAAACTCTTAATTCTTAACTTTCGGTAATTTAAAGATGTAACTTACTTGGCGACATTTAATCCTCTAAAAAATTTCGCAATATCTTGATCACTGCTTTGCCAGGGTAATCCTCTCGCTCTTACCACACAATTGCTGTCAATTTCATCGTCTTTTGAACTGAAAACAAAGAAAACAGTATTTAGAATGTTTTAATTTTAAAATGGTTTTGGCAGTTACTCGTTTTTTTATTTCTTGCTCATTTAATTTTCAGTCCCAATATATTTTTAGTACGCATAAATACAGCGTAGATGCTCTTCAAAAGATACAAACAAATATAAAATTAGTAAAAAACATACAGGTTGGTTCATTGGAAAACGCACGTTTACTAATAACACACCATCAGGGGCGGTTTCTTCAAAAAGACAAATTACCAAGGACCGGAAAAACTGCAATTTGCATTTTTTGCATTAAGAAATGTTGAAGTTTTTCAAATTTTCCACACATTTGGCATTTTTTTTTAACCAGTTGTTTTTATATCATTTTTGTAAACATTATTGTCTCGAAATACAATATATTATAAAAGATATGTAATGAACTTCATTTTTTATTGTTTATTTATTTGTATAGAGTGTATTTTGTTTTATATTATATAATAAAATAATTATAATTTCCTAATTACTGTTTTATTTTAACAAAATTAGGAAATACCATTCCATATATTTCGTCAAGATATAAGATCGATTTGGCAACAACGTTTAGATTTTAAGGTATTATAAGTACTTATTCTGAATTCGTACCGGAATAACAAGATCTTTTAAAATCTGCAAAAATATACAATGTGTCCCCTTTAAATTAAAAAAGTTGAGGGTATTTCTGGTGAAACCAGGAGAACAAAAAATATGGGATCAGATGCGTTATGCGTCATTGTACTTGCCTGAAAAGTTTCATAAATATCGTCCTTTTCGTTTTAAACATATTTACTTGGTTCCATACTTTATCCCAACCCTGTATACGAAAAAAAAGCAGCAGAGTAAGCAAAGAACAAATTGAGATTTTATTGTTTTTACAGGCAGATATATTGAAATAATTGCTATTTTAATCTTTTATGACAGGGAACATAAGATTAATTATATGTGTATATTCAGACATTGGTACATAATAATTAAATTTTAATATTATTATTTTCATACATGATAATCTCTATTTTTTTGGTACGCCGCTGTGCTCTGACTAGTCTCGTCTCTGTCGGTGTGGTATGCTGATTGAGCACGAGAGATTTCCGCAAATGCCTGTAGTTAAAAGAGAGGTCAACAGATTCGTGAAACAAACAATGTAAGGCGTGGCATACGAACCTTTCCAATTATTATTATAGAATAAACAGGAGATGCTATGACGATATTTAAATACCTACTAAATGTAAAATTATTTAAAAATAAAATAAAACTGAAAAACTTGTTGGGAATTTTTTGTTTTATTGAAAATTATATATTGGTTCATTTGTATTGAGCGAAATTTAAAAAATGGCTAAGCCAGATACAGATACCGACTCTGATAAAGAAAAAAAGAAGGAAAACGTAAAAGATAAAAAAGCGTTCAGCTTCTGGAAGTAATAGCAGCAAGAGCAGTTCTTCAACTTCAAGATCATCCAGTTCTTCTAGTTCTGGATCTAGCTCTAGATCTAGTAGCTCTTCTTCAGATTCGTCCTTCTCAAGCAGTGGTAATGAGAGAACAAGGCCAATAAAATCTACATCAGCTGCTAAACTAACAAGTAAACATAAAGATGTAAAAGAAAAAGGTAAAGAGAAAAAGGAAGTAAAGGAGCGTGAAAGAGAAAAGGATAAAGAAAAAGTGGAGCCCAAAAAGATGAAAAGGATAGAGACAGAGAGAGAGAGAGAAAGAAAAGGACAGGGACAGGAAGGCACAAACTCACATCAAAGATAAGGAGAAAGAAAAGGATAAAAACATGTTCGCACTAGAAGTCCAGGTCTCCAAGAAAACCCCGCCGCCGTTCCCTTACACCTCGCCCAAAAAAATTCATATTGGCCGTCTTACTAGAACAGTCAATAGAGAACATATTTTGAAAATCTTTGGGACTTACTGCACAATAAAGCATGTTGAATGTCCAAAGGACCACGCGCACCCCAATTTGGGGCGCCTGTACTGTTATGTTGAGTATGTAACAGCTGATGAAGCTGAAAATACCATGAAGCACATGGACGGTGGACAGATTGATGGTCAGAAAATAACCGCCGCACCAGTTTTGATCTTACCAAAACCGCGTCCTATGCCTATGAGAAGATCTCCTCCTCCGCCAATGAGAAGACCTCCGATGCATAGAAGGATACCTTTCGGAGAAGATCTTTTATCAGACCTATGAGGAGGTCGTCTCCAACACGCAGGGCACACTCTAGGAGTTCCCCACCTAGACGGAGGAAGCATTCTAGATCCAGTTCAAGTAGCTCTTAAGGGAAATAATTTTAGAGTGTGTGAAAATTTATGAATGTTTGTTTTCATTGGAAGAATTAATTTCAAATGCTTGTAAATTTTTTGTGCTATAGGATGTCATCTATTAAATTTGGTAGATTTGGTTATTACAAAAGGTCGTTTCCCAGTAGACGGTAACTCAATTTAGCCCCGAAGATTGTCAACCTATAAACCTTCTACCATTTATTGAAGAAGTAATTGAAATTATTATCAGGGAAAGGATTGAAGTGCCTTTGTTGCAGAAAATCGTCTGTTATGTTGGACAATCGTAAAAAACACTCGTATGAAACTGCTATTCAATTAGTGTTTTCAAAATAGAGAAAATAAATTATTAATGAATTAATTTTTGTAAATCTAAAACGGGCGTTTGAAACGATAAATCGAAGTTCGTTGATAAGAAAATTAGAAAAATAAAGGGTGCAGCCAGTAGTGTTAGAAATTACTAAATACACTCACCGACTTAAAATTCCATCCATTCAAAATAATGATTTATTTAAAAATGCTCTAACTTTCAAATGCGGAGGCTGATTTATTTGAAGTTTTTAGCAGCTTTTAGATAAAATACTGTAGTTTTAAGATTATTATTCGGACATCTAAAAGTAATTTAGTACTCGCCGCATATACAGGGGAGACGAGAAAACAATTTTTTCCTCTACTTTTGACACACCTTGTAGGTTAATTCTGCTAGTAGATCTGTACACAATTAACTTTATCAAGAAGATTGATTTGTTTCCAACACTTTGTTTTTTATTTACTTAGATATTTTAATTTATTTGTGAAATGTGAAGGTTTAAAGAAAATGCTACATTTTAGAAACGGTCATAATTTAAATGACGGTAGAGAATAAACTGCAAAATAAGTAGAGTGCCGTGGCCAATTCGCAATATGACAACTGTCAAATATACGTTACTTGGCAATTGCAGTTTGATTATCAGCATAACAAATATTCATTATCAGCATAACATCATGGTTTTAACGCCTACTGATGCAGCACGAGCAGTTGCTCTGGTACAAGACGGTATGTCTCAGTATTATGCTTCTAGAAAATTGAGTGTTACAAGGTGTAGCATCAAGAGAGCTGTACAACGTTTCAATGAAACTGGTAGTTTTTCGAGACGAAGAGGATTTGGCAGACGACGCTCTACAAATGTTCGAGATGATTGTTTTGTAACATTAAATGTTTTGCGAGAAAGAAATACTACTACTGCTGTCATGGCTCGAAATAGTTTAGAAGAAGTACGTCAAGTAGCTGTTAACGAAATAACGATTCGAAGGCGATTACGAGAACATGGATTACGCTCCAGAAGACCTGCAACTGGTCCGGAGTTACTTAGGAATCACAAAACAGCACGTCTTCGATTTGCCAGGGAGCAGGATTTTATTTACTGACGAGTCAAGGTTTTGTTTACGTTCTCCTGATGGTCGTGAAAGAATATACCCAAGAAGAGAAGAAAGGTTTGACCAAGCAAATTTTTCCACAAGACTCAGTTATGGAGGAGGATCGGTAATGGTTTGGGGCGGCATAAGCATGGAAGCCCATACTGATTTAGTCATTGTTAGCGGCGGAGCAATGACAGCTAACCGATATATTCGTGATGTGCTAGATCCACATGTAATTCCATTTGCACCGTTTATAGGAAACGAATTCATGTTTATGAATGACAACGCTCGACCACATATTGCGAGGATTGTATCTCAATATTTGGACGAAACAAAAATTCAAAGGATGAACTGACCATCACGTAGCCCAGACCTCAATCCAATTGTCTGGGACATGATGGGCAGACGAGTTCATAACCGAGTTCCTTCTCCAAGTAATTTAGATTTTTTGAGAGATGCTTTGGTCCAAGAATGGGATCAGATTGACCAGATGGAGATTCGACATCTAATAGAGGGTATGCCACGACGCATTGAGGCAGTTATTCGCGCTCGTGGGGGAAATACCCGTTATTAATTTGTAATAATTATTAGTTTATTTGTTATTTGATTTGTTTATAAAATTATGTATTACTCTGCTAAAACTGAATAAAAAAATTAAGAATGTTGTATTTTCTTTAAACCGTCACATTTCACAAACAAATTAAGATATCGGGGTAAAAAAAAAACAAAGTGTTGGAAACAAATCAATCTTTTTGATTAAGTTAATTGTGTGCAGATCTACTAGCAGAATTAACCTACAGGGTGTGTCAAAAGTAGAGGCAAAAATTGTTGTTTTTCCCCCCTGTATAACCGGCGAGTATTAAATTACTTTTAGATTTCCGAATAATAATATTAAAACTACAGTATTTTATCTAAAAGTTGCTAAAAACTTCAAATAAATCAGCCTCCGCATCTGAAAGTTAGAGCATTTTTAAATAAATCATTATTTTGAAAGGATGGAATTTTAAGTCGGTGAGTGTATTTTATATGAGTAACAGATATAAGCAGGCAAGAATAGAAAATGCAAGTAAACTATTAAGTGCTTTTGTGGTACTACAAGGAAGTAGTAGGGGACCACTTTTGTTCATAATCTATGTTAAAGATCTGCAAAGAGTGCTTTACCCGTGGAAATAAAACATTCTCCTTGTCAATTCTTTATTAATGATAGAAAAATTATATATTTTAATAGCTAATATGATAAATAAAGTATTATTTAATTATATATACCTCGAATATTTATATTTACCTTGTTAAAAAATGACCATTTTCACTGTAACGTACTCATCTGATACCTACGTAAAGTACAATAATTTTAAAACGACTTATACGTGAAACCAGACTGGGTTTTAGCATATTAAAGCGAAAAACAATGATAATAAAATGAAAAGTTGAAGTAATTAGTTTAACAGCGGCATATCGGCCTCGTTTTTAAAAACATTTAAAATCATTAACTATATTGTAGGATAAAAAAAAGAGAAAATTAACAAAAATTATTCATTTTCATGATAACGTTAGTGTATATGGTGAGTGATATTAGGAAAACCCGATAACTGTTACGTTTCATCGTTATACAAGGGCAGTAGATATATCAGTATTTTGTCCGTGGGACAGTGTCCAAATATACTTAAAAAAGTAATTCATTGAATATAAATCGATTAAGGCAATCTATTGTCAGGAAACAAAAATGGAAAGACTACCTTAGAAATAAGATATAAAGAACAGATAATAAAAGTCAATAAAAACAGCAAAAAAAGAATCATGGCAAGAGTTTGGTGAAGCAGTTGAAAAAGCTAATAAGGGAAGTACAAAACTGTTTTTTGAAAAACCAAAAACACTAAGAAGCAACTCTATTAAATAGGCCAAAAGGAGAAAAAATAATAGAAGAAGAGAAAGACAAAATGTTGCGATGGAAAGAATATTTTGAAAAAATACTCAATGCAAAAATAATGGATACAGTAAAGCAAATAAAGGAGGAAAATGAGATGCACAGTACAGATAATAATGAGACTGAAAAACAAGACGAAATAACAACAATAAATAGAAGCAATAAAGATGCTAAAAAGTGACAAAGCAGCATTAAACGATGGGATAACAACAGGAATGGTGAAAAACATGGGTGAACATGAGATACATATTTAAAAAAAATATATGTTTAACAGCATATGGAATGAACGAAAAATATCTGAAGACTGGGAAATTGTGATAATATTACTTTGTTAGAAAGAAGGGGACATTAAAGAATTAAAAAAATACAGAGGAATTGCATTACTGAGTACCATGCTAAAGATATATGAAAGAATTCTTGAAAAAAGACTAAAACTGAGAGAGAATATATGTTTACTGTCAAAGATACATTATCTTATGAACAAACACATGAAATATATAAATAAATAAAAAGTTAAAACGAAATTTCGTACAACTTGGCAACCCTGCGGATCAATTTTCATTCCTGCATCAAAGTTGTATCTGGTTCTAGACGCTTGTCTTTATTACGGTTCGTAGACAACACGGTGGCCTCATCACGATTGCTAAGGATGAAGTGACATCACGGAATGAAAATACATTAGTATTTTAAAAAATCTAATATTTTGTTATTTAGTGGCGTTTATATTTTTATTTTTGAACACTTTGTTCTGGTGTTGAGTTTTTATAATATCTGTAGCTTGATTTTTTTGAGAGACAAATTTGGTATACAGCTTTCTTAACAGAAAACTTAATAAATTTACTTCATGTTCTTTAAATAAGAATTTTACTGGCAGTTGTGATAGGTCGTGGAGTAAATGACCCGGTTAAGTGGCCACCACGGTTACCAGATTTAAGTCATATGATAATGGGGTATGTGGCATTTTGAAATAAAAAGTTAATTCTATACCTATTAATATCGTGCACCAGTTGAGAGAAAGGATTGCAAATGTTTTTCTGGGCTTACGCTACAAAAAAATCTGATGTGTCCAACACATGACTTTCCTGTCTATTTATTGCAAGCTTCTTTCGGTTATTTTGTACAACCTATTATATCACCTCTGCAAATGATGAACTAAAGGATGAACTAAAGGTGAACTAAAGGTGAACTAAAGGTGAACTAAAGGTGAACTAAAGGTGAACTAAAGGTGAACTAAAAGATAAACTAAAGGAGAAACTAAAGAATGAACTAAAGGATAAACTAAAGGATGAACTAACTAAAGGATGAACTAAAGGAGGAACTAAAGGATTAAGTAAAGGATGAACTAAAGGATAAACTAAATACATATATTTTCCACACACATTTTTTTCGAAACATTTTTCCATTAGGGTCAATTTTAGAGAAATCATGTACAGAACAAAAATTGTAGAGATTAATATAGCAAACAACTCTTTTCTACTACCGTGCGTAAAGTACTTTACGCCCGTATGCACCGTACACGTTTAATCCAGATCAAGGGTTTAATCGCGTTTATAAGTAGGTCCAAGTTGTGTATTCTTGACAGTTTACTAAATGTCGTTTAGTTGCAACTTGCAAGGTGCAGAGTGAATTCTAGTGTGATCATGGAAAATTTGGAAAGGACGCGTAAACGACAAAAAATCGGTCCTTTAACAGTTAATGAAAAAACATTAATATTTATTTGTTTTAAATCATTTACAGACAAACATTTATGTAAAAGTGTTGATGACACAGTGAAATTAGTTAGTAGTACGCTTGGTGTTGAGAAATCTACGATTTACAGAGTTGTTAAAGAAGAGAAATGTGGCGAGTTTCAAACAGCACGTAAAGCTCCAGGAAAACCAAAATTTCAATTAGAAAATCTTTTGAAAGAAAGACTTCGAAGTAAAGTACATGCGTTCTTCTTTAGAAAAGAATTTCGGACAGTAGACAAAGTTCTTGTCACGGTTCGAGATGATAAGGATTACCCTGAAATGAGTCGAAGCACACTATGGAAACTTTTAAAATAAATAGGTTTTCTATGGAAAAAGCATTCCAGAAAGTCTATTTTAATAGAAAGAAGCGATATTGTAATAGGGAGAAGAAATTACCTAAGGACTATAAAAGAAATGAGAAACCAAAGAAGAAATATATTTTATTAAGATGAAACATGGATCAACGAGGGACATAAACCAAATAAATTTTGGCAAGATGAAACTGTTACAAGTCGAAGACAGACTTTTTTAAATAATTTATCTACTGGTTTAAATCCACCATCAGGAAAGGGGCGCAGACTAATAATAGTACACATCGGTAGTTCAAACGGTTTTGTTAAAGATGGTTTATTGACTTTTGAATCTACTCGTACCGGTGACTACCATGAGGACATGAATGCTGATGTCTTTAAAGAGTGGTTCGAACAAATTATAGATCTTCTTCCTCAGAACTGTATAATAGTAATGGATAATGCAAGTTATCACTCGAGACTTATAGAAAAAAATGCCCACAACCAAGTGGTTAAAAAAAGATTTACAGAATTGGCTAAATTCAAAGAATATTAAGTTCCATCCCGGTTCTGTGAGAAAAGAACTGTATCATTTGTGTTCCCTTCATAAAGAAAAATTCAAAAAATATGAAATTGCAAAAAATCGTGGGATGACGGTGGTTAGATCACCACCATATCATTGCGAAGTAAACCCGATTGAACTGATATGGGCACAGATAAAGGGAAAGTTTCAAGAAAAAATAATTCTTTTAAAATGAGTGATGTTAAACAGTTGTTTTTGGAGGCTGTAAATAATGTGAACCCTGAAAACTGGGAAAAGGCAGTAAATCATACGATTAAAGAAGAAGAGAAAATGTGGAAGTTGGACAATATTACTGATGAAATGATCGAGCCACTCATTGTAAATATTGGTTGCGACAGTTCATCTTCTGATTTCGATTCTGATTTGGATTTGTAGGTAAGAAGTAGTTTTTATATTAAAATTATTATTTATGAACGTAACGTTGTTTAAAAGCCAAAGTTTAAACCCTTATACCTACATAACCCGTTTGACACAATGTTCTTAACATATGTTGTGGAATAATAAAATATTTTAGAAAAAATTGTACTTTTTTTACCTTCAGCTGTTTAGAAGTTATAAGCAGGTTAATTAGGTGAAAATATAAGTGTATACTCGAGGAATAACTTCAAAAAATATTTTAACTGTCTACTAAAAGAAGTGATACGCCTATGGATTACGAACGCTTTATTATTTTAATACTCTCTCATACATAAAAATAGACTATAGTAACATAGCTTAAAATTGTACTAAACGCGATTAAACCCTTGATCTGGATTAAACGTGTACGATGCATACTGGAGTGCGTAAAGTTGTACTTTTTTCATTAGTGCGTAAAGTAAAACTCTTTACGCACTAGTGTGTGTGTGATTGAATTTTATGACTGCGGATATAATCCATTAGCCTATTATATATTTATGTTTTATTGATACTAAGTTAAAATGAGAGAATCATATGAAGTATTTTACTATTAATATATGGATACAAATATTTTTCTTAATATTTTACAGAATTTTTTTTTTATTCTTTTGTTTTAATCTTGTTTTAAAACATTTGATGTTTTTTGTTTTCTGTTGGTTTTTTTTTTTTTTTTTTTTCTAAATTGTTTTTTCTTTTTTTTTTTGTTTTTTTTTGTTTTTGTTTTTTTTTTGGTGTTGTTTTTTTTTATTTTTATTAGGAAAGAACTTGGATACGCACTAGTGAAAAAAAGTAAAATTTGACAAAAATTGTAAATAGCAACAAAATTTACTTTAAGCACTAGTGAAAAAAAGTAACTTTTATATTTCTAATATTAGTGGATAATGTGTACGGTAGTAGAAAAAATATTGTATGCAACTCGTGTGTAACGTCTCTTTTTGACTCATAGGACAACATTCACATTCATCAAAAAAGAGTAACTTTACACACTTGTTGCATAAATAACATTTTTCATAAACATTTGAATTTGCACGTTTTTTTTAATTTTTTGAATACGGACCATTTTAGAAAAATTATAGAGATTAACATTACAAGCAACTTTCATTTAAAGAATTTTCTTATTCAAGCGCAAATAACATATAGTACATAAAGTAGAAAAACAACCCGCTTATAAAGTATCCCCTAGCAGTTCCGAGTTCCGACTCTGCCCAAAATTTAATCAATTCACCGCAGGATTAATTAAAGCTTAAATTTTAAATTTGGTATTATCTTCAAAATTCAAAATTTGCAGTTTTTCTCAAATATCTCGAATACAGGTTATTTTAGAGAAATTATGTATGGGACAAGAATTCTAGAGAATGACATCACAAACAGCTTTTATTTGAACGGTTTCCTTAAAAAATCAAATTTTGCATTTTTTGTAAAATTTCTCACTGTCAAAATTTAAACCTAATTTCAATTGTTAAATAAAAGCAAATCCAAATTCGCATTTTCGCCATAATTCAGTCTTTAGATATATTTTAAGAATTGTTAAACAAAAATATCTCAAATGGTCTAATTTTTCAAATAAATAATAAAAAGGGGTGTGCCAAGCCACTCACCCACCATTTTACATTGTTTTCTCTATAATATTACTTGCTGGTTTAAAGCCACCCATCACAGTTAATAGTAAAACACATTAAACATTAAAAAAAGATTTTTATTGCTTATCTATTTTGATGTGTAACACCAAATACAAACAACAGTATTATTGGTCGCATACAAAAAGCATAAGCATCCAATTGTCTTTAAATAAAGTGTTTTGGGTAGTTTTAATACCTTACAGTTCAACCAGCGTGAGTTTTATTTTAAAAATAGGACGTATAATTTTTTGTGAACAAAAATAACTATTTACTGATTTGAGCTAAAGCCACCCATGCAGGTCAAAGTCACCCGACTTTACGGTACGACAAAAATTAAAGATAATAATATTATGGGCAACTTTTATTTAAAGAATTTTCTTCTTAAAGCGTAAATAAAATATATTCAATAAAGCAGAAAAACACCCCCCTATAAAGTACCCCTCCAGATGATCCGAGTATACCCAAAATATAATCAACCCCCGCATGTTTTATTAAAGCATAAGTTTATAATTTACTGAGTTTTATTAATATTAATAAAACTACCTACACACTTTAAATACGTCACATTCATTTCTTATAATTTGGTGTTCTTCACTGTATCCGTTCATGAGTTATCAAGTATGCAGACACACACGCACAGAGACATATAAAGACATCATCGCAAAAATAGTCAAAACGGATTCGGGGACCCCAAAAAATCGAAATCCATCGAAAAAATCATGATTCCTTTACTTTCCTTATCTCTATACAGACAAGAAACGAGCCAGAAAACGTATTAAACTTTGAACAATAATTTAAATAATTTTTGTGAAATTAACTTATTTTTACATACGTATTTAATATTATATGTATTTGCTGTGAAAAAATTTTAAATTTGCAGATTTTACATTGTTGCCAAGAAGACATTTTTGGAATTTCATATGCACACAGCTTTCACATATGAGTTTGGCTAACAGTGAAAAATTTCGAATCTTCTACAGAGCTCAACCAGAAGAGTACCTTTTTTTGTGACAACCTAACCTAACTTTTATGAAATATACGTTTTATCCACAATTATTTTCTTATCCCTTAATTCTACACCAATCGTAATTTATCGAAATAAAATGTATTGACTAAAATGTATTTTTTTTTAATTCAAAATCAAGAAATTTATTATGACTGAGTATGCTATTAAAAAATTAATACAAATATTTTATACCTCTACAAAGTAATAACTGTAACCAGGCACTTCAATCTAACAATCTCATCGAACTGATAAATTTTAAAACGTAGGTACCTAAATAATTTTAACGTTAGATATAAATCTACTTACCACGATTTTTAAGATAATCTCAAAAAAAAACAATGAAAACGGTATATTCAAAGATAAATTATGTCTGAATAGCAAAAGAAACAACGCGTGTATTTATTATTAAGGTGATTATAGCACCCCTTATAATTTTGGGACAAGCATATTTCAAAAAGTAATTTTCTTAAAAAATTTAAATTTTGGCAAAATAAATTAGACAATAATATTTAGAATATGCATATATTTTAAAGTTTTAATTCCTTCCAGTTTCCAAGAAAAAAAATCAAAGGGCTTTAAATTTTGAAATATTATAATGAAAATAAATGCTTTCCTCAACAGCACTATTCTTAATATAATCCCAAAATTTATGTTTTTAATGTCTTGTTAATGATTTTTTAAAATTCCTCAAAATTAGTTGTTTAAAATGCCTCGTTAAGTGCTATCTTCTGGTGTAAACTGGTGTAAATCGTTGCAAGAAACGAATGAAGCAGCTCTTAACGAGGCGTTGTCTCAGAATAGAATAGAATATACTTTATTTGTTTAAATAAACTCACAGCAGTTTTTAGCATCGTCAAATATCAGAAAACAATAAAATTTATACATATGTTACGGTTAAAGTGTTTACTTGGCTAGTTTATAGACTAGCTGGATATTATACAAACTATCCAAATGTCTGGCTATTTTGATGGAAAATATTATTTCTACTAAAATGGCTATGGATATTGGTTGGTTTGTATACTATCCAGCTAGTTTACAAACTATACAAGATTTATAGCCAAAGTACAAATCACAAGAAAAGTACACGAAGTAACCGGTGTTTTTGGCTAGTTTACAAACTATCCACAGTATTTGGATAAGGTGTGAACTTAATATTTGTAGTAATACATAATAACCAACTCGTCGGTTAGTATGCAAACTGACCAATCCTCTTTGGTTAATTTATTAGTTAAGTGAGTTTATGTTTATGGTAAGTGTTATGTGCTGTTTACTGGGGTATCTTGCAAAGTTTGTTTAAGAGTAGGCACCTATTGAAAATTAATCAACACCAACAATTTAAAAACCTACTTTTGGAAGTGATTATAGTGAAATTAGTGTTTTTGTGTCACTTTTACTCATTTTTTAATAGTAATAGTAATGATGTTATACCTATAAATAAACTTTATTTTTGACTGTCCTAAACTAAATTATCCAAAGACAATTGGTCAGTTTACATACTAACCGACGAATTGGTTAGTATGTGTTACTACGAATATTAAGTTCACACCTTATCCAAGTACTGTGGACAGTTTGTAAACTAGTCAAATACAACGGTTAATTTGTGTACTTTTCTTGTGGTTTGCGCTTTAGCGATAAATCTTGTATAGTTTGTAAACTAGCTGGATAATATACAAACCAACCAATATTCATAGCTATTTTAGTAGAAATATAATTTTTCATCAAAATAGCCTGCCATTTGGATAGTTTGTATACTATTCAGTTAGTCTATAAACTAGCCAAGTAAGCACTTTAACCGTAACATATACATTACATTTTATATTTATATAGAAAACAATTTGGTGACGTCAACTTGACATTTTAGTTAAGAAATTTTTCGTGTTGCAAAATTACTTAAATCAGCCTCATAAAATTCTTTGATTGAATAAACTGCTAGATAAAATAATAATTCCTTGATCTTTTTTTTGAATTTATATTCATTAAAAAGCTTAAACTGTGGGGGAAGTTTATTATATAGTTTAATAGAGTTGCATATAAAGCTTTTATCAGTTGTTAGTCGGTATTGTGGTAATAACAATTGTTCTCTTGACCGAGTGTTGTGCTCATTTATTTTTATTTTATTTGTTTTTACATATAATAAACATTCTAATATATAAAGAGATGGGAGTGTCAATATTTTTTGTTCCTTGAATAATGGCCTACATGACTCTAGATGAGGCCTTTTTGTTATTGCACGTACTGCCGCTTTTTGTAATATGAATATTTTTTGCCAGTCTACAGAATTTCCCCATAGCAGTATCCCATATGACAGGTGGCTATGAAAAAGACCCATATAGGCCGTTCTACAGACTTCGTTTGTAGTGTACCATGATAATTTTCTGATTAAAAATAGCGTGCTAGATAGTTTTTTTGATAGACTCTCTATATGCTGTTTCCAATCAAGTTTATTATCTAATGTTAAACCTAAGAATTTTGTTGATTTAGTTTGCTGAGGTATATCTCTGAGTGTAAACAACATTTTGACTGTTTTGGCAGTATTCAGTAAAAGAGTATTACTAGAGAACCATAAGTTAGACAAGGCAAGAGTTTCAGCATCAAGAGTTTCTAGCTCGTCTTTGTCCTTGTTACAGTGATAATAAGTAGTGTCGTCTGCATACTGAACAGAAAAAGTAGGCTTCAGATAGTAAGGTAGGTCATTCACGTATAGTATAAAGAGGGTTGGCCCAAGAATTGAGCCTTGGAGTACTCCAGCATGAACTTTTTGAGTTTCTGAAGTATTGTTTCCAATTTGTACAAATTGACAACGGTCTTTTAAGTACTGGGTTAGGAGATCAAGACCTTTACCTCTTATACCACAGTATGGGAGTTTATCCAATAGTTTGCTGTGGCTAACACAATCAAATGCCTTTGAGAGGTCACAGAAACTTGCTGAAAACATCTATGTATCCTCAAAAGCACTAACAATATCAGTCACCAGCTTTGTGATAGCATTTATTGTTGAGGACTTCTTTTTAAAACCATTTTTGGTCACTCAGAAGATTAAATTTGTTAAGGTATGCAAAAAGTCTATTGTTAAAAGCTTTTTCAATAGGCTTTGATAGTATAGGTACTATTAATATAGGCTTGTAGTTTTCTAGAAGGTTTTCATTTCCTTTTTATTTTTGTATATAGGAGAAACTTTTGAAGTCTTTAAATCCTGAGGAAATGTGCCGTCAGTAAAACATTTATTTATAATCACGATGAGTGGATCATATATACCGTCTGCTAATAATTTAAGAATTTTATTGCTAATACCAAACACATCCAATGTTGTGCTATTGGATAATTCATTAACAATATCTTTTAATTCCTCCCTATTTACCGGATATAGAAAAAGAGTATTGTTATTCCGAACATGCTTTTTCAGTGAGTCTAGGGGCTCCCTATTTGAGATAGGTGCCTGTCACAAATTTGTGATATTATTAGAGACATTGAGGTAAAAATTATTAAGATCACTAGTGTTAAGTTTAGTGTTATTTGATTTTTTTTTTTATCTTTTTTATTTGGTTTTATGAGTTGCCATATACTTCTGGACCTATTCTTGGATGGAACTCATCGTCCAAACGGAAACCGCAGATATTAGAGTTAGAATGGAACTAGAACTCTTTGAAGTTCCTTAACGTATTCAAGTCAATTTTTTCAACGTGCCTCAAAAATGATATTACCTTAAAAGTTTGACTTTAAATATACATCCAATTTACAAGTGTCAAATTTTGTTGTTTTGCCAAAACCATATTGGCGATGTAGAGGGCAACATTTTTTTAATTCAGAAATACCGTTCATTCTCTTTTCGAGTAATAACTTTGAATGGAATATTTACAGGTTACTCTTGGGGAAGTTTGAGAGAGGTGGATATATACGGATCCTTTGAAAGAAACACCTAGACGATCATCTATTAATAATGAATCTAATTCCATCTTGGAATTAACAGAACTTAAAGATTACATCAAAGAATGTGTAACTGCAACTGTTTTAGAAATTAAACAACAAACTGATCATATATGTAAAAAGTTAGAAGAAGAAAAAGATCAAAATAAGAATAAATTGGAAATAATTATAAAATTGGAAAAGGAAATAAAACAACTTAAAAATGAAATGGTAAACTTACGAGAATCAAATATAGATCTAGTTATGCTATTCAACGGAGCTTCAAAAAATGTTTCAACAACAATTTCGGTACAAGAAAAACATGTCGAAAAAAGAGAAATAGTACCAATAGTTCATTCAAAAGAAACTCATCATAATAAAATTATTAAAACAAACCTAAACAAAAAATCTCTAATCTCCCAAGCCCAAACGAAAGAAGAGGACCTTTTTTTGCTTTTTCTTGGAGGACCTTTTTTTAGAAATCAGCTAAGAGGAAGAAGGATATGATTTTGCTTGGAGGACCTTTTTTTTAGAAGTCACCAAGAGGCGAAGAAGGATATGATTTGGCTTGGAGGATTTTTTGTGGGGGCTCCGCGAAGAAATGGAAGGGACCTGGCTCGAGGCCCTTTTTGTTAGAGTCGCCAAGACGAACTTTTTTTTTTTAGAAATGTGTTAGGGCTCCGTCAAATATTTCGCTTTTCAAAATGTTCCGTTATAAAAAAAGTTTGAGAACCACTGTTCTAAAACATCTAAGCCTTCCTAACATAAAAATATTTAGAATTTTTTTAATATGGATATATTGTTTATTTTTTTAATGATTGGAAATAGAATTATTGAATATTATTGCAAATTTAAGAAATGAACTTTCTAAATATTCGATAATGAGTAAGAATTATGTTTTTTGTTATTACAAGTTTTATATCTATGTTTATGACTAAATGCTTTATTTCTACTAAAATTATATTTGATATTTGTGAGAAAATAAAATAGTTGTCTTAGGTCTAGTATTTTCGTTTCATAATATAAACTGTCTGGAGCATAATGTTTAGAAAAAAATCCCGTAATTAATTTATGAAATTCAGATGCACCCTTAAATCCTCTCCTCAAAACGGAATTGCATCCCATGTGCAGTGGCGTAGTGGGAGAGGAATAAATACATTCAAGTCACATTATAGAGTATAAAAATATTTCAAACATTACTCAGATTTTAAATAATTGATTGTAGAACAATGAAAAAATTTCGGAAGGGGGTTCGTCCCCAAACTCCTCCCCCGTTACTACGCCACTGCTCATGTGCCTTTCGTCGAGGGTAAAATAGGATTTAATCAATTTGGTTTCGAGTAAGCATTTCTTAAAATTGTTTAAATTTTAATAAAATCATTTTCAGTTTTTTTATTACAAAATTAACCCGACTATCCCATTTTAAAATTGTAGGTATCACTATTGTAAACAAAAATCTTAGTTCCATATCTTGTGCAAATTAATAATAACGAATCAAATAAATTTTTTTAAATTTAAATATTTCACAAATAGCCTCTATTCACCCACTTTCTCGTAAAATTGATATTATTAATTAAAAAAATGGCATATTTTTACTTAAAAAAATATTTGTGTTGTTATTATTATTATAATTTTCACACAGTAGTTTGCAAAGAGTTTTATAGGTTTACTTTTAAGAAAGATTTTTGTCCGCACAAGTCATAAAACAAAAATCTGATTAAAACTAGGGGGTTAAAAGGGGTTGAATTAAAAAAATCATAAATCAAAACCGAAAAGCGATATAAACTTGAATTTTTAGCTAAAATCAAGCTTTGTAAGAAATCCTTTGATTTTGAAAAAATCTGATTAAAATTAAGGGGTTTAGGGGCGGTTAATATTAAAAAAAAATCATAAATCAAAAATGAAAAGCGATATCCACATGAACTTTTTAGCACCTAGTTTTTTAGGTTTTTAAAAATCTAAAAATAAAATTGTGCAATTTTCGTTTTTTGGTTTTTATTTAGTTTTTTTTAGGATTTTACGTTTTTAAGTTTTTTATGTTTTTTTTTAGGTTTTTAGATTTTTTTTTAGCTTTTTAGAATCGTTTCATATCAAATCATCCAGAGGTTTTGCAGACCATCTCACCGATTTTGATAAAATTTGGTTTACTGATTCTCTAGATGGGTGGGATGAAAAATCTAACATATATTTTTTTTCTGATCAGTAGTTTCACAAAAATTAGAATATCTTGAGGACCACTTATCGTAGATCGATGAGATATAGCTCGTTGTAAAGGTAATTCAAATACCTTTCCAACGATGTGCCACATATTTTATTTTTGTTTTTTTTTTTTAATTTTGAAAAGTTTTTTTTATCAATGCTTTGGCAAAATATGTGCCAAATTTCAAAATGAAGAAGTTATGGGTTCAGGGCAAAAAAAATAAAAACCAAATAAAAGCAACAAAAAATCTGAACAAAATTGTTCCAAATTCGTATTATCATGCATATACAGGGTAAGCCATCGAAAACTTTACACCCCCAATTACCGGCTTTAAAATGAAAATCGGGAAAAAAGCTCGAACCCGTCGATTTTTGATTCGAGGGGGAACAGCTTGTTTGGTTTTTTCATCCATGTAACTTCAACCCTCTAACAGGGGGAAGCACAACCCCCTATTTTGAATAGGGGTGAGGGGTGTTGCAATACCTCATTTTGAAGATCTCATCGAGTACTATCAGAGCCCAAAATTTCGCGTCAAAATTTTTATCGATAACAGCTAAAACAGTGAAAGAGACAATGTGGAAAAAATGCCTACTTAATAACAAACAAAAAGAATACTTCTGTGAATAGTTTATTAAATGCTGGAAATTGCCACATCCACAAATGTGCACTGAGAAAATACAGCTCCATTGTAATAGTCATATAACTTGGTTTAAATGACATGTATAGGCTTTTCATTTGCAGATTTCAATTATGGAGGTTTCAATACATAACAACCATATCCGCAATTAACTTTTGCTTCGTTTGAGGTGGTGCAATTGGGGGTGAAATTAAAAAAAATTATAGAAGCCACAAAAAGCCATTTGTACACCTTTCTTCTTGGAATATGGTATGTAGTTTCTTCATCCCTGATACCATGCTGGTATACAAAAGTGTACAACGCTATTTGTGGCTTCTATGATTTTTTGTTAAATTTAACCCCTAAATCCACCCCCTTCAGACGCATCAACAAACTTCAGAAAAGAGCATACTACTTAACATATCACAAGCAGAAAGGTGTACAAAGCCATTTGTGACTTTTATGATTTTTTTAATTTCACCCCCAATTGCACCCCCTCAGACTGCTCGACAAACTCCAGCATTGTATCAGAGATGAAGAAAAGAGCAAACTACATAACATATCACAAGCAGAAAGTTGTACAAAGCCATTTGTGGCTTTTATGATTTTTTTTTTAATTACATCCCCAATTGCACCCTCTCAGATGGCTCGACAAACTCCAGCATGGTATCAGGAATGAAAAAAAGAGCAAACTACATAAGATATCCCAAGCAGAAAGGTGTACAAAGCTATTTGTGGCTTCTATGATTTTTCTTAAATTTCACCCCCAATTGCACCCCCTCAGACGGAGCAAAAGTTAATTGCGGGCATGGTTGTTATGGATTGAAACCTTCTCAATTAAAATCTGCAAATGAAAAGCGTCTACATGTCATTTGAACCAAGTTATATGATTATTACAATGATGGATCTGTATTTTTCTCAGTGTATATTTGTGGATGTGAATAACTTCACACCCGTCATAATTTTTACTTTTTAATAAGATTTTCACAAGATTTCTCCATTTATAAATCTAGCACATATTTTGCCAAAGCATTGATAAAAAAATCAAAAATGTTTTTTTCAAAATTTCAAAAAAAAAAAACAGATGAAAATAAAATACTACATGTGACACATCGTTGGAAAGGTGTTTAAATTATCTTTACAACGAGCTATATCTTATTGATCTACGATAAGTAGTTATCAAAATATTCAAATTTTTGTGAAGTTGTGTTGAACCAAAATTGGTCAATTTAATCGATTTTTGAAAATAAATTAAAAAAAAATACTGATCAGAAAAAAAAATATTTTAAATTTTCCATCCCACCCATACAGAAAATTCAGTGTACCAAATTTTATCAAAATAGGTGAGATGGTCTGCCATACCTCTATTAATTTTGGTTGATTTAATATGAAATGACCCTTTAGGTTAATAGAAATATTAGGAATTCACAATTTTACTAATAATTTATCGGGAGAAAGGGTGCAAAACATATATTAATGATAGTAAGAATTAAAAAAAAAATAACATTTATTTATTTTTCACTTTATAGTGTTTTTTTTGTTCGCAGCATGTGATTTTTTAATACCCCCTAGCTGAAACGGAAAGGGTGTTACCCTCAAAAACTAAACTTAGTTTTTTCAATAAAACAATCATGGAATTTTTCTACATAGGTACACACTTAAAATTTCACATTTTTTTGATAAAATTTTTCGAAAAATATTTTTGCACCTGAACTGTCATAGTTCGGAGGTGGGGGCTGACATTTAAAACTAGTTACAGATGAGATAAAAATCTAATTTAATCCAAAAATTTGAAATTTTGGGTATTTGTTTGAAAAAAATCGTAGATATCAACTGATTCATTAAAAAATTCTACCTTAATTTTTTAGGGGTGCCACCCCCTCCATCTTCTATAGGTGATGGTTGTGGTAAGATTTTTATACAAAAACGTTGTAAATGTGTCAAAAAATGTCAGTTCAGGTCGAAAATTATTCAATACAAAAATATTTTTGAAAAAATATTAACATTTTTAAATTTTGGGTTTATATGTAGAAAAAATCGTAGAGTTCAACTGATTCATTTAAAAATGTCTAACTTAATTTTTATCTTCCTATAGGGGATGGCGGTGGTAAGATTTTTATACAAAAACGTTGCAAATCAAGTTTATTGTAAATGTTACAAAAATTAGATTTTTATCTCATCTGTAACTATTTTTAAAAGCCAGCCTCCATATCCGAATCATGATAGTTCAGGTAGAAAATTTTTCGATGTCCAAAAATATTTATGGAAATAATTTATTAAAAAATAAATTTGAAATTTTGGGTTTGTATGTAAAAAATATTGGTAGATTTCAACTGTTTTACTGAAAAAATTGTAACTCTATTTTTTTGAAGGTTTTACTCCCTCCATATCACCTAGGGGTGGGGTGGGCGAATTTTTTTAATTCTATTTTCATATTTTTGGGATAATACATCTATATACCGATTTTGGTCTCAATATATCACCCCGAACTGCCCTAGCCCCAAGAGCCGAATCCCAACTCATTATAGTTCTATTTTTCAAGTTTTGCTTGTATTTTTTATTAATAATAATTTCTGACGTATATAAACAAATAACCTTTAAAATCTATAAAACCTTAAAAACCTAAATAACCTAAAAACCTACTCATATATTTTTTTAAATCTTAGGTTTTTTCCAACCCTGGATACCATAAAATTTTTAACTTTAAACAAGTATAGCTTTTTTGAATGCTTTTATAAAAAGGTGATTTTTATCTACAACGTATATTAAGTTTTTATGTAAAATAAATCATTCAAAAAATATTTACTTTCGCACTAGTTCGTGTTATACTTTTTCCAAAAATCACTCACATACATTTCCAAAACACTAAAAACATTCAAAATCAAAATCACAACCAAGTTGAACATTTCTATTACCCAACTTTTTCGAAAACCATTTCGAAAATTACGTAACATAAATCCAAACGATTACCAACAATAAATCTATCTTTACATATAAAATTAAATAATTCCAAACTTTGCTTTAATGTTATCGTATCTCCACTATAAACAATAAATAAAATCCTACACGAGGTTCGACCACAAAAAGAAGAAAAACATTTCGATTATTATTTATAGAACAAATAATCGAGATAAAAATATGATTAATAAATTTAATAACTCATCGTGACTTACCTAGAACTAAATAAATAATTAAATAGGAACTTTGGAATAAGAATATCTATTAATCAGCTGATTTGTACGAATTCCTCAACTATTTCACCGATATAACGTTAAATACTTAACAAACTAAGTAGGTACTAGGTACTGATGGTTGAATATCAATCGGGAGAACACAATAATTATCACAGGTCTTATTTTACTGAAAAAAACTACAAAAACAAGTAGACGTGCACGAAAAGAAAGCAAGTACGGCGATAAAGTCGAAAAACTTTAGATTTTCTGTCTTTGTCACTGAAGAATTCTAAACACAAGTAATACAGGAGCTGGTCAACGTGTAAGCTCGCAGAGACGGACTCGATGAAAATTTCGATAGAGTAGTACTAGTCGGTATCCGAATCAAATTTTTAAATCAGTTGTTATGGTAATAAAGTTCATTTTTTTTGCAAAATTATGTACGAGGGTGATTCTACATTTTTTATTGGGTTACATTCGACTTAAAATATTTTTTGTATTATTAGAAAGTAGAGAAGTTATAGGGTGTTTATTAAGTACTTGTACAAACTTTAAATGGTGAATCTTTGACTTATTTTAAGGCAAAACGTTCATATGAACACATGTCCTAAACCTCTTAACTTTTGAGCTACAGGGTGGTAAAGTTTTCAGAAAAAAATTTTTTTTTTCTAATAACTGTAAGAATATTGCAGATATTTTTACGAAATTTGGTACACGTCTCTTACGCATTATGATACATTTTTTAATGTACAAATAATTTTATTATTTCTACCAGTGGCGCCCGTACGGGTTTCGTATTAAATATTTTTGCCGAAAAAAATAGTACGCCACTGCTTCATCTTAAAATAACAAATATTTTTGCAATCCTCATTTAGTTTTGAGCAAATTTGGTCTATTGAGTTTTTTTCTCCGACGCACAGTTTTCGTCCGACGCATAGTATTCTGCATGGAACAAGTGAAAAATGTGTCTTTTATTGATCAATATTGTTATGTGATAAACTTAGATTATTTACAGACTAAGACTAAACTACTTTTACAAATAAGTTAATAACATTTACAACAATTGCTGAAAATGTCCGCCACCTACTGCAACGCATGCGTCAATTTGCCTTAACATTGATTGACGTACTCTTTCGAATATACCTGGTGTCTGATTAATAATGGCACACGATTCAAATATCCTGTTTCTTAGATCTTGCTCATTTTGAACGGATGTTTTGTAAACTAGTGTCTTTAAGTAACTCCATAGAAAAAAAATCCAGAGGATTTAAATCTGGTGATCTGGGAGGCCAGGCTTGCGGTCCCGCTCTTCCTATCCAACGATTAGGATAATTCTCGTTCAGAAATTGACGTGCAGCCAAACAAAAGTGCGCCATCGTGCATGAACCACATCCTGTTTCTGGTAGCCAAATCAATGTCTTCTAAATGTTCAGGAAGCTCGTGCTTCAAAAATCTTCTGTACTCTTCGCCATTTAGCCTTTGAAGAAGAATGCAACGTCCAATAAGGTGATCCCCGATAATTCCGACCCAAATATTTAGAGAAAAACGAACTTGGAAATTATTTTCTATGATAGCATTGGGATTATCCTCAGACCAGATATGGTTGTTGTGGAAGTTCATGATGGCGTTTCGAGAAAAAGAAGCTTCGTCTGTAACAAGTACATGGCCTAAGAAATCCGGGGTTGTTAATAATTTATTTCGCAGCCAAACGCAGAAATCTACTCTGAGAGGAAAATCTCTAGGTAGTAATGCCTGTACACGTTGAATATGGTAAGGATAAAGTTGTTGAGATTTTAAAATTTGCCACACAATTGTATGCGTAATATTCAATTCATGAGCAATTTTCCTTGTACTAGTTTGCGGGTCTTCTTCAATTCTATTTAACACAGCTTCTTCAATTTCAACATGTTCGAACTGTCGCAGGCCTTCCTGGGATATCAATTGTTCTTTTAAAGCTGCCAGTTTCACAAAGTCTTGCGTGAATATTAATGAAAGTTTGGACATGTGGAACCACCCGTTGAGGAAATCGGGCTTGATACATTCTTTTTGCAGCTTGTGCATTACCGTGAGCCATTCCGTAGACGAAATGAATGTCTGCCATTTCTGCATTGGTATATTCGTACATTTTGAACACAATAATAGACAATAACCATGATCTTTTTTTAAATAAACTGTCATGACTGATTCCGCTACCATGGAAACCTCTCGGTTGTTTGCAAGGCTTGCTATGCATGTATGTACAATTGTACATTTTGTACAATTTGACTCTGAAATAAAACGGATTTTATTTTTTAAAGCATAAACTATGCATCGAACGAAAAAACTCAAGAGATTAAATTTGTTTAAAAATAAATGAGGATTTGAAAAATAATTTTTGTTTTAAGATGAAGAGGTGGCATACTATTTTTTTCTGCAAAAATAATCAATACAAACCCCGTAGGTATGGACGCCACTGGTAGAAAACATAAATTTGTACATCAAAAAATGCATCTTAATGCAAAGTATACATGTACCAAATTTCGTAAAGATATCTACAATAGTCTCACAGTTATTGAAAAAAATAGATTTTTTCTGAAAACTTTACCACCCTGTAGCACAAAAGTTAAGAGGTTCATATGAACTTTTTGCCTTAAAATTAGTCAAAGATTTACTATTTAAAGTTTGTACAAGTACTTAATAAACACCCTGTATATCATGATGATTAAAAACAAATTGGATATTATTCACGATAAAGCGAGAAATTTAATGATAAAATCTCAAAAATTGCACATTTTTAATCAAATATTTTGACATATGTTTACAGGATTGCCAAGTATTTTAATATATAACAAGATATAACTAATTTGTAAACTTTTATAATTTGTTTATTTAAATAAAAATAATAGATGTGATAAAATACCAGAATCTGATAACCAATAACCCTTCACATGGTTCGTACAGACACCTGTCTCGCGATCTCGAAAATATTTTGAATGGTTAACTCTTGTATGGATATAACCAATATTTTTCAATTGATTATATCCATTCCATTCCTAAATTTCAGATCCTGGACGAACAATGCTGCGAATTATTGGTATCAAAGTTGTTTGTTTCCTGTTTTTTACATATGTAACACAACCTTTTTTTGCCTGATGTTATAGATTCCAAGAATCCATTTTTCTGAAATACATCGACCACAACTGTATTTCCTTTAAATTATTACAGATTCGTTAATCTGCACAACGTGTCTGATTCTCTCTAACAAGAAACATACTAAAATATTATATAAATATATTAATAGGTTCAAATTTCGTTTAGCCGAAATTAGTTACGTAAAAACTGTTGCCATGGCAACCGTTGCCATGGTAACCAGTAAACAAAAGGAAGTGCATAGTTGCCAAGTTATAGATCATTTAATGTTCACTTTAGTTTAGACGAATTCACTTATAATGAAACTGTTGCCATGGGAACGCTTGACATAGTAACGACTAAACAAAAACCCAAACCCCGTGGCAAGAAAATGTATAGTTGACAAGTTACAGGTCATTTAATTTTCACATTAGCTGAAATCGTCTACGGAGAAACCGTTGCTATAGAAACATTTGTCGTGGAGGTGACTAAACAAAAACATAGATTTACTACTAACATATCCTATTCTAAACTGAAGTAAAAAGTCAACCATCTATAACTTGGCAACTAGGCATTTTCTCATTACGAGATTTGAGTTTTTTTAGTCGTTAGCATGACAAGCGTTTCCATGGCAAAAGTTTGTCCTAAAGATAACGCTACGCTCCTCCCACCCTCCTCCTAACCACTACAGAGAAGAGCAAGCAAAGCAAAGCACCTACATAATAGGTAAGTTCCAACAACGACTAAAAACCAGTCACTGACTCCAGGATTATGCGCAGTTCATTATTTCGACCGTCAAATTATATACTGCGCAGAATCCTGGTGTCAGTGACTAGTTTCTGACCGTTGTTGGAACAAACCTTAGGAGACGATCACGCTACGCTCCTCTTACTCACCTCCTAACCACGACAGAGAAAATCGAGCGAAGCGAGCGCGCCCGGCCGACGTTTCAAAATTCGCGCGCGCCTTTTTTCCACTTCCATCATAAGATCACGCTACGACAGATTTCGACTAAACGAAAGTTGAGCCTATTAATAAATTCATAAAAGTTACCTAAAATGAACTGATCATTTTCATTGATCAGTTTCTAGCATATAACATTCCGAATGTATCTATATTGCTGCACCACTCTTTCTCTACCAACATTTCTGCTGTAGAAACTACCCAGCACGAAAACAATAAAATTGTATCTTTTTAAATAATGAATAATCAGTTCTACATTTTGGGCAATAAAAACTGTATTCAAATTGTTTGCTTCTTTTTTGGTCTGGTCGTACAAACTCGTCTGCAAGATCTTCTCTTGCAATGAAACTTTGACCTTATTAAATTAATATCTTTTGATTATTTTGTTTTGAAAAAAAAAACAAAATAAATGATTCGAAACAAAATTGTGAATGACACTCACAATTAATATTCTAACAAAAATGTTCTAAAATAAAATAAATGAACATCTAAATCTAAACTGTTAATACCCAGACTACTTATTTTTTTAAATAATGCAAGTAATAAATTAATCTTGGCAACCCCGCTCATTATCCAGAAAATAAATGTCAAATAATAAAACTTTTAGGTTAAATTTAATGAAAGACTCGTTTTCTTATTTTTGAAAAGTATTTAATTAAAATATATAATTGATTTATACTTTTTTTCGTATTTCCAAGCCTACGATGAGTTAAAATCATACTTATTATTTAAATCAAAAAACAAAATGAAATTGGTCTTCAATTTTAGTGTACCTAATCTAGTAGGTATACATTTTTTATAAATTGTATTTTTTTCGTGGTGTACTGACGTTCACTATATAGTAAAATAAGAGTTTTTTTTAGAAAAACTTCAGTTCGTAAATCGTTAGTAACCATAAAATAAACTTAAAGCCCCCCTCTTTATTATGCCTAATGTAAAAACAGTGGCATCTGATACATAAGTGCCGTAGAGCTATAGAACAAAGTATCTCATCTATATATCTCAGGATTAATTATAGCTTTTAGAGCATATGTGGGCAACCCCTGGCCCCCAAGCCGTATCCGGCCCGCCACCAGCTTCAATCGGACCCGCGAGAGATTCAGAAAATTCAAATAATGTGTAAAAAAATAGCGTTGATACACATAGTTTATTTGTAATTGTATTAAGCGTACGTAGTGAAACGCCACTGTATTCTTCAACTCATAATGACTAAAATCGATAAATAATATTAAGAAACAAACAGATAAGTCTTCTAGTTACTTATTAGGGGTAATATATAAACTTCTCAGCGCGCGTCACCTCATTACTTCTTATTTTGCAAAGTACGCCTATGAAATGTGACGTTATATCCCTACTTTTACAGTGCTTCTCTTTTATTCAGACATTAACATCTGGAGAGTTTGAAAATTAACATATACCTCCACATACTTTGATTACTATACGGTGCAAGAGAGAGGTCCGACACGCCCAATATAGGGCGCGGGCCATTTTGATGCCTTTTCCAAAAATAATATTCATTGACACTCACAGCAGCACGCAAAATATCAGGTGCGTTTTAATCATCCGCTTCTGCTTACGGAATTGTCGGTTTAATCGTTTTAACCTGTCAGATTAAAACAAGAAAACCGACAATTCCGAAGCAGAAGCGGATGATTAAAACGCACCTATTAAAAATATTGCGCCAAGATGTAGGCAACACGTAACAAGGCATCAAAATGGCGGAGTTTTCTATCTCCTTTTAAAAGGGAGTCAGAAAGCTGCGCAGTGCGACCATTCTCCGTATAGTAAGAGAAAATCAAAGTATGTGGATACCTCAGATGACATGTTAAGATTTGTTTGGTTGTATCATGTTCCCCATCCATTACAGTTTTGCTTGAATACTTTGACAATTGGTTCCAGTCATTCCATTGGCGAATTTCAAATTAAGTGCCCCAATTGACAATTGGATCCCGTCATCTCATAGGCGATTTTCAATTTAAGGTCTTGCTGACCAATTGTATTCCAGATCCATTAAAGAAAGATAGAAAACCATAGACAAGACGTGGCCTAACCCTTTGTCCATAATTGGTTCTGTCTTTTTACATTCAAAAGTAATGTGTGCTGAGTCCGTCGGATAGGAACCAATAATTAAACTCTTTCAAGTAGTGATCCGCACTATTAATTTAGACAGGACTAGGAGTAAAGCCTGCGTTTTCCTACATTTGCTTTCTTCTGTATTCCACGCTCTGCATGCCACAAGGCATTAATCTTGTTTAATAACATGTATTATGGCTATGAATTCGGTGTTTAAAAAAACATGTATTTTACGACCTTTTAATTCTATTATTGATATAACAGGTGTAAGTAGGTTGCAAAATAAAACAGTTTTCTAGGACATTGTAAAGTGTCATGATTGCTTCTGTATTATTCACGTACCTAGTATGTCACTTGATAAAGCCAAGCATTCTGAGGGTTTTGCACACTATGGAATCTATGTGGTTATTAAAAGATATTGTGGTATCAAAAATAATGCCTAGATCAACAACTATCAAGAAACTATCTACCTAGGTAGATGCTATTCATACTGTAACAGTAGCATTATGGAACCATGTAAAATGCATGGTTATGCACTTACAAACATTTATAAAAAGATTTTTAGACCACATAACAGACTTATTTAGGTCAGACTAAGGCGGAGTTATTGCCACTGTTTCTACTAAAACACTTTAAATCATCTGCGAGATTTTTGTTATAAAATTCATAAATTTGCGATACTTACAAACATTCAAAGACAATTTCACAATTTTCGGCCATTAATAAAAAAATATTTGCACCATATTACCTCACGTCACGTATTGATCTGTTAAATATCTTCGTTTTATAGTAGTACATAAAATAGAAGTATATCTTCGATCCATTTATAGTATCTATCGTGTATACCCAAATTAAAAAATATTAAACCTCAATAATATTCCTATCATATTAAAATAAATTTGTGATACGCCTATGTGATGTAAACACCTTCCCTCTCACCTCGCCTATCTTTTGGTTTGTTAGTGTTCCGACAAAACAAACCCTGTGCTAAAAGATTATAGTTACTTATCAAGATAGTTTGCTTATTCATCTGAGAGAGATAGATTATCAATTTAAGGATTAACTGTCAAAATTATTGGCATACGTCATTTTAAATGGTATGAAATTAACCAATTTTAACTAAAATTATTTCAAAATGGTAAGAAAATTCAGTGATCAATCATTTTTTAATGTAGCAGCGTTTTTGTCCTAATCAAAGAAAAAGCTGTATGTAAGTGACCCCAGAAACACTTGAGATTTGTAAATAAAATTTATATAAAATGAAATAATCAGGAACACTATTCGATGTTAACTCCAAGAAGACGATAGAAGCAAAAGCTAAATTAATCCGAGATACATTTTATTTTTCGTGAGATCTGCAAAATATTTATTGGAACTACCCTCAGTAAGAGCAAAAACAACTTCTTGTTTGAGGAAATATAACTAAAAATCTTAGTACAGTATAAATCCTTCTTTTAAGATGAAACTTAGGGTTTTAAGTAAGGGAATCAACAGAAATACCTAGCAAGAATGGGAACAATAAGCAAAAATGGAATGAAAATGTTCGATCAAGTTTTTTTCAAAACTTTACAAACAGAGAGCTGGCATATATGCATTTTGTAAGGGTTCTCTGTGAAGGGATGTTGCTCCCTTTTAAGACATTTTAGAATATAATATGTTTATAGGATATAAGTTACAATGAGTTACAATAATAAATAAGTTACAATAAAGTACAATAATGGAAACCAATTATATAATAACAAGCACCTATGTGCTGACAAAAATTAAAATTTTATTTTAATTATATTTAATGAATTATAAAGGAAATAAAAAAATAATTTTTTATATTTGTTTAATAATTTTATATGAAGAGGTAGAGCGTTATAGAACTTTGTCCCTAGATAATTTACACTGTTTTTAAAAAACTCATTATTTGGTTTTTAGTACTTTAATGCACATGTTCGATGCAGTTCTAGTGTTATGTTTATGTTCTAAAGGGTTTTTTAAAAATTTATTCTTTTGTATATAACAACACACTACGTGAATATATAAACATCTAACATTGCTAATTTTTTCAATATATAAAGTTATGGTGGGATACAATCTATCTCTTTTATATATTAACTTCAAGATTTTGTTTTGAATAACATTTAACTGATTTAATGTAGTTCCATACAGGCCTCCCCATACTAAGATTCCATACCGTAGTATAGATTCTACTAGACTGTAGTATAATGTTATTAGTAGATCCTGGTTGAGAAATTGTTTTTAGAAGATAAAATTTATAAATCAGAAATCTAAGTTTTTTTGCTATATATATATTATATGGCAGTCCCATTTTAAGTGCTGGTCTATAATTATACCTAAATATTTGGATGTTTCTGTTTCCTGTATGTCTAAATTTTGACATGTTAAGCTTCTAAATTGAGGTCAATCAGCCACTGTCTTTGAAAAAGCAATTAGATTATTTTGTTAACATTCAAAGACAATTTAAAAACATCCAGCCAGTTTTTGACATGTTCCATTCCAGCTATAGCACGTGTCTTGGCAGCTTCCCAATCTTTATCACTGAAGACTAGCACTGTATCATCAGCATATGATACAACTTTATCTTAAATATCAATCTGAGTTAAGCTCTTAATGTATAAATTAAATAGTATAGGTCCCAGAACAGTCCCTTGAGGCACTCCGATTTGTATATTTTCAGGGTTACTCACATTGTCTCTGACCTTTACCTTCTGTTGTCTGTGTGTCAAAGAATTTTCAAAAACCTTCAACACGATGCTCCTCACCCCATTCTGCTCAAGAACATTTAAGAGCTTCTGATGTGGCACCGTGTCAAATGCTTTTGCTAGATCTAGAAATATGGCTATACACTTGTTACCAGTATTGATTTCATCAGTAACATATGAAATCAATTCATGCACTATTGTTTTTTAAACTATTTATGTGTTTTATAATATCGTTTTCGCATATCGGTTTCAGAAACATTGATTTTTCAGTGACACAGGAAAATCCACATTACATTCAGGGATATTTGTGAACATATTAGTGTCAATAGTAGAAAAGTAATTATTGCAGTAATTCGCCATTTCATTATAATTTTCAAAAACCTCATTATGTTGGTTAACAATCTGTAAATTGGTATTATTTTTTTTATGATTTTCATTAGTTGCTTCAGAGATTAATTTATAAGTTTTTTCAGATCATTTTTGTTTTGGTTTATTTTATTGTTATAATAGTCATTTTTAGTTTTTGATATTAGTTTGTTTAAATTATTTCTAAATGTTTTATAGTGAGTTTGTTTGTTAATAGTATAGTTTTTTTGTAGATCTTTTTTAAGTTTATCCCTAGTTTTAATAGAATTAATTAAACCATTTGTTATCCATGGCTTTATTTTTTTATGGATTTTAATTTTAATATTTTGAGTGGTTTGACAGTTTCAATGATACTAAGATATGTCGTCATTACCGCGGTGAAACCTCCTACGTGACATTTTATCACATATTCAGATTTTTGTGCCATTTCATAGAAAATACCATTTAGCGAAACCTCCCATGTAATTTTCTTTTAAAATATTGTGATTTAAAATCAAAAATGAAACCTTCCTTGAACGTAATACATATAAGGCATCAGAATAAAATTGGTCTACCGAAAATTTTAATAAAATGTACATTTTCTTTTAAAATATTGTGATTTAAAATCAAAAATGAAACCTTCCTTGAACGTAATACATATAAGGCATCAGAATAAAATTGGTCTACCGAAAATTTTAATAAAATGTACATAAGAGGTTTCACCGCGACAACGACGATGTGTCATAAACAAGTTGTGTTGCAATTTCTGGATTATTTTCATTGCAAACACTTTCCCAGTTTACAGTTTCGAATTTTTGTTTTAATTTATCAGTATCGATTTTAGTTAAAATTTTATATGTATCGTAGGAACTTGTGTAGTTTTTGGCAGATTGTGAGAGATATTTCTCATAATAGGATCATGATCAGTCATATCATAGCTGATTACATAAGAGTTCACCGATAGATTTTCAGTCTTAATATTGTTTTTTTTAAGAATATATGATATGATCCAAGCATCCAAGCTTTATGGCCTCGTAATAGTGTTTATGTAAGACATGAAACCATGGGAGTAAAAAGTTGCTTAGTAATCAGTAGTTACTTGATTGGTTACATTTAGGAGATCAATATTAATCCCCTATGAATATTTCGATATTTCTATTTAGATGATTTGGTATGCAATTTTCTAAATCTCTTATAAATGCTTGTGCAGAGGTTTGAGGAGACATGTACTTCTAATATTTAAATGTAAGACATTTAGGAGTTTTTCATTTAAATTAATTTTATTTGTTATATTAGCAGCATCAACGACTTCATTAATCGAATCAATTTGAATAGAATTTAATAGATTAATTTCTTGATTAATAATTATGAACTATTTGAATGTGTGTACAAATATTAGTTACGTTATGTTATTGATCTGTATACTCGGTTTGTATACGCGGTTTGCCTTATTCTCACCTATTAACATTTTTGAACACCCTATAGTTCCAAATTTAATAAAAAATGGAAAATCACCTATTTTACTAATGAATTTCTAATTGACATTTAATAACAATTGAACAATCACCTGTTAATAGCTAACTAGAAATATTTGAATGATATTTCTCTGGAATATTTTTATAGGTACCAATCGGGCAGAGTACGGCTCAGCGCGTGTTTATCATGAACTAGTTGAAAGTGGGGTACGTCATGTCAAATTCGATTGGTTCGGTTCAATAAATGATAAGAAGTTTGCTGATAACGTAAGGCCATGCTTTCGGCAATCGTAATTTTAAAACGGAAAGTCGAGTGTGGCATGTCTTTACTTAAAACTAGATTTATTTTCAATAAACGAAATAAAAACGAAGATACCTACCTACGGGTACCGCTAATCTCACAACTCACAACCGGTAGTTTTTTATTATAGTCACGAAATGGATAAGATAAACCTCAAAGTAGCTGATGGATATTTGATTGATATAATAATTATTATTGGTATTTTTAATAATCGAAAATTAACGGTGGTTTTTTTTGATAGAGTTGTTTTGACGTCAACGATTTATGTATTGGTTTTGATTGTTTAAATTTTTCTTCAGTTGATATTGGGATATTTTGCTATAGATCACATACGTTTTGGAGCGAAATCAAATCCATTTTTTTATAAAAATTATATGATTGTATTATATTATGAAATCCAATAGCTGATTTTGTTAAATTAGTAACATTGGTGGCAAACGAGAGTGCATTCTACTATAGGGACCGTGCGTGAAATATAGAGGCAGCACCACTGCCGAAGTTAGCCCTCTCTAGTGTTTAATTTTAGAATTAAATGGGGTAAACATTGCAAGTAAATAATAAAGGATATTTTTTAAAATATTAAATATAGTTAAAAATAGATACCGGCCCGTACCAAACAATCGTGTACATGGTCAAAATGACATAAAATGTGAAACATTATTAAAATCTGGACATGTATATACATTTTAAGCAAAAAGATTTAAATGGCTGACAATAAATTGTAAAGTTGTACCTTAAACAAGTGTATCCAATGTAAAAATATCGGTATTTAGTAACACTGAATTTAAAAGTATTACAATAACATTTAAAAAATGTAAATTAATAAAAAAGATTGATAATAATAATAATAATAATAATAAATATTTTTAGCTTTATGTCGAAATGTCATTCATCCACTGACGTTTATGAGATGTCCAATGATACATATTATAGATTGCTCACCCATCTATAAAAAAATTATGAAAAGCGGGTTGCAATGTGCCTTTCCTAGTGCTCACTAAATAGAGCCGTTCTAGCCCAAATGTGTTTTAAAATAAAATTTGAGCATTTTAATCTTTAGAAAAAGAAAATAATTAAAGTTTTACTTCAAGACATGTTATTATGTATTTGGAAAGTTGAGTTTCCATGTAGTTAAATAATATTAAGAGATCTAAACAATTTTTATAACAGATTGATGTAAATAATTTTAGACTACTCTCATTTCAGAAATAATACTACATAAAATACATAATTGCAATATGTAATTCAATTTTGAAAAGGTAATGCAAACAACTTTGATATGAGGTATAAACAACTTTGGTAAGAGTTGTAATTGGACAATTATCTATTATTCTGAATAATGTTTAATGGTAATATCACTAAAAAAATTGCAATGTATTATTTATGATTTGTTTATTTTAATAATGAGAAATATTTAATAAATTGTAAAGAGGGCCATGATATTTTTGTCAAATTGGACATTCTTATTTCATAATAACATTCTACATTAGTTTTAATCAACAGAATAAACCATTAATTATCTATAAAATTATATTTATATAAAATGTTCATTTAAATATGTAAAAATCATAATGACAAGAAAACACTAAAGATTCTAATTTCTAAACCGGTTCTGTAAATGATTTCTTTACAACTACGTGTTCAAAATTGATACAAGCTAGATAAAAAGAAAACTTTGCCCAGTGAAATACGCTTTTCGTCGTCTGATTTACATATGGATAAGCAATCTTTGTAATTATGTATATCATTGGGTGTGAGACATTAATTGTGCTCTGTGGAAATTTATAAAATTTCTTTACTATCGAATGAAATCCAGGTTTCCAAAGTGATGTGTTTGTACATCCACGGATGCAACAAGTTTTTTCGATAATGATATTACGAAAATAATTCGACTTTATTTAATTAATCATTATTAAACAATAAATGCCGTATAAAACATTAATAAATACCCCCCATAAAGTTCACATTTTTGTCACCAGTTAGCGTTAAAGTCATGACGCACGGTCCCTATAGAGCTTGATTTTTGTAAAAAGGAGGGTATGCTTTTGATAGGGAAATTTGGACAGTCTCTGACAAAACATTTTAAATCTTTTAAATGCTTAGAAACGAGTAATGTCAATAAATTCAATGTGGCAACGTTTTGTTTTCACTATTTTAATGACTAATTGTCAGAAGTTTACATGGCCCCAATAAAGTATTTTGGGTACATGAATAAAAAAAAATCTGATGTGCCCATCACATGACTTTCCTATCTAGTTATTATAGGCTTTTTCCGGTTATTTTGTACAACCTATTGCAGCATATCTATAAATGTTTAGAGGATAAACTAAATATATACATTGTCCACATATATCTACATTTAGCACTTTTCCATTACGGTCCATTTTAGAAAAATCATGTATAAACAAAAATTATAGAGATTGATATCGCAAACAACTTTTAGTTCAACAATTTTCATAAAAATCAGAATTTTGCACATTTTATCCAATTTCTCGAATACGGACCATTTCAGGAAATTTTGACATAAAGCAAAAATTATAGATAATAATATTAGAAGTAACTTTTATTTGAACAATTTTCTTCTCCAAACATAAATAACAGATAATATATTCCATAAAATATAAGAACGGCCTCCCCAAAAGTACCCCCCCAGATGTTCCGACTTTGTCCAAAATCTAATCATTTCACGTCAGGCCGAAATAAACCTTAAGTTTAAAATTTAATGTTTTTTTTCTTTATCCGTTTTTGAGTGTTCTTCAAAATTCGAAATTTACACATTTTCTCAAATATCTCGAATACGGTCCATTTTAGAGAAATTTTGTATAGAACAGAAATTTTAGATAATTATATTATAACTAACTTTTATTTGAAGTATTTTCTTCTACAAACGTAAATAACAGATATATTCCATAAAATATAAAAATTACCACTTATAAAGTACCCCCCAGATGTTCCGACTCTGCCCAAAATCTAATCATAAGACGCTGGAATAAAGCTTAAATTTAAAATTTGGTGTTTTTCTGTTTATCGGTTCATGAGTTATGCGACATACAGACACACACACGCACACGCACACACACACACACAGACATCATCGCGAAAATAGTCAAAACGGATTCAGGGGACCTCAAAACGTAAAAATCCGTCGAAAACTCGAAGTCGAAAAAAATCATGATTCCTATACTTTCCTTATATCTGTATACAAATAGGAAAGTAAAACTGATATGCTTCTGACAAATAAAATTGTGAAGCGTTCGACGCCCAACGTCGTTTAATTATGACTTCCGTATCCATCCCAGTTTTAGGCATCAATCGGCTTAATAAAATACTTTTTACAGAACTAAATTTGCTGAAGCCGTTTACGAGCAAAACTCATTTCCCATGATAAAAGAATCACCCTGTACAGCGAAGACAAGTAAAGTTATTTTTTTTTAGAATGTGGGGGTTTTTTGAATGTTTTGGAATGCATTGATGGTACACATGTACCAATAATTAACCCAGGAGGACAAAACGCAGAAGAGTTTAGAAATAGAAAAGGTTGGATGTCAATTAATGTCCAAGCGATAACAGGACCAGAACTACAAATATTCGATACAGTTATTCGCTGGCCTGGATCCACACATGATGCTAGAATTTTTAATGACAGCAGTATTTAGATTAGATTTAAAGAGACTGACTTGAGAAGTTTCTTTCTACTTGGCGACAGTGGCTACAAGCCGACCAAATACCTTTATACACCTGTTCAAGACCCTCAAACACTACCTCAACGAAGATATAATAGAGCTTTGATTAGTACAAGGGAAAGGACTTTTGGCGTATTGAAAAGAAGATTGTCTCTATAATAAGTTAAGAATAAAGTTAAGAACAAGTTAAGAATCATAGCTGCATGTGCAGTGTTACACAATTTCGGTCGTGTTCATGATCCAATAATTTTGACGAGGACGTTAATGCGAATGTCTTAGAAAATTTTGTATTGGCTGCTGAAAATTTGAGGGAAACTGATCGAGGGAAAGTCATCGAAGATACATTTATCCAACGTCATTTCGCTAATAGAGAATAATTTTGTTACGTTAGTTTAATAAATTAAGGAACCTTCCTCGGTTAAGGTGGGTTTAAGAAAGGTTTACGAATACACATTTCAAATAAAGGAAGGTACCTTCCTTTTATTCTCCTTTATAAAGGAAGCTTTAAGGCCCAGTTTAAGGACTGTTTAAGAATTCCACCCTAAATGTTTTTATGCCACCTTTTCTTCCCAACGGCCAAAGTCAACTAACTACTCAGCAAGCAAATGAATCAAGACTTATTACAATAATTGAAGCGGTTTTTCTTCAAAATAAGTTTCGGTTTCTAAGAAATGTTGTGCCAAACAGTTACGGATGTGAAACATTTGGAAGCATTTTTAAAGTAATATGTGCTTTATCCAATCCGTTTTTTGTGCCTATAAATGAAAGTGGGCCAGAAGATGACAAGGTTTTGGAACGTTTGATTCTCCCGAATAATTTATTAGACAGAATTAGAGATGAACGCCTAATTCAAGGTAGAATTGTTTGGCCACTGGTAAACGGATTTATTGACCTTTAAGACTTTCCAATTATATCGGAAGATGAAATTCTGGACTTAACACTCGGTAAGACTACATCGCCAACCTAATACCGAAAATAATAATACTCATCTGATAAGAGCCTCAATACCTTCAAGGTTTCAAGCTGCTACCGAAAGAAAATGCTTTATTGCATATAACAGCCAACTTATTGGAGTAAATGCAATAACTAACTGCATTTAGGAATGTGTGGACATGTCTGCTCTGTAATATGGTTTTTGTCATACGAAAGGCATCAGCCAGGAATTAGTTATCCGTCAAGAGATATGGCAAATAATTTAAATGACGTGGCTATTGCTAGATCACTTTAAGAAGTTTGTTTTTGCTTTAATTTAGTTAAGTAGATAGTATTTAATCAAGGTCAATTTAATGTTGGTATTTAGCATGATCTTTCTGAACACATTTAACCCTAAATGAGATGTTTTCCATAGATCTTTTCGAAAATATTTAAGTTGGTTTTGTTTTGGTTTTATTAATTATATTGTAGTACACCAGTAGGATATAATTCTTGTACTTGCTTTTTTCTTAGGTGTCATTGGCATTGCTACATATTGTGCGTAGGCTTTGTTACTGTCTCCCTGCTCCACTATGGGGACAGCACTGTTAATTAGAAGCCAACAGTGAATGCTCGAGTAGAGAATTACCGTTAGGCTATGCAATTTAATTTTTAATTTCAGAAAAGTTACAAAGAAACTTGGCACCCGATTGAATCTGAACCCGGATCGCCCGGATCCAAAGTCTCAAGCTCTACCCACTGCGCTACCCCACCCCACTTCTTGTAATTTTGAAAAAATGTAATAGATTTTCTAATGGTGTTTAGGTACTTCTTGTTTAAGTACTTGTTAGGTACGTACAAGATAGATTTTCTAATAATGTTTAAGAGCAAAAATTTAATTAATACATTAATAATGTTTAACTTCTGTTGTTTTTTGTCTCTGTAGCTAAGGTATAGCATTACATTACCTGATGCAGGCTTTTTTTAAAGAACTTTTAAATTGATGGAGTTTTTTGTACTGACCACTTGCAGACCACCACCATTACACACCAATAGCCAAAACTTAAAAACCGAAAAGAGTGCAGTTACAGGTGATTGAATAGAAACAAAATCGCAAAAGTGAACCTTTATGTTGGCTGATTTTGATTGACATTGATCTTTCATTCTTTACCTTTATCGCCTGATTGCGCCTGATTTTATTGCTTTCACACCAAGAACTTTTGAGATGTTCAAAACCTCGCCAAAATCTCTTCTATAGCCTGTGTGACATACCTGCAAAGGCGGCTCAAGGGGGAGGCATTGGGGCATTGGGCCATGCCCTTTGTGATGAAAATTCTTACAACATGAATATTTTATTTAAAAAAAAATATGCTAAAAAGGAAATGACTAATGGCAATGTACCCCTCCGAAAATTTAGCCTGCGACCGCCCTTGTTTTCCTGTTTCTGGGGTTAGGAAACTGACAGGCTTCACGAAGGTGTGATAGTCTTTGTGGTATACTGCCTCCTCGGCGACAAGATCGTTAATAGGCGACCAAGAAATTCGGCACCCTTGAAATCCTTCTCATAGAACATGCCTCCCTGGTACGATTTTTAACAATTTTTTTTTTTTCAATACTGTCAAAGCAACTGCTTGTACCTTAATCTTAATAAATGTCATACCAATACATTTCCTAGAAACAAAAACCAAATACCATCAAACTATACTTTTAGCCACGCACCTTTAACAAGACTCTCTATTGTAATAGATATAGGTATATTCTTTGATTGTAAATTATTATTCGACCATCACATACAGTACATGGTTATGTCTATTTTTATGTATGAGAGAGTATTAAAATAGGCGTATCACTTCTTTTAGTAGACAGTTAAAATATTTTTTGAAGTTATTCCTCGAGTATACATTTATATTTTCACCAAATTAACCTGCTTAGAACTTCTAAAGAGCTGAAGGTAAAAAAGTGCAATGTTTTCTAAAATGTTTTATTTTTCCACAAGGTATGTTAAGAAGAACATTGTGTCAAACGGGTTATGTAGGTATAAGGGTTTAAACTTTGACTTTTAAACAACGTTACGTTCCTAAATAATAATTTTAATATAAAAACTACTTCTTACCTACAAATCGAAATCAGAAGATGAACTGTCGCAACCAATATTTACAATGAGTGGCTCGATCATTTCATCAGTAATATTGTCCACATTTTCTCTTCTTCTTTAATCGTATGATTTACTGCCTTTTCCCAGTTTTCAGGCTACACATTATTTACAGCCTCCAAAAACAACTGTTTAACATCACTCATTTTAAAAGAATTATTTTTTCTTGAAACTTCTCCCTTTATCTATGCCCGTATCAGTTCTTTTCTCACAGAACCGGGATGGAACTTAATATTCTTTGAATTTAGAAAATTCTGTAAATCTTTTTTTAACCACTTGGTTGTGGGCATTTTTTCTATAAGTCTCGAGTGATAACTTGCATTATCCATTACTATTATACAGTTCTGAGGAAGAAGATCTATAATTTGTTTGAACCACTCTTTAAAGACATCAGCATTCATGTCCTCATGGTAGTCACCGGTACGAGTAGATTCAAAAGTCAATAAACCACCTTTAACAAAACAGTTTGAACTACGGATGTGTACTATTATTAGTCTGCGCCCCTTTCCTGATGGTGGATTTAAACCAGTAGATAAATTATTTAGAAAAGCCTGTCTTCGACTTGTAACAGTTTCATCTTGCCAAAATTTATTTGGTTTATGTCCCTCGTTGATCCATGTTTCATCTAAATAAAATATATTTCTTCTTTAGTTTCTCATTTCTTTTATAGTCCTTAGGTAATTTCTTCTCCATACTACAATATCGCTTCTTTCTATTAAAATAGACTTTCTGGAATGCTTTTTCCATAGAAAACCTATTTCTTTTAAAAGTTTCCATAGTGTGCTTCGACTCATTTCAGGGTAATCCTTATCATCTCGAACCGTGGCAAATACTTTGTCTACTGTCGGAAATTCTTTTCTAAAGAAAAACGCATGCACTTTCCTTCGAAGTCTTTCAAAAGATTTTCTAATTGAAATTTTGGTTTTCCTGGAGCTTTACGTGCTGTTTGAAACTCGCCACATTTCTCTTCTTTAACAACTCTGTAAATCGTAGATTTCCCAACACCAAGCGTACTACTAACTAATTCCACTGTGTCATCAACACTTTTACATAAATGTTTGTCTGTAAATGATTTAAAACAATTAAATATTAATGTTTTTTCATTAACTGTTAAAGGACCGAATTTTTGTCGTTTACGCGGCCCTTCCAAATTTTCCATGATCACACTAGAATTCACACTGCATCTTGCAAGTTGCAACTAAACGACATTTAGTAAACTGTCAAGAATACACAACTTGGACCTCCTACTAAATGGAAAACCTATAATCGCATTTTCGGTGAAATTTGTTGAGAAGGTATTTATCTACTTATAATTCGATTACTGTAAGAAATTCTTGGAATTAAAATAAAACAAAATTGGCAAATAGGTACTTATTGAAAATAATCTTAAGATACGGCTATGTAATCTTTAATACACAGGACTTTTGGCCTGTCCAAACCTTTTTCTATTGTTCTGTACAGCTTATGTTTATAAAGGACCAATAAAAGACCCAAAACTTGTAATAGCTCAGGTACATTTATTACAATTTTAGGAAATATTTAGATTATTCTGTAAAAATATTTAAAATGACCGTACTAAGTTTTGCATTAGAAATGCTGTTTTATTACTCTCTTACACATAAAAATAGACTATAATAAAGCCCAAAGATCCCTAGGCTTTATTTTCAGGACAAGTAAAGGTTTCAAACAAATTCAGTCGGTTCGTATGCTTTACATGTCCTACGTTAATAGTATTTTATCATTTGGTTCGATCTTTTGGAATCCACAATACACTACCTATATAAATAAAATTGAAAAGGTTTAAAAAAAATTTAAAACTTATTTGAATTATAAATTTTATCCACACCGTAACAAAATTTGGGCTTAATCTCACTCGAAGAAAGAAGACAAATATACGACATAAAATTTGTTCACAAAATTGTTGCTAATTTTATTGATTATTTACATTTAGTAAGTTTAATAAATATCAATATTCCATTATACAATACTAGAAATCAAAACATATTCATCGATGTTGTAAATCTTACAACACGCTGTCAAATTTAATCAATCTTGATTTGTTCTTTTTCTTAGTAACTTTATGTACAATACTTAATAATTTCTATATAAATCATATTTAAGTAATTATTATCAAAATTGTAATTAGTCATTACCATTAATATTTTTTCTCACAAAATTGTATTTTTTTTTTTTAATTAAATAATCACTAAATTGTATAATAACGTGTAACTAATAGTGAATAGTGTTCCTGAGTTCGTCCCGTCTTGTATTCCTTATAAAAATAAATAAAAAATCTCAACTAAATGTATAACTCCCGTTTTGTCCAAAGGCTTTTTAGATTTTGCCATTACAACATGTTCTTAAAGAATTTTGGAGCTGAAGACCTGAGCTGAGAAGGTCCTGCCTTTTCCTTGGATGTAGATGTCTTCAAAACATAATTTTTTATTGTATGTAATTTTTACGGCAACTGAAAGTTTTTTACCTAATTCTGTACTGAGACCTATATTCCGTCATTGTAAACTCCCAATATTTTGGTTACGAGCCGCCACTGGTTATCAAATATAAAAAAAATGTTTTAATCGATGTTCTAAATAAACAGAATTCAATGATAAAAAAAAATAAGAAAATATTTACATATATTATGTTATTATATAAACTGTTTGTTTTTTATAAACCGTAAATATAAAGTTCCGTGATATCTCTACCTAAATCAAAGTTATGTACCTGTAGATAACAGGAAATGTCGAGAGAAATAAATACCTCTATAAGTAATCAAAAATAAGTTGTAGATAACAGGAAATATTAAAAAATATAAATGATCAAAAATAAGTGTCTACTAAGAAGTTGCGTAGGGCCATGGGAGAGTGGGGTAATATGAAATAAAAAAACTTACCATATGCCGGGTTCCAGAGTAAGGTGAATACTTTCAGGTATTTCGAATCTATGCCCTGAAAAACAATAATAAAATATTACAATATAAATATACCCACGTATTTTTTTGATTATTCAAAACCAATTGTTTAATTGGTTTTGATTTCAGGTTTATTAGATAATAATAAATGTATCATAAACTAAGGACCTCTAGAGGATTTTTTAGAACTATGCACAGGTAAAGGCCATATTTTTTAGATATCGTGTATGTAGGCTGGTTTCCTACACACCGGCAAATTTAAGGGAAACATTTTTCTCTTAAGTATTCTTTCGATTGCGTTATTTTAATTGTTGCTGTATTCTTTGGGAATACTGTTGGCTTATTATCGTTGATGATTTGTGAGTATATGTCAGAGTAAATAGTGTAGTGCCAATCAATTGTTAATTTATTATTGACAGAATTGTCACTTATTTAAAATTTTAAAAATAATAATTGGTGTGTCACAAATGTGAACTGTATTCGGCGGATTTCATTTTTTGACAGTGTTTTCAATGCCTAGAATGGATATGAAATATATTCGTTCAATTGATCGCAATAGCATACTTTTTTAATTTGTAGTCTGCGCGTAGATAAGCTATTATCCATGTGTGTAAAAAAAAATAATTCTGAATTGTTAGTGAATTGAAAATTAATATTTTGAAGATTCTAAAAATGGAGGTAATCCAAAATGTTTACGAATTTTGTGGCTTTTTAATTTGACATGAGTTTATGTCCAAACTAGAGATAAAACCTTGTTTACAGATTGCATTTATTGGTATAAGGAGAGCATGTTCATTAAAAGATTGGATACACGGAAAAAAATGTGACTAGAAAATTTTACTACAATGTTGTAGTAGTAGACTTGTAGAAAAATACTTAACAATTTGTAGAAAATTTTACTACAATTTATAGTTAAAAACTATAAATTATTGTAGCAATTGAATTGTCGAATAAAATGCTACAACAATAGGAAAGAAGTCCACAATGTTTAGTATATTTTACTATTGTTTGTAGAAGTAGAAATTTATTACAATTATCGTAATTACTACTACTAACTTGTGTAAAAATTTGTACAAATATTAATAATTATCTCTACAAAAAATAGTAATTTTCTCTACAAAAAATAATAATTTTCTCTACAAAAAATAGTAATTTTCTCTACAAAAAATAGTAATACTTTACATCCCTTCTTCAAAAATATTCTATAATATTGTATAAATTCTAAGTCATGTGAACAAAACAGAATTCTGCTATTGGCCAACGTTTTCTGACGTCGATCATAAACGGCCAGACAGCAGTAGCCGTTCGCCATGTTCACATAACAAAGCATGGTACATATACGAGTACCTATAACACATTATTATATTATAAGCACTGATGCGTTTAAGAAATAATAATAATAATAAATTCTATTGGTGGTAAGTACATTTATTATTGTTTTTGAATAATTTACCTTTAGATAACTAATTTAAATAACCTTAGTAGATTATTTTAAAAAAATAATTGTGGCCAACGATCTAATGTTGTGCCCAACGATCGAATTTTTTGCCAAGTTCAATGATGTTTTTTGTCTTAATTGTGACATACCTACTTTCTCATTTTTGTTAGTTATCTGACTTAGTCATTTAATATCCAAATCAGTGTAAAGGTGATAAATATCCCCGTTTTAAGGGTATGAACAATTCAATTGGTATTAATTTTTATTTCATATTTTTCAGGTGCAGAAAAGCCAACTGAGACTGAGGGCGCTATTATTACTGTTATTTATTACATAATGTAATTAAGAATTTGTATATTTTATATTAAAACAATAAATTGAATATTTTATTAAGGAACATTTTTTTATAGGTTATAATTATAATAATTATGGAATACTACTACAAATTTTATTAAAAATTACTACAATTTGTATGAATTTTTACTATTTATTGTGTAAAATTTTCGTATTTATTTTCATAAAACGCAATACATTTTTAATATAAATTCATACAATGAATAGCAAAAATTATAACAATTTGTAGAACAATTCTTATAATGCATTTGGATCTTTTTACTAAATATTGTAGATAATAACTCTACAATACATTCTCCACAAATATTTGAAAATTTTTACTACAAATTGTCCCTGTCCCTATATGTACTATTTATTGTAGAGAAAAAATCTACAATTGTAGAAATTTGTTCTACAATTTTTTTTTCGTGTATAGATGTATGTTTCACTTTATAAAAACTTAATATTTTTGATAGTTAACCGTCGTTAGTTGTTTTCATTTGGTACAAAGACGACCTTTTTGCAATTATTTTTTTAGAACTCTACACAAGCGCTATATTTTTTAAATAAATTGAAATATCTATAATAACGATCATCCAAAAAAGTACATCAAATCCTATTCTGATCCTACTAATAATTCCTTTTTATTTATACAATTGAAAATATTGTTATAACTCCCAATCTCTAATAATAACACATATTTTTCTATCACTATTATTAATATTATTAATTCTTAATGTATGATTATTATCCTCGACCATTATAACACATTTTCGGTTTGCAAAACAATGGATGTTTTTATTCTGTTCGAAATGTTTGCTTTCCGTTCTTCCGATATAGGTTAATAAATATTTTATGGGAGGATTTAATGGGCCGTTAAATTTTTCGCAAACTTACGCGTATACGATCGGGTCGGCCATTATGGATATTTAATGGATTTTTCTAGAGGGAAATAATGAACAAACAACGCGGAGTTTCCAGTTAATAACGGATTTTCTTTCAATATCCACATTTTGCGTTGGAACGAAGAGCCGGTGGAAGTTGAGTTGCTTCAAGGGTCCGTCCGCTCTGAGACTATGAACGGAAAAATATTTGGAGAGTGGCTATTTTTCTCCATTTACTTCTATGTCTTGAAATTTTTCTTTTAAGTATTTAATTTCGTTAATTTTTTAGTGCTTTAAAATAGGCTATAGCTGGACAAAATACTTAAAAAATTATATAATGAATGAAAATCTTGAACACCATCTCCATAAATTAATTTTTTAACATTACAAAACTAGCTCTAGGTGGATGAAATGCTTGAAAAGGAATTAATACATCAAATTCAATGAAAATCTTGGATACCTTCTTCAAAGGTTTATTTTTTTAGTGGTATAAAACGAGCTCTAGGTGGACGAAATGCTTAAAAATTACTTAATGCATCAAAATTAATGATAATAATGGACACCATCTTCATAGGTTAATTTTTAATAGTGGTATAAAAGGAGCTCTGGGTAGACGAAATGCTTAAATCATTGAATACATCAAATTTATTGAAAATCTTGGATACCATCTCCATAGGTTATTTTTTTAATGTCATAAAACGAGCTCTAAGTGAACTAAATACTTAAAAATTACATAAATACATCAAATTTAATATAAATCTTGGGCACCATCTTCTTGGGTTAATTATTTTTAATTGTATAAATCAAGCTCCAGGTTAACGAAATGGTTAAAAATTACCTAATACATCAAACTCAATGAAAATATTGGACACCATCTTCATAGGTTCATTTTTTAGTGGCATAAAAATAACTGGATTTACTAAATTTATTGAAAATCATGAACAGTATCTCCATAAGTTAATTTTTAGTGTTATAAAAACTCTAAGTGGACGAAATGTTTAAAAAATACTTAAAACATCAAATTTAATGAAAATCTTGGACACCATCTTCAATGATTAATTTTTTTGATTGTGTAAAACGAGTTCTAGGTAAATAAGATACTTAAAAATCACTTACAGTACAATGTTGTCTTATAGAAATTTAATTGTATTTTCTTTTATATAGTTTTATCTTTTTCTGTTAGGTCATTTTCAATAAATACTTTTACATTTGAAGACCATAGGGGAAAAATTATTAGGGTTACAAAACTACTTTTCGTAGAATAAACAAAACAAAGTTTATAGACTCATATTTTTACGTTGCATGGCTTTTAATTTTAAGTTTTACTCAAGCTCCGGCCCTGACTGCAGAAAGATTGTTCCTAAAACTATAATATGGCGATTTTACTTAATTTTTAACAAAAATTGAGTCTGATCTAGTTTCCCCTGTACTCTTCGTTTCTATTATACGTTAGTTTCTTTTTATTTCTCATTGTTTTAATGTTTTATTTAAAATTATCTATTTCAGCTACTTAAAGCTTTTCTTTTATTTTAATTTATCTTTGATGAACTTTTCAAGATTTTTCTTATTACCTGAAATTAATCCATTTACTATTATGATATTTTTCGTACTATTTTTCTCCATTTACTTCTATGTATTGAAATTTTTCTTTTAAGTATTTAATTTCGTTAATTTTTTCGTGCTTTAAAATAGGCTATAGCTGGACGAAATACTTAAAAAAATATATACTGAATTTAATGAAAATCTTGAACACCATCTCCATAAATTAATTTTTTAAAATTATAAAACTAGCTGTAGGTAGATGAAATACTTGAAAAGCAATTAATACATCAAATTCAATGAAAATCTTGGATACCTTCTTCAAAGGTTTATTTTTTTAGTCTTATAAAACGAGCTTTAGGTGGACGAAATGCTTAAAAATTACTTAATGATAATAATGGACCATCTTCATAGATTAATTTTTATTAGTGGTATAAAAGGAGCTCTGGGTAGACGAAATGCTTAAATCATTGAATACATCAAATTTATTGAAAATCTTGGACACCATCTCCATAGGTTATTTTTTTAGTGTCATAAAACGAGCTCTAAGTGAACTAAATACTTAAAAATTACATAATACATCAAATTTAATAAAAATCTTGGGCACCATCTTCATGGGTTAATTATTTTTAATTGTATAAATCAAGCTCCAGGTGAGCGAAATGGTTAAAAATTACCTAATACATCAAACTCAATGAAAATATTGGGCACCATCTTCATAGGTTCATTTTTTAGTGGCATAAAAATAACTGGATTTACTAAATTTATTGAAAATCATGAACAGTATCTCCATAAGTTAATTTTTAGTGTTATAAAAACTCTAAGTGGACGAAATGTTTAAAAAATACTTAAAACATCAAATTTAATGAAAATCTTGGACACCATCTTCAATGAGTAATTTTTTTGATTGTGTAAAACGAGTTCTAGGTAAATAAGATACTTAAAAATCACTTACAGTACAATGTTGTCTTATAGAAATTTAATTGTATTTTCTTTTATATAGTTTTATCTTTTTCTGTTAGGTCATTTTCAATAAATACTTTTACATTTGAAGACCATAGGGGAAAAATTATTAGGGTTACAAAAACTACTTTTCGTAGAATAAACAAAACAAAGTTTATAGACTCATATTTTTACGTTGCATGGCTTTTAATTTTAAGTTTTACTCAAGCTCCGGCCCTGACTGCAGAAAGATTGTTCCTAAAACTATAATATGGCGATTTTACTTAATTTTTAACAAAAATTGAGTCTGATCTAGTTTCCCCTGTACTCTTCGTTTCTATTATACGTTAGTTTCTTTTTATTTCTCATTGTTTTAATGTTTTATTTAAAATTATCTATTTCAGCTACTTAAAGCTTTTCTTTTATTTTAATTTATCTTTGATGAACTTTTCAAGATTTTTCTTATTACCTGAAATTAATCCATTTACTATTATGATATTTTTCGTACTATTTTTCTCCATTTACTTCTATGTATTGAAATTTTTCTTTTAAGTATTTAATTTCGTTAATTTTTTCGTGCTTTAAAATAGGCTATAGCAGGACGAAATACTTAAAAAAATATATACTGAATTTAATGAAAATCTTGAACACCATCTCCATAAATTAATTTTTTAAAATTATAAAACTAGCTGTAGGTAGATGAAATACTTGAAAAGCAATTAATACATCAAATTCAATGAAAATCTTGGATACCTTCTTCAAAGGATTATTTTTTTAGTCTTATAAAACGAGCTTTAGGTGGACGAAATGCTTAAAAATTACTTAATGATAATAATGGACCATCTTCATAGATTAATTTTTATTAGTGGTATAAAAGGAGCTCTGGGTAGACGAAATGCTTAAAATCATTGAATACATCAAATTTAATGAAAATCTTGGACACCATCTCTATAGGTTATTTTTTTAATGTCATAAAAAGAGCTCTAAGTGAACTAAATGCTTAAAAATTACATAATACATCAACCTTAATAAAAATCTTGGGCACCATCTTCATGGTTTAATTATTTTTTATTGCATAAATCAAGCTCCAGGTGAGCGAAATGGTTAAAAATTACCTAATACATCAAACTCAATGAAAATATTGGACACCATCTTCATAGGTTCATTTTTTAGTGGCATAAAAATAACTGGATTTACTAAATTTATTGAAAATCATGAACAGTATCTCCATAAGATAATTTTTAGTGTTATAAAAACTCTAAGTGGACAAAATGTTTAAAAAATACTTAAAACATCAAATTTAATGAAAATCTTGGGACACCATCTTCAATGATTAATTTTTTTGATTGTGTAAAACGAGTTCTAGGTAAATAAGATACTTAAAAATCACTTACAGTACAATGTTGTCTTTCTTATAGAAATTTAATTGTATTTTCTTTTATGTAGTTTTATTTTATTTATTTTATTTATTATTCTTTTAAGTATTTAATTTCGCTTTAATGACTATTTCTTTTCCACATTTTATCTCTTCTCGGTACTATGTTGTACTATGTTATTAATTTTTTGTCTTTCCCTAGTATTTACTATAAACTACACACTCTGGCAACTTTGAAGTTTATAGAATTAAAACAGGTACGTTTTCAGGAAAATTATATGTTTGTTTCAACAGCAGTACAGAAAAGTTATTATTTGAATGCGCATGTGTAGAATGAGTTTTTGAACTCTTAAATCTTACTATGCATGCGCATACAAATTCAGAACAGTTCTAGACTGCTGTTGGAACAAACCTTATATTTAGTTTTTCTTAATAAATAATTACCTATGATCTAAATGTCTTTCAGTTTACGTACTTTATTCTGATATGCCCTGTATATTTTTTATGATAGTATTTAGGAGAAAGTAACTAATCGGTACCAGGTATTCTAGATGGGTTAAATTGAATAGACGACACTGATAAGTTCATTACACTTGCTGACTAGGAAAAATTGCCCGGGAAGTTGTCATAAATACGATGAATCAAATAGAAATGCAAACACAGCTAATAAATAATAATGCTTTGGTATTTCAAAGTGTAATACCATTAATAATAAAATAATAATAAAAAATTATTACTTGTCGATAAATACATAGTACATGTATACAAGGTGTTTAATTAATATGTTGTCAAAATTCCTAATTTTACACATTGTATTTGATAAAATATATTAATTTCCTAATAAACTTATGGTTATGATGTATTTTTTAACATCGGCTAAATGGTACAAAAAGTTCACAATTTTTGAAGTATCTTCAGGCATACCAAAATATAACCTTTACAGGTTAGTTACATGGATTTTCATAAGAGTTTTTGTATCTAATCCATAATAGATATGTAAGAGGGTGTCTGAAGATTAAATAGATACTTAGATCTACTTCTACTTGTTTAAAAAAAATATATAAAAAAAATTAAAATAACTTACCAACTGAAATAAGTCTCTGTACAATATTAACCATATCTTTAGCTTCTTTTTTATAAAATTCGTTCTCTGGTTCAGGTTTTATTTCTAAATCTAATATAAATCGTTAAGAAAAAACGTACACATTTGCATATTAAAAAATATTGGTTTAAAAAAATTATATCAAAAGTTTAATACATAATGTTTTGAGTTCCGTTCCTCTATTGCCAAGATTTATTATTATTTATTTATTTTACAATTGAGAAATTTTCTTGAGGGCACAAATATTTTGAAAATTATCCACATTGCCATATTGTTAAACATTAAACATATCCTTTAAGGATGGAAGGTTTCCATCACAATTGAAACATTCCAGTTTCCCCAATTTTAAAAATTATAAATCCACATTATTTTAAAGAATTATCAGCCTGTCATCATGCCCTCGATACTATCAAAAGTGTTTGAATATACAATTTTAAATTTTTAACCCAAATTTCTTGAATTAAATAATATTTTAACCCCAAACCAACAAGGTTGTGGAACGCTTACCACAACTTCTGCAATTTTCATTTTATTTAAATCTTTTGGAAAACCCTACTGGAATCTTTTGTGATTTCAGTCGGGCTTTTAAATTTAATAAAAATCTTGGATGTCATCTCCATAGGGTATTTTTTTGTGTTATAAAAAGAGCTCTAGGTGGACGAAATACTTAAAAATTACTTAATACACAACTTAATGATAATATTGGACACCATCTTCGACTTCATCACATATAATGAGCTCTAGGTGAACGAAATGGGTATATAATGAGCTCTCTAGGTGAACGAAATGCTCAAAAATTAAATATACTGAATTTAAAGAAAATCCTGGCCACCATCTCCTTGGGTTTATTTTGTTAAACGAACTCTAGGTGGACGAAATAGTTAAAAATTACTTAATGCATCAAATTTAATGAAAATCTGGGACACCATCTTCATAGGTTACTTTTTTTAGTAGTATACAACGAGCTCTAGGTGGCCAAAATGCTTAAAACTCACTTATATAAAATTTAATCAACAGTTAATTTGTTTAGTGGTATAAAAAGAACTCTGGAATGGACGAAATACATAAAAATCACATAATACATCAAATTTAATGAAAATCTTAGACACCATCTTCATAGGTTAATTTTTTAGTATTATAAAACAAACTCTAGGTGGCCGAAAAGTATAAAAATTACTTAATACATCAAATTTAATGAAAATATTGGACACCGTCTTCATAGGTTTCATTTTTTAGTGGTTAAAAACGACTTCTAGGTAAATAAATTGCTTAAAAGTCACTTAATATACGTAAATTTAATGAACATCTTGGACATCATCTTCATAGGTTAATTTTTTTTGTGCTATAAAACGAGCTCTATGTGGACAAAATGCTTAAAATGCACTTAATATATAAAATTTATTGAAAATCTTGGGCACCATCTTCATAGATTGTAAGTTCTTAGTGGGGTAAAACGAGCTCCAATTGGAGAAAATGCTTAAAAATAATAAAATATACTAAATTTAATGAAAATCTTGGAGACCATCTTCATAGGTTAATTTTTTAATGGTAAAAAACGAGCTCTAGGTGAACGAAATGCTTAAAAATTACTTAATCAAACTTAATGAAAATGTTGAACACTATCTTCATAGGTTCATTTTCGAGTGATATAAAAATAACTGCATTTACTAAATTTATTGAAAATTGTGAACACCATCTCCATGAGTAAATTTTTTAGTGTTATAAAACAAACTCTAGGTGGCCGAAAAGATTAAAAATGATTTAATACATCAAATTTATTGAAAATCTTGGATAGCGTCTTCATAAGTTCATTTATAGTGGTGTAAAACAAGTTCTAGGTAAACAAATTGCTTAAAAATCACTTATAGGTTTTAATAAAAATCTTGGACACCATCTTCATAGGTTAATTTTTTTTAAGTGGGATAAAACGAGCTTTAGGTGGACGAAAAGCTTAAGATTCATAGAATATATAAAATTTAGTAAAAATCTTGGACATCTTCATAGGTTGAAATTTTTTAGTAGTATAAAACGAGCTCCAGGTGGACGAAATGCTTAAAAAGTACTTAAAACATCAAATTTAATGAAAATCTTGGATACCATCTCCTTAGGTTTATTTTGTTAATGTTATACAACAAGCTCCAGGTAGAGGAAATGCTTAAAAATAATAAAATATACTGAATTTAATGAAAATCTTGGACACCATCTTCATAGGTTCATTTTTTAGTGATGTAAAACGAGTTTTAGGTAAACAAAATTGATAAAAGTCCCTCAATATAAGTAAATTTAATGAAAATCTTGGACATCATCTTCATAGGTTAATTTTTTAGTGGTGTAAAACGAGTTGTAAGTAAACAAAATGCTTAAAATTCCCTTAATATATAAAATTTAGTGAAAATCTTGGACAATATCTTCATAGGTTAAAATGTTTTAGTAGTATATAACGAGCTCCAGGTGGAGGAAATGCTTAAAAATAAAACATACTGAATTTAATGAAAATCTTGGACACCGTCTTCGTAGGTTAATTTTTTTAGTGGTATAAAGCGAGCTCCAGGTGGACGAAAAGCTTAAGATTCATAGAGTATATAAAATTTAGTGAAAACCGTGGACACCATCTTCATAGGCTAAATTTTTTTTTTTTTTAGTGGTATAAAACGAGCTCCACAAATTATCCACAATATCTGAAAAGGTCGAGGTGGGGGAGGCCACATGGCCCATAGTCCTAATTAAATCTAATCTAATCTAAACGAGCTCCAGGTGGAAGAAATGCTTAAAAATAATAAAATATACTGAATTTAATGAAAATCTTGGACATCATCTTCATAGGTTGAAATTTTTTAGTGGTCACGAGCTCCAGGTGGAGGAAATGCTTAATAATAAAATATACTGAATTAAATGAAAATCTTGCACATCTTCATAGGTTCATTTTTTTATTGGTGTAAAACGAGTTCTAGATAAACAAAATGCTTGAAATTCACTTAATATTGGCAAATTTAATGAAAATCTTGGACATCATCTTCATAGGTTGAAATTTTTTAGTGGTATAAAACGAGCTCCAGGTAGAGAAAATGCTTAAAAATAATAAAATATACTGAATTAAATGAACATCTTGGACATCATCTTCATAGGTTCATTTTTTAGAGGTGTAAAACGAGTTCTGGGTAAACAAAATGCTTGAAATTCACTTAATATAGGTAGATTTAATAGAGATCTTAGACATCATCTTCAGAGGTTAATTTTTTTAATGCTATAAAACGAGCTCTATGTGGACGAAATGCTTAAAATTCACTTAATATATAAAATTTATTGAAAATCTTGGGCACCATCTTAATAGGTTGAAATTTTTTAGTGGTATAAAACGAACTCCAGGTGGAGGAAATACTTAAAAATAATAAAATATACTGAATTTAATGAAAATCTTGGACACCATCTTCAACAGTTAATTTTTTTAGTGGTATAAAAGGAGCTCTGAAATGGACGAAATACATAAATATCACATAATACATCAAATTTAATGAAAATCTTGGACACCATCTTCATAGGTTAATTTTTTTATGGTTAAAAACGAGCTCTAGGTTAACGAAATGCTTAACAATTACTTAATACATCAAACTTAATGAAAATGTCGGACACTATCTTCATAGGTTCATTTTCTTGTGATATAAAAATAACTGGATTTACTAAATTTATTGAAACTTGTGAACACCATCTCCATAAGTAAATTTTTTAGTGTTATAAAACAAACTATAGGTGACTATAGGTGACCGAAAAGATTAAAAATTAATACATCAAATTTAATGAAAATCTTGGACACCGTTTTTATAGGTTCATTTTTATTGGTGTAAAACCCCAAACCATAATGGTTTTCGAAGTTGTGGAACGCTTACCACAATTTCTGCAATTGTCTAATTTTATTTAAATCTTATGGAAGCTGTGGAATCAGGCGAAAACCCTACTTGAATCTTTTGTGATTTCAGTCGGGCTTTCAAATGTATCCATCATGAAATTATACTATACAAATTAAATAGTGTGTTCCATAAAGTTGAATACATATAGGAATAAAAGCTTTAAATAGTGCATATTAAAGTATTTTTTTGAAAAAACGTTCATTTTTAAAACGAATTTGACAGATAAGGTTTTAAATAAGCAGAGGCGATTCAGTAATATTAAAAAAAAAATCCTATATATATCCAACTTTAAGGAAAAACTGGGTGTAAAAGGTAAACAATATGAATGGTTCTATCATATTTTTCCAATTGAACACAGTCTGTTAAAATCCAACATGAAGATTACCATACCGACCGAACGTTAATTTCTCATCAATTAGTGAATAAAATCGGAGTTCCTCAAGGATCTATCCTGGGACCTACCTTTTTTACAAGAATAGGATGATCAATTCCCTGGGAATGTACAAACAAATCTCAAAATTACCCCTACAAAATAATTATTGAAATTATTCTTGAATATCCAAGGTAATTTGTTGTAGGGATTCCGAGGAAATTAATCAAAATTACGGTGGAGCGATTAGAAATAAATCTATGTAAAATTTTTGATAATTGGTTTTAATCCTAAAGTTATAATTTCTTATACAGTATTATTTCAAAGACCTTTGACAGATTACATATTATAAAAATGGGTTTATAGTTTTCAATATTTGACTTATTACCAAAACAAACTTTTGACTCTTTCCATTGAGAAGAATATTTTTTTGTTAAACATCAATCAAAAAGTTTTGCTAAATAGAGTATCCAATACAGTTTTGAACTAAGAAAGTAGTCATTGAAACTATATTGGATACTTATTATAGTGTTTATGTAGCCTCAATGTTAGTTCACAATTAGAAAATAATATTATTTAATATACATCAGAATCCCTGTAAAAAAACAACTTCGCGACACCAATGCGTACTTTCCTAGTCATTATTATCGACTTACCGGGTATTAAAATTGCTCACAACATAACTTCCACTAAAATTTCGCGTCGTAAAAACCGTTTTAGACCCGGAATACGCTTTACGAGTTCATTTTAGCAAGCACCTCGTCAAACTAATAGTGCTAAATAAATTTTAGCATTTTGTCAGCAAAAATGCAAAGTCGTAAACCGAGTGCCTGATATGGATATTTTTACGGTCGCAAATTTGTAAGACTACACTTGGCACATCGAAGGTGGAATACACGAGGTCTACGTACGCCACGGGCGTGTCTGGAGAGGGTGAAAGAAGGATATTTAGAAAAAAAAATTAATTTTGGTCTATTAGAAGCAATGCGAGGGAATGGGTTAATTATTTTAGTTTTGTTCAAATTTGGCTCAATTGTATTGTTTTCAAATTTACCTAGTGTTAACATAGTGATCTCCGTTTTGTATAATTGATAGATAGTTGATGTTAATTACAAAATAAAATTATATAGAGACAAAATAGGTAAAATTTTGAATTCGAATAACAAACAAGGGTTAAATGAAAATCTTAGACATAATCTAAAATAAAATATACTGAATTTAATGAATATATTGGTCACCATATTCATAGATAATTGTTAAATGTTACAAAACGGGCTTTAGGTTGACAAAATGTTTAAAAATTACTAAATACATTAAATTTAATGAAAATCTTGGACACCATCTGCATAGGTGAATTTTTTTATTGCTTTAAAATAAGCTATAACTGGACGAAATAAAGTTCACTTAATATAATAAATTTTAGTGAAAATCTTGGACACCATCTTCATAGATGAAATTTTTTGGTGGTATAAAACGAGCTCCATGTGGAGGAAATGCTTAAAAATAATAAAATATACTGAATTCAATGAAAATCTTGAACACCATCCCCATGAGTTAATTTTTTATTATTATAAAACGAGCTCTAGGTGGATAAAATGCTTGAAAATCACTTAATACATCAAATTTAATGAAAATCTTGGATACCTTCTTCACAGGTTAATTTTTTTAGTGGTATAAAACGAGCTCTAGGTGGACGAAATTCTTAAAAATTACAATGCATCAAACTTAATAATATTGGACACCATCTTGAAAGGTTAATTTTTATTAGTGGTAAAAAAGGAGCTCTGGGTAGACGAAATGCTTAAAATCATTGAATATATCAAATTTAATGAAAATCTTGGACACCATCTCCATAAGTTAATTTCTTAATGATATAAAACGAGCTCTAGGTGGATGAAATGTATGAAAATCACTTAATACATCAAATTTAATGAAAATCTTGGGCACCATCTTCATAGGTTAATTATTTTTAGTAGTATAAAACAAGCTCCAGGTAAACGAAATGATTAAAAATTACCTAATTCATATCAAACTCAATGAAAATCTTGGACACCATCTTCATAGGTTAATTTTTTAATGGTAAAAAAAGACGAGCTTTAGGTGAACGAAATGCTTAAAAATTACTTAATACATCAAATTTAATGAAAATCTTGGACACCGTCTTCAAATGTTCATTTTTTAGTGGTGTAAAACGAGTTCTAGCTAAAAAAAATTTTAAGTCACGTAATATAGGTAAATTTAATGAAAATCTTGGACATCATCTTCATAGGTTAATTTTTTTTAGTGCTATAAAACGAGCTCTAGGTGGACGAAAAGCTTGAGATTCATAGAATATATAAAAATTTTTGAAAATCTTGGACACCATCTTCATAGGTTGAAATTTTTTAGTAGTATAAAACGAGCTCCAGGTGGAGGGAATGCTTAAAAATTATAAAATATATTGAATTTAATAAAAATCTTGGACACCGTCATCATAGGTTCATTTTTTACTGGTGTAAAACGAGTTCTAGGTAAACAAAATGCTTAAAATTCACTTAATATATAAAATTTAGTAAAAATCTTGGACACCATCTTCATGGGTTGAAAATGTTTAGTAGTATAAAACGAGCTTCAGGTAGAGGACGTGCTTAAAAATAATAAAATATACTGAATTAAATGAAAATATTGGACACCGTCTTCATAGGTTCATTTTTAGTAGTGTAAAACGAGTTCTAGGTAAACAGAATGCTTAAAAGTCAATTAATATAGGTAAATTTAATGAAAATCTGGGACATCATCTTTATATGTTACTTTTTTAGTGGTATAAAACAAGCTCTAGGTGGACTAAATGCTTAAAATTCACTTAATATATAAAATTTAGTGAAAATCTTGGACACCATCTTCATAGGTTGAAATTTTTTAGTGGTATAAAAGGAGCTCCAGGTAGAGGACATGCTTAAAAATAATAAAATATACAGAATTTAATGAAAATCTTGGACACCGTCTTCATAGATTCATTTTTTAGTGGTGTAAAACGAGTTCTAGGTAAACAAAATGCTTAAAATTCACTTAATATATAAAATTTAGTGAAAATCTTTCAAGAACATCTTCATAGGTTAAAATTTTTTAGTAGTATATAACGAGCTCCAGGTGGACTAAATGCTTAAAAATAATAAAATATACTGAATTAATGAAAATCTTGGACATCGTTTTCATAGGTTCATTTTTTTATGGTGTAAAACGAGTTCTAGGTAAACAAAATGTTTAATTTTAACTTAATATATAAAATTTAGTGAAAATCTTGGATAACATCTTCATAGGTTGAAATTTTTTACTAGTATATAACGAGCTCCAGGTGGAGGAAATGCTTAAAAATAATAAAATATACTGAATTTAATGAAAATCTTGGACACCGTCTTCATGAGTTAATTTTTTAGTTGTCTAAAACAAGTTCTAGGTAAACAAAATGCTTTAAAGTCACTTAATATAGGTAAATTTAATGAAAATCTTGAACATCATCTTCATAGGTTTATTTTTTTTAGTGATTTAAAACGAGCTCTAGGTGGAGGAAATGATTAAAATTCACTTAATATATAAAATTTAGTGAAAATCTTGGACAACATCTTCATAGGTTGAAGGTTTTTTGTAGTATAAAACGAGCTACAGGTGGAGGAAATGCTTAAAAATAATAAAATATACTGAATTTAATGAAAATCTTAGACACCGTCTTTATAGGTTCATTTTTTAGTGGTATAAAACGCGCTCTAGGTGGATGAAATGCTTAAAATTCACTTAATATATAAAATTTAGTAAAAATCTTGGACAACATCTTCATAGGTTAAAATTTTTTAGTGGTACAAAACGAGCTCCAGGTGGAGATGCTTAAAAATGATAAAATTTAATGAAAATCTTGGATATCGTTTTCAAAAAGAACTTGAATATTTTTTTGAATTATTTATCATTATATTTTTAAATAGAATGTATTGAACCTAAACGTGGACATAATTATCAATTCCTATCATAATTTTAAAATCATATTTTATTCTTTATTTAAATTAAAAAAAAAAATTATTCCAAAAAAAAATATATTTTTTTTATTTTCCAGTATATCACTAAATATTTTACAAAAATAATGTGATTCTTAATAATTGATTTTTAAATCATTAATGAAAACATTTCCCATTTGTAGACAACTTTTTTAGACTCACTGTATATATATTTCGTCAAAAATTGCATATCCCATCTAGAGGTGTTATTTAAAAATATATATACTACATGCGTGCGGAAAATTCCACCTTTCCGCACGCATTTCACTGTAAATTCCTGCACTAGTGTGGAAATATGATTTTGTCTTTAAACGAATGAAAATATTATTGATCACCCTGTAAAATATTATCATTATCTTCATAGTGTAAACAACAATAACCATATTTTGTTGCTATGTAACATTCATTTATCATAAATAAATTACTTTTGAAAGTTTTCAAGCTTGTTTAAAGTATTAAAAATTACTTAGACATATAAACGCTAAATTTGTGGTTTCCACTTTACCAAGACAGAGGCTACACGGGCAAACTACCTACTAGTTCAAAAGAATCGAGAAACGAATTGATTTTGAACTAAAAACCGAAAGCCGATAATTAAATAATTTTTCTATATATTAATTTCACTACAAACATTTTATTGGACTTGTTCATTAAAAAAGCATACTGTAATACCAATATCGTTTACTATAAAACATTTTTAATCATTTTTATTTTCAAAATGAACAAACAATTCCGTTATCCGATCCTCATTTTGCAGCTAACAAGTTTATATCCATTTAGATCTAGACTATCTAACGTAATCTAAACGAATTGCAGTGGAAATAGAGACGGTAGACAAAATAAACTGCAGAACATTAATAACTATTTCGATTTTCGAATTATCCTAATGGATGTAATAAAACTCCTAATGCAAGTAATAAAATATTAATAGAATATCAGCCGACATCTATGAGCTCAAACGTAAACCAACATCGACTTTGTTGGCGTAGAAATCTATATGGTAGATATGAATTCGTTTATAAAAACTGATATAGATGGCAAAATAATAATTAAATAGCGAAATTGATCGATGTGTATGCAACCAGTACTACGCAAAACTGTAGATCGCGTTGCTGTCTACTAGTAACAAAACGTCTAGAAATTCTCTTTAAAGAAAAAACCGGCAAAATCATTTTAAGTCGTTTTAACCTTGTCCAAAAATGATTCCTAAGGGACCTAGAGTTATTTAAAGGTGTGCTTTAACATCTATTTAATTGAAAACAGTTTTCTGTTAAACGATATATAATTGTGTACAGTTATTTCTTGGAATCTAACCAATCAAATACGTAAATACGATTTTTTAATGTAGTAGTCATAAGCGGCTCGTTTGGGTAGGGTATTGGATCTTTTTATTTTCAAAAAGTTGCCATTTTGATATCATACCCCAAAGGAACCCTTATGACTATATTAAAAAAATTGTATTTACGAAATTTCATTAATTACATTCCAAGAAATAAATGTAGAGGATGATTTAACAGATATCCGTTTTGAAGTAATCAAAGTGAGAAAGCCCACCTTCAAGAGCTCTAGTCCCCTTAAGAATTTTTGAATTAAGGTAAATCTAGATTTTACCGCTTTTTTTTAAGAGAATTTCTGGACACGTTATATAAGGTGATACAAAATAATGTGCCATAGAACAATTTTAATTATTGCACTAAAATATGAACATTAAACGTAAAACACTTCCTTATTGAGATAAAACGGTGTTTTATTTCAAAAATGTGTAAAAATGGGGTCCTTTTTGAAATGATTTATTTATATATGATTATTCCAGTAGCGTAGAACTTTTTTGTGTGGACATACGTGCCATTCATTCACAATTCATCTATCTATAAGAGAAGACCCTAACTATAAAATAAGGAAAAAGAAATATAGAAGAATACATGAAGGATTTTGACGAAAATTTCTGGCATCATAACAGAAAATCAATTAAACTCGTTCATTTTCAGTCACGTGTTATTACTTAAGTCAAGCTTGCACCAACCAAAGCATTATGTATGAACTATTAACTATATTACGTCTATTTTTCATTTCGTTAAATGATAAAACTCAAAATTGGACGTTTCGTCAAATAATTATTTATTAAAAAGGTTCACATTTTTGATAATAAAACATTTTAGTACCTATAAAAAGTTGGGTGTAATAAAATTCTTAGGGGTAATTACCCCCTAGGACTACGAATAAAATTTTCAACTTTTTTTGTTTCTCATAAGAGCTGTAGAGAATAACAGCAACTGGCTGCAACATAGCCCTTTATCTTGGACGCCAATTTCATCCAACATAATAGCCTACAAGCCTGCCAATTTAAGAAAATTGTATATACAGTTTTTGAAAAAATTACATTTCATGCGTCTGTATTTTTAGTGCCATTTTTTAGGACGAAATATTTAAATATAATTCATTATAGATAATTCAACATGTACAATACGATGTGAAAATTAGAATTGCGACCAAAGCATCATTTTACCAGTAAATAAACTTTAAAAAAAAGATATAAAATAATAAAAGAATTGATCATTTAGAACTATTCCAGAAAATAAATTAAATATAACAAGAAATTAACAAGGATATCAGACAATAATAAAATCGAAACCAAACCACGAAATGTACACAATAGAAAACAAAACACAGAAAAACAGAATAATCAACGATAAGCAAAACACCAGAAAATATATCTGTTTTATAGGAAAATCGATAAACCAAAACCACGGAACATAGCAAGACCAAAGGTTTCTGCTGGTTACTTTTAGGAATCAAACACTGTTTATTTTATGTGTACTATATTGTACCAGTTTTTTTAATACGAGGATGGATTGAAAAGTTCGTGGCTTGACTAGGAAAAAAGCTAATTAATTTTTTAAGCAAGAGGCTCTAAATATAGTAACAAAATGGACAAAGGCGGAAGGACTAAACATTAGCCCAAACAAATCTGACATAATTGCATTCACCCGCAGAAGGAAATTGGAGGGACTAGGGCCTCTAAACCTAAGAGGTGCAAGCATCCAGCTTAAGGGGGAGGTAAAATATCTCGGGGTTATGATTGACTCGAGACTTACCTGGAACCAGCATCTAGAATGAACCACAAGGAGAGCGGAAACCTCATTAATGATGGCAAGGCGATCCTTTGGAAAAAAAAATGGGGGTTAAAACCAGACATGGTATACTGGATTTATAACATGGTGGTGAGACCCATAATAACATACGCAGCTTTGGTGTGGTGGCCAAAGACACAGCAAAGGAAAGCAATAACGAGGCTTAGCAAGGTACAAAGACTTGCCTGCCTCGGAATAACGGGGGCAATGAAAGCAACCCCCACTGCTGCAATGGAAGCACTAATAGGACTCCCACCTCTTCACTATGTGATACAAGGGGAGGCAAGATTAAGTGCTTACAGATTAGGGAATACACTGGGAAATCTTGACATTAGGCCAGGTCACATGAGTATCTCAAGGTTGGTGACAGGAGACGTGCTAGACATGAGATCAGACCACTTAACCGAGAGGTACTCTTTTAATACTACCTTTGAGGTTTTAATACAGGAAAGAGCGGAAATCACGATAAGGGAGCCCAATGCCCAACGACAGGAACAAACCTGGTATACAGACGGGTCTAAGACTGCGGAAGGCACTGGGGCAGGAGTATTCTCCAAAAACCCTGATACCATAGCTATGCTATAGGAATACATTCCTCGATATTTCAGGCCGAGGTATACGCAATTTTGCAATGTGCAAAAACGAACAATGAAAGAGCTGTCGAAAATCAGCATATTCAAATAATGTCAGACAGCCAAGCGGCACTTAAGGCCATATCGAGTCAGAAAGTTACGTCGAGGCTGGTATGGGAATGCATCGAAGAACTAAGAACACTGGCAGACCGAAATAGAGTAAAACTATTTTGGGTGCCAGGTCACAAAGGGATCGAAGGCAACGAAAAGGCTGACGAACTTGCAAAAAGAGGGTCAGAAGAAACACCGGAACCAGACATAAACCCAAACAAAAAGTACAGTCCGGGGTTTTATAAATGACTGGATTCGGGAACAACATATCAACTATTGGGGAAGCACCCCAAAACAGGAACATGGAAAAGCCTTCATGTCCCAAAAGAACTGGAGAACTACTCTTAATGAATAGGAACCAGTTGAAAGTGATAACAGGGTTCATGACTGGGCACGCCCCAGTAAAGGGACACTTGAACAAAATTGGCATGTACAATGGGGAACTCATGTGCCGACTATGTCACAAGAAACCAGAAACGGCCAAACACATACTGTGCGAATGCGAAGCTCTTTTTGGACAACCCCAGGTTGATCCAACAACGTATAGAACTCACTCACCCAAGGTGATAGAGTGGGTGCTATGAACTAACATGGGGTAAAACACAATAATACAATAGGCTTCAGTGTTATTCGGAGACACATAGTCAGACGAGCCCAGGAGAGAAAAAAAAATAATTTTGTATACATTAGTTGCATAGCTATGTCCTTTGGTAGTCACTTTGTAAAATTTCATTTCTCTATTGTTTAAGGTGAGGAGTTTATGAGGCGTTAAGTTTTCGGAAGTTACGAACATTTTTGACATAGAGAAAATAGAGCATCGTGCTGTCGTTAAGTACTTGCATAAAAAGGGCTTAACACCACAGCAAATTCATACTGACATGGTAGAGACGCTTGGAGACTCCCTCGTATTCCACTGTGAAAAAGTAGGTAACTGAAGTTAAGCGTGACAGAAACAGCATTGAAGATGACCCCTACAGTGGCAGACCTTCAACATCGACCACAACAGAAAATATCAGTAAAATGTATGATCTGAATCAAAAGCCGTGTGATAGCTATAAGACTCTGGGTAGTTCCTATGAGGGCACAAAACATTATCGCGAACGAATTAGGGTTTTCTAAGGTGTCCGCAAGATGGGTACCCAAATTGCTTTCAGTTGAACATAAACGCACTCGACTCACTCTTTCTCGTGATTGTTTGGAACTGTTTGAAAATGATCCGGAGGGGTTCATTGACAGATTTGTGACTATGGACGAGACATAGGTACACCAGCATACACCGGAATTAAAACAACAATCAAAGCAATCGAAAAGATCTGGATCTCCTACCCCGAAGAAAGCCAAACAAGTGTTATCGGCAAACAAGGTTATGGCATCAATTTTTTGGCATGCTAAGGGTATAATCTTGATTGATTTCTTGGAAAAGGGAAAGACTATCAACGCGAAGACATTAAAATTAAAAGGTCCGGATTGCTGCGAAGAAAGGTGTCGTTTCATCACACATCTCTTGCATCCATGGCTGAAACTCATTCATATGGGTTCGAACTGTTGTCGCACCCACCCTATTCGCCTGATCTGGCTCCTCGGACTTTCACCTGTTTAGAAACCTGAAAACCTTTTGGGGGGGGGGGGTGGGGTAAGAGATTTTCTTCGGATGAAGACGCGATAAGTACTGTACAGGGGTATTTTGCAGAACTCGAAGAATCATTTTTTAGAAATGGTATAGAAGCGTTACTGGAGAGGGAGATTACGAAGAAAAATAAAACATAAGTTATCCAAATATTTTTTCATTTTGTAGGTTTAGCCAGCAACTTTTCAATCTATCCTCGTATAATTATTGCAGACAAGCCATCATTGTGGTTTTCAGCAAACGAACATCAGAAAAGTGTCGCCAGCTCAAGCTGACTACTGTTTCCCCTAGCCCAAGTGATCCCTTCATCAATTTACTGGGTCTATAAGTCGCAACCCCCTTAGGTTGTAGCAACCACTGCCACTTAGGAAGATAACCTGGTTGTCACCAAATAGTAGCGAACAAAATGACTTTAATCATCCAACGGGGATGGGGTTGGTTGCACGGTATACATCCAAGGTAGCGGCTGTTACCAGACACAGTTTGATGAAATGCCCTAAGAACTTATCACTCACACTGTGCTAATAGTTATTTACGTATCAAGGGCGTAAAACTGGCGTTTATGGCTGCAACGTGTAAGTAATGGCCCGAGCCGCTAGGCGAGGGCTATAAACACGTAAGGTCAATAAGCGCTGTTTACGCCCGAAATACATACATTTTATGCACGACCCTCGTAATGATAATTTATTAACAAATATACAGGGTGTCCCGTTAGTGCGTAATTGTTCAATATTTCAATTTGTGTTATAGACACGTAAAAAAGTTTTAAATAAAAGTTATATGGATTTGAAAGATACATATTCCAAAAATATTTTTGGATATACAGGATATTGCGTTTTTGCCTGGCAAATAAAAATTTATGTTTTTTAAATAGAACACCTTGTTTTTGTTTTATATTTAGAATTGCTTGATAATACTGTATTTAACCCTAAAATGTTTTAACTCGTTTATTTTATGCATGTCTTAGATATAACTAAATTTAAGTTAAATTTACTCATTTTTTTTTTTAAATCCAACAAACTATATATTATTTAAGCAAAAAATTCCTTATAAATTTACCTATCCAACGATACCAATATGTTAGTCAATAACACATATACAGGGTGTCCCATCAGCGCGTAATAGATCGATAGCTGTTTTATTATTGGAAATACGAAAAAAAAATATATAATAGAAAATTTGTATGACCATGTTTAATAAATATTCTTAAATAAACAGGATGGCCCATAAACAAGAGGCTGGCCAAAGTTATACATTTTTAAAGCAGAACAACCTGTAGGTAGTTATACATATTTGATTATTTGATTGTTTTCACATCGTTAAACAATTTTAATAGACTTTATTTTTGTGCTATTTTGTTTATAGGGTGTGTCAAAATGCGGGATAATGCTTTTTTAAATTTTAAATGGAATACCTAATATGTTATACCACCAATTAATTAATACAGGGTATTCCATTTAAAAAATTGAGAAAATCGTAACCTCCCGTTTTGACACACTCTATATACAATTAAAATTGTTTGAGGATGTGAAAACAATCAAATATGTATAACTACCTGCATGATGTTTTGCTTTAAAAAAGTGTAGATTTGGTTAGCACCTCGTTTAAGGACCACCCTGTATATTTAAGATAAATTGTTAAATATGGTCATACAACTTTTATATTAAAAATTTCTTCATATTTCTAATAATAACTATAACAGCTATCGACCAATTACACATTGACGGGACACCCTGTATATATGTTATTGGCTAACTTATTGGTATCGTTGTATAGGAAAATGAATAAGGAATTTTATGCTAAAACAATATACAGGGTGTTGCATTTGAAAAATTGAGCAAATTGAACTTAAAATTAGCCATGTTTCAAAACACTCTGTATAAAATAAACTAGTTTTATCACCACTATTCGTTAGCTCATTATCTTGTAAGTTTGTGAATTACACAATTTTGAAATCAATGAAAACCTATCTAAATTATGATAATTTAATTTGGGGTCAGCATCATTCTCTAATTTCAAAAAAAATGCTTGGCAACACTGTAATATTATTTAAAAACTTTTTATGGTACAGTATTGCCGAACCATTCTAAAAATAAAATAAAATACACGGTGTTTTATTTAAAAATCATACATTTTTATTTGCCAGGCAAAAACGCAACACCCTGTATATCCAAAAATATTTTTATAACACGAATTTTTCAAATCTATACCACTTTTACTTGAAACTTTTTTGCGTGTCTATAACACAAATTGAAATAATAAATTACGCACTAATGGAACACCCTGTATAAAATTTTATGTACGACTGTTTTAATGATCTCTTTTTCGCCTTTTGTGAGCAGGTTATTATAAAAGAAATTTATTTTGCGGACGATAAAGAAGTCAGCGGGCGATAAAGAAGTCCGCGGGCGATAAAGAAGTCCGAGGGCGATAAAAGGACACTTTACGCCCGCTAAACGTATTGATAATCTGGACTTTATCGGCTGGTCGTGCATAAAAAAAATTAAAAGCCCTTGTAGACCGAAATGTAGAGATAGGATCGCCCGGGTTCCATAAAAATTCCCGGAGTGCCTTTTGACAAGTGGAAGAAGGACCTAAAGGGTTTATTATGTACTCACATAATTAAGCATAACTAAATTTTAAGGTTAAGTTGTAAATAACGGTAACGTTCATATCATGACAATTATGACGCATCAAAATGGCGCGCACATATCTCTGAGGGCAATAAATTACAGGACAAATGAAAATTATACTATTTTAACCAATTTTATTCTCGTATTTTCCCTACACCGACTCTTGATTTCACATTTGGCAACACCGCGCAAACACTTTAACGTAGTTATACTCTATTTATTGCTAGAACGTAAAATATTTAAAAAGGAATCTATAAGATTACTAGAAGTAAAGAGTGATAAGAAATTATGTAAACAAATTAGAAATGAATCAATTTCAGGTTATTTATATAGAAAAACCAGCGAATTTCAAGAAACTATTGATTAGATAAAAATAAATATATTTATCAATCCTAAGTATCTACATTAGAAAAAATTTTATATAGGGTGATATTCCTAGCATTAGAATTATTCATTGTTTTTTTTTAAGAATTACAGTTTCTTTATAACAAGTAAAAAAATATAGAGAGGGTGGCTCCAAATCCTTGATTTATATCTTCTTTGCCTATTAACTAGTACTGTCTAAAAAATCTCGCATGAAATGCCTCGTATTTGGAGTTTTTAAATATGCAATTTTCTAGCATATCTACCGAGGTCAGCAGATCTAAATCATGGCGATATTTTTTTTGTTTATTTCTTGTTAACTTTTTATTTTTAAGTTTTTTTTTGTAAAATTTTATACACAGTTTAAGAAAGAAGTATCCTAGGAATCACCCTGTATAGTTGTTTAACAGAACCGTACTGAGTAAATAAATGTGAAATAAAAATATATCTTTTTTTTAATTCTAAATAATTTTCAAGTTTATGAAAAAAAATGAATCTGTTCTACTTTGTTTCCCGTCATTGCGCAGGCGTTTGATAAAATCTGGCATAAAGGACTCGAAATAAAACTGGGACAAATGATCCCAAAACAATATGTACCAAACTGATGTTATACCAGTTGTTGAAGACTCCTTAAATCATCATCATAGATAATTTTAGAATATAACGCGCATAGTTATAAAAAAAATTATATAAATTAGATTGAAAAAGGATACGTTCTAACATAGTGGCGATCGATTGGGGAGGTTCTTCCCCTTTCGCCGTAAATTTGGCTACTTCCTTCCTAAGGTCATGGAAAATGCTATAATACGTTGGCAGATCTAGGTCTTTTCTACAGGCTTCCGGGTGCAGACACTGCCTTAACGGCAGCTGTCCGTCTGTCACTAGCCTAAATCCCGAATTGTGAGGATCTGAAACAAACAAAAACAAACGATGTAATAATTTAAATGCTAACTGTCAATATTATGCAATTAGACATTAATTAATGCATAGGTAGGATTCTCCACTCGAATATTCACCGTTGGGTTCTAATTATTAACAGTGCTGTGGAGCTGGGAAATAATAACAAAGGCTACACATAATATGCCTTATTAAACCAAAGTCATAACACCAAATAATAATAATAAAAAAAAACATTCTACTGTGGTTCCGCTAAAAAATTCAATATGGCTGTCGATAGACATACAATAGTTTATTACATAACAAGAACAGTAAGAAGTTAATTACTTGCGAGCAGGGCCGCCGAAGACCATCGTGCCCCGGAGCATTTTTTTTATAAAAAATCAAGTCCTTTATGTTACATTTCTAAAAAAAAAAAGAAAAAGAAAAGAAAAAAATGGAAAAAAATAGAAAAAAAAGAAAAAAACGGAAAATAAAAAAAGAAAAAAATGGGAAAATAAAAGAAAAAAAAAGAAAAAAAAAGAAAAAAAAGAAAAAAAGAAAAAAAGAAAAAAAAAAAGAAAAAAAAAAGAAAAAAAAAAAGAAAAAAGGAAAAGAAAAAGAAAAAAAAAAAAAGAAGAAAAAAGAAAAAGAAAAAAATCTGATGTGTCCAACACATGACTTTCCTATCTAGTTATTACAGGCTTTTTCCGGTTATTTTGTACAACCTATTGCAGCACCTCCATAAATGTTTAGAGGATAAAATAAATATTTACATTTTCCACATACATCTACCTTGAAACATTTTTCTATAGATGTTCATTGAAAAAGAAAATACTGAAAAATTTTAATTTAGCACTTTTCCTACAATTTTTCCATTACGGTCCATTTTAGAAAAATCATGTATAAACAAAAATTATAGAGATCGATATCGCAAACAACTTTTATTTCAACAATTTTAATAAAAATCAGAATTTTCCACATTTTGTCAAATTTCTCGAATACGGACCATTTCTGGAAATTTTGACATAAAGCAAAAATTATAGATAATAATATTAGAAATAACTTTTATTTGAACAATTTTTTTCTCCAAACATAATTAACAGATATATTCCATAAAATATAAAAACGGCCCCCCATAAAGTACCCCCCCCCCCCAGATGTTCCGACTTTGTCCAAAATCTAATCATTTCACGTCAGGCCGAAATAAAACTTAAGTTTAAAATTTAATGTTTTTTCTTTATCCGTTTTTGAGTTTTCTTCAAATTTCGAAATTTACACATTTTCTCAAATATCTCTAATACGGTCCATTTTAAAGAAATTATGTATAGGATAAAAATTATAGAGAATTTTATTACAAACAACTTTTGTTTGAACAATTTTTATAAAAAGATATTTTTTTACATTTTGTCAAATTTCTCGAATACGGACCGTTTTAGGAAAATTTTGTATAGAACAAAAATTTTAGATAATAATATAAGAAGTAACTTTTATTTGAAGAATTTTCTTCCCCAAACGTAAATAACAGATATATTTCATAAAATATAAAAATGACCACCTATAAAGTACCCCCCAGATGTTCCGACACTGCCCAAAATCTAATCATCACATTGGACGCTAGAACAAATTTTAAGTTTGAAATTTGGTGTTTTTCTGTGTATCGGTTCATGAGTTATGCGACACACAGACACACACACACACATCATCGCGAAAATAGTCAAAACGGATTCAGGGGACCTCAAAACGTAAAAATCCGTCGAAAACTCGAGGTCGAAAAAAATCATGATTCCTATACTTTCCTTCTATCTGTATACAGATAGGAAAGTAAAAAAAGAAAAAAAAAGGCTCTGAAGAAAAATCACATAATTTCTCTTGGTGACATAACTCAAAAAACGTCTTCACCTTCTAAAAAAATAAAGTATTCTCAGCCCCGGGAATTTGTCCCCCCCCTGCCCCTCTCGTCGGGGACCTGCTTACGAGTAGGAAAGTTGCGCACGAACCGCGTAAATCAGCTGTAATTCTACGAGCATGTAACTGTTAGTTTACTATATACTTTATCTACAACCACAATCATACATTCATAATAACGAGAAGGCTTTTTCATAATCTATAACATTTATTGAATACATTTAATTAAAAATATAGTAAATTTCAAATGCAAATATTAAATTAATTGAAGAAAAATTGTTTTGAGATACAAAGCTTTGTTAATAAGTATTGTAAATCAAGTGCTTCATTTAAATATTTACTCATTTCATCAAACAAATTTTTGTTTAAAAACCATCTGATTGCCTTTTGGGGTATGCTTTTAATTTTAGATACATTTCAATATCCACTTTTTTATGGAAATGACGATACTTGACTAATGATGAAGGTTTGAATTGTTCTAAAAATTCCCCAAAATATGCCAAAAGCACATTCACAGAAAATGAGTTTACACTGTTTTTTATACGTCATTCCATAAACTTTTGGTATACTATTTCATACCTTGCCCTTTTCAGGGCAGTAACTTGTTAGTAGTATTAACAGCTTTTTCAAAAATATGAAGAGGACTTCCTTGAAATTCATTTTATTTATAAAAACTATAATTTTGTAACTACAAAAATGGCGATTTTCTATTTCTGAAATTTCAAAACTATTTATCGTAACCATAGCGATCACCTAGCAACGTAGAAATATGGATAGTTTAATAAATGAAATTGTTATGTAGATTAGATTAGATTTAATTAGGACTGTGGGCCATGTGGCCTTCCCCACCTCGACCTTTTCAGATCTATTGTGGATATCCTTGAATCGTTATCTAGAGTAACTTGTCTAATTCGGTCTTTTGTAGTAGACTCCATAGACTGGGAAGTAATTCTCCGGTATAGCTAGTTGCCCTTGGTTTTTCTTCTCCAAGTGTAAGGAATCTCAGTCTTGCTAGACCTTCCCAGTAGCATAAATACGTGTACTGCCGTTTCCTCCTCTTCCTAACAGAATCGGCACAAGGTCTCTTCTGTCAGACCGATATTATACATATGTTTGTTAAGCCTACAATGCCGTGTCAATAGACCTACTAGTACTCTAGTATTTTTCCTATTAAGGCTTAGTAGATGCTCGGTGAGTTTAGTCGATGGCCCTTTTATGAACTCTTTGGCCTGTATCTATCCTGGAGAGTTTTTTTACCACTCCTGAGATTTTTTAAACATCTACTGCTTTGTGCATGTTCTGATAGTTGTTTTTGTTACACCACAGAAGGGTTCTGGGTCAATAAGAGCCTTTGAAGCTCCTTTTCGGGCTAGTAAATCAGCCTATTCATTGTCCTTATGTCCTCTGTGGCCTGGTACCCAGGCTAAGGTTAGTCTGTTTTGACTAACCAGCTCTGTTAGGGCTTTCAAACAGTCAAACACAAGCTTTGAGTGTACCTGCATGGAACTGAGTGCCTTTAACGTCGCTTGACTGTCTGAGTATATGACAATGGTTTTTCCATTAACCTTCTGTCTTAATACCTCTTTTGCGCAGTGATGTATTGCTGCTATTTCTGTCTGGAATACTGTCGCATGTTTAACTAAGCTCAGTGAGATTCTTGTCTTTGGCTTGGTACTATATATACCTACTCCTGAACTTTCATGGGTTTTGGAGCCGTCTGTTTACTAAGTGAATTCTGCATGAATAGGAGGTCCTCCCGTCCATGCTTCCCTGTCTGGTATACTTACTTTATATTGCTTTTGAAAGCTATACTTTGGGGGCATTTCATCTGAAGGGATTCCCATTATTTGGTCGTTCTCCAACTCTTTATATAGCTCGCTGTAGTCACGTCCATACAAACTGCTTATGGTTGATGAACCTTTGTGCAGTCTGTATGTGACAGACCTGGCTTCGCCTTGAATATATGTAGTGGTGTTACATTTAGCATGACTTCTATAGCTGCTGTTGGAGTCGTTCTCATAACTCCCGTGGTACTCAGACATGCTTGCCTTTGAATACCATTGAGCTGTCGAATGGCTCCAGCTTGCCGAGTCTTTGGCCACCATACCACCGATCCGTAGATTATCATCGGCCTTATGATGGTTGTAGTCCCCAATTTTTTCCACACAACCTTCGACATAAGTTGAAGGATCTTGTGCTCTTTTGGGTGATTCCATGTTAACCTGTAGTCAAAGATGACTCCCAAGTATTTGGCCTCTTGAGCAAATGGAATCTTCACTCCTTTCAGTACTGGTGACTTTAGTCCTGTTGGTACTTTTCGTTTTGTAAAGTTGACTATTGTGGTTTTGTGAGGGTTAACCGTTAGTTCCTCCTCTCTGCACCACTCGTCAACAATGTTTAGAGCGATTTGTGTGCGCTCCGATATTGTACCTGCGAACTGGCCTCTTACAACTGTTATGTAATATTTACGTAACAGTATTTGTAATGATGTAGGTATTTACTTTACAAAACGATACATAATAGGTCATTTACTGTGGTGGTTGCATGGCTCTGAGAAAGCCTAGATACAGCATCGAAAACAAATTTTGACCCCCTACATGCTGGGCGCCATGATAACTGAGTTTGAAGGTGGTACTGCTGACAAGACAGGATCGACGTAAGGTTACTGTAGAAGATATAAGGATGTAGTAACTTTTCATGTGAAACTTTTTACAAATATTTGTCGGACATCGTTGTGAACGTGAACGATAACCAATGATCAAAACGACAACGTCGTTGTTGGCAAAAGAAAAAAAAGGTTGTAGGTACCCGCAATTCATATACCTAACCAAGTTCAAGAATGGTATCATCAGCTGTCGATGAGATTCTCAGATTGAAAATAATTAAAAAAATTAATAAAAAATATGGAGTTTTGTTTCGTGTTATTTTTCTTTATTGCTCGATCTACTTATTTTTTTCTTGAATTAAATTATATAATTTTCATTGGGATGTGTGCGAATAGTATTTCAAGAACGAAAAAATTGACCAGCCAAAAAGGTTTGTCAAAGTTCACCTATTACAGAACACAAAAACTAAAAATCACTGTAGCCAAAACATAATCCACTTGGCATGGCGGCTAGAAGGGGGTCAGTTTATTAAATTTACAGCATACCCATAGACTTACTGAGAGCTATGGGTGGTTGTAGATAAAGTTTGTTTAGATTATCAAGAAATAGTTTCTTTTTATGATAAAATTTTAAAAAACAACAAATTTGTGATTTTGATAATAGTTTTATCTTTAGTGTTACATGTTATTTACAGTTGCTGGTTTTATAATAATATGAAGACATTGAAATCGGAGTACTAGAAATAAGGTTATAAAAAAAAACAGAATTATGTTTGATATGTTTTAGTGAAGTATTTCAAACATGCCAATGACTTGCATGATTGTAAATTGTGGTAGAAGAGGCATAGGAGAATTATCTCTTTTTTTGCTATTCCCAACATCAGCAACATTTCTTCAAGCAACTTACCTATTTAAATGATTTTTGAGATAAAATAAGACAACGATGCACTTAAACGAGATGATTTGACGAATACCAAGTAAAGTGAAATAATTTTGTTGTCTTATTTATGAATGATTGTGTGTTTCAAGGATGGAAGCTTCTTCATAGGATGTAATATGGAAGCAAGGAAATGCTTATTTCTGAATTCATGTAGATCAAATTATGAGAATAGTAAATCAAAATTAATGATTTTTGAAGGATCAGGTGGAAACGTGGCTAATATAGAATGATCCACAAAAACATATTTCTATAGTAGATCTTGGAAAAATTCACGTATGTTGGAGTGTACAATTTTTATTCCTTTTTTTTAATATCAGTTTTTCGTCGGTCATTTTTTTGGGGATCACTCTTTATAAATATTTGTGATAGTTGTGAACAACCGTTGGACATCCATATTTTGTCCAAATAATGTCCTGGATGTCCATGAACTTCACATGGATGTGCACTGGATATTCATTTTCCGTTATTTCAATGGATATACCCATTCAGAAATCATGATTTTGCTAGACATTTTGCAGAATTATATTAACATAATATATTATTAACTTAAAAGTGTGTTTGTCTTATAATATATAATATAATATATAAATAATTTTTTACATAATTTATAATATTATAATTCTACTGGCATAATTTAATTATTTATAACTAGGTTTTAATTAAAATAGATCAATTATTTCTTCGCTACTAAGCTCACAAGATACAAAGTAAAAGGCCATTCAGGCCAGACTCGAAAAAAAAAAGAAGAAATAGGTTAAGAACGGTCCACGAGTTCGAGTTTGGATAGTTATCTGGTAAGAAAATAAGTGATTAACATTAAATTATTTAAAATTCCAAATCGTTTGTTTTAAACTAATATAACCTAACAATTAAATTCAAAGATGTGTTGTCAAATGATATATGCAAGAAAATGGCTTTATTAAAATCAAATTAATATGCTGCAAATTCGAGATGATGTCAACATAATTATTATTTTAACTAATAGAGGTGACTGACTCCAAACCAGAAGAAAAATTTAAGTTTCTATGTGTACTGCATGAGACGTTAGCAGAAATAAAAGGCTATTTAGAAGCTTAAAATATTTTTAACACGTTCAGTGCCCACTGGGTCAGAGCCGTCTCTTTCCAGAACCCAACATTAACTTTTATAATAAAATTATAATATATAGCCTTAGTTTGGATATATTTGGAAGATATCTGTCACATTGACATCTTTTAACCACTGTCCAGTTAACTGGATGTCGGTATATTTTTTCTGTATTCATAGCAAAAAGCACGGTTTAGATTTTTAGGGCAAATCTCTGAATATGTCAGCGATAGCTTAATTGGAAGAGCGGCTGTGCGTAGTACAGGAGTAGGTGGGTTCAAATCCCCTGTGGGTAAATTTGTTAAATTTTTCATTAAATTTTTCTTCTCCTTGGGAGTTCAAAAATATTTTTATTATTTCGTAGGGGTAACATTGGGATCATTGGGATTGGTTTAAGAATTTCCTGGGAATTTAATTTCGAAACTTTAAAACCGATTCTCCCACAGATTATGAATTAATCTGGAAACATATTTACACATTCTCCAACCCGACATTCTTAAAAATACCTTTCATTTCATTAATTACGTTTATTATTGAAAATGCTCACTTACCAATGTGTAAATTACTACAATAAACGTCGAATTCAGTGAGAACATCTTCGAGTTGTCTACCTGTCGTCTTGATAATGTCATCTGTCAATACCGACTCTGACGTCACTTCCGTCGACAATATATTTTCGTTAATATCGGCTACTTGCGGTCGTATCGTATATTGTTGGACTCCCACTACCTGTAACAAAAAAAAGAGTATAAGTATATTTGTATAAATGCATATTTTTTAATTGAATGATAATAAAATTCTTAAATTCAGTAGCGCACAGAAATGTATTAAATAAATTAAAAGTCAACGCAAACTACCAATGTCGGCCCTAGAGGAATCTTCAGAACATAAAACAAAATATCTAAATCAAACTGATTAGGGCCAAGTAGAAGATCATCACAAATAGAACCTAGAAAGGTATAGTCCTTCCAATATCAATTGCAGAACACAGTTATGTCATCAATATTTAATATATTTATATATATATATATATATATATATATATATATATATATATATCAATATTTAATATATACGCACGGTACTCATGCCAAATTTAGAAACGAAAAATAATGTTTACTTCCCTTATACAATGCGGTAAATATTAAAGGAACGGTCAGTCAACGTATACTTGATATATATATATGTGTCAAAATCCATCATCTCCGTTGTTAACCAATGAAAACATCGAATCGTAAACTTAAATGCACTGTATTGGCCGAAGGTTTACGAAGGGGAGGAGTGTTCGAAAATATTCCTGGAAGACAGTCTGCGAAAAGGTCACGCCACATCGAAAGGTAACCGTCTTGCTGATTCACTAGCCAAGAAAGCAGCCAACCAAATACTTTTTGGACCTGGCACTTCTATTGGCCTGACAAATTCGGCAGTGACAGACCTAATCAAAGAACATTCCCTTGTGAAATTCAAGGAAAGATGGGATGAAACAAGAAACTGCAGAGTTGCCAGGGAGCTGCTAAGTTATCCTGACAACACTGCAGCAAACAAATACCTGACTATGACTAGACAGAATCTGCGCTTAGTCACAGGCATTCTGATTGATCATTGCCAAGTACGAAAGTATCTACATATCATGGGGCTGTCAGAATCCGCACTCTGCAAAGGGTGCGAACAAGAAGATGAGACCATCGAGCATATCCTTTACGATTGCTCGACGCTCTCATTTATTAGAAGAGTGTTTGGCGAGTATCGGCTAACACCGGTCGATATAGGAGAAGCACCTCTTGGCGACGTAGTCAACTACATTAAATCTGTAGGCTGGCTTACGAGCGAGGAGGTGCCTATCTTCTCAGGAGAATGCACAATGGGCCTAATGTGGCCTAAGTGCCGTGGGGTAACCCACCCTCCACACGTTACAGATACAGAAGTCTCTACCTTAAATTAAAAATAGATGTCTATCTAAATTGATCTTTAAAATACTTTGTATTATAGAAAATGTTCGTCTTTTTTGAATGGTACTTGTCTCATTTTTTTATTTTTATTCGTTTTTGTATACTGAGCATTTTACTACATTGTCGTTTATTTTTTGGCTTTCCCATAATTTAAAACAAGATATCTGTCTAAATTGATCTTCAAAATACTTTATATTATAGGAAATTTTGGTCTCTTTTCAATGATATTTGTCTCAATTTTTATATATTTATCAGTTTTTGCATACTGGGCATTTTATTAATTTTTATTTGTTTCCTATGGTTGCACAAGGTAATTAAATGCGCACATCCCCAACTAGCCATTGATAAAAGTGTATTTGTTGTGAAGCCATCATGTCATCTCTAACTCGGAGTGAAAGGAGCGATTATATTCGTAAAACATTTCTGTCAGCGCCTCATCATCATCATCATCATCTACTAACTGTATAGTCCAGGAGACAGTGATTTTCGGTATTTATTTTCCCAGTCAGCAAGCATGGGTAGAGAATTGTAGGGTTAACAATTTTAAGAAAAATTTATATATATTTAGAGGGGGGGGGGGGCGATGGGTTGAGGCCGAAAATGTGTCAAAACATACGAAAACACGGCCCCATTTTACCAGCGATAAAAATAGTTCTATTAGTAAGAGGTATACTGAAATTAAGTAAAAAAATAGTCTAATTAATCTGTGAGTATGGATAATATAGTTTTCAAATGTATAAAATACACTTTCCAACGAGTTATGTACACAATTTTTCCTACGACCACAATTATTTAAAGAATGTTCCAGGTGTTTTGTATATTAAAGTGTACGCATAGGACACAGAAATAAAACCATATATCACAATGTAGCACCTCACCAGTTGGTTTATTTATAGAAATAAAACAAAATTAAAGAAATTACAAAAGAAAATAGGTAGATAAATTACATTTCCTTTTACTCTTTTATACAGGGTGTTATTGAAATACACGTACATATTAAAACTGGGTATTGCGCAGATCCCCACTGAATGTAGAAAAATATTATTTTTTAAAAATACCCCTTATTAAGGGAGTTATTAATTTTTGAAAATTAATTCTAAAACAAACGTACTTCACTGATATGTTGAGGATGACCTATATAAATTAGGTTTATTTACCTATTTTAAACATCAACAGTAATTAATATGCAAGTTTTTGTCAGATGATAAGAAAACTAGTCTTGTAAGAAATAACCATGTTGCCAAGATTTTCGAATTAATTTCTATTTCCGAAGACTGGTTTTTACCACCCTCGTTATCAAAAAACTAGAATATTTGATAAATGATTGTTTTTAAACTATACATTTTTGAAACTATAGATTATTAAAATTTTAGTTGATTTACGAATCTGGCTAACACGAGCGCGTCATTTCCAAGTTGGTAAAAAGTGTTGTTACGATTACTTTTAAATATTTTTTTACGATGCCACTATTTACGAATATTGAACTAACGGATATAGTGCTGGTTTATGGGGCAGCTGGAGAAAATTCTCGGCAAGCACAAATCCTGTATCGCGAACGGTTTCCAATTCGGAGAATTCCGGACTGTCGTACGTTTATTTCAACTGTTCAGCATCTAAGAGACCATGGAAAATTTGAGTGTCAATGCAGATCGAGGGAGAACAAGAACACAAAGAACATTGGCGGCCGAAGAAGAAATATTGGAAGCTGTTGAAAACCGGCCTCAATTAAGTTGTAGAAGACTAGGTCTTGAAATTGGAGTGTCCTCATTTGTTGTGTGGCGGACACTTAAAGAACAAGGTTTACATCCCTATCACATCCAAAAAGTCCAGGCCTTATATCCAGGTGATGAAGAAAAGAGAGTGGAGTTTTGTGAATGGATGATTCAAAAATGTGTTGATATTCCTGATTTTCTAAAAATATTATTGTATACTGACAAGGCTTCATTCACTCGTGATGGCGTGTTCAATATGCACAATACGCATATTTGGAGTGATGAAAATCCTCACGCCATTAGGGAAACTGGGCATCAAAGAAAATTTTCAATAAATGTTTGGGCTGGCATAATAGATCAGTATTTAATCGGGCCTTATGTTCTCCCGAACAGATTAAATGGGCCAGGATATCTCCACTTTTTAGAAGATATTTTGCCAGTACTCCTAAAAGAGATACCGTTACAATTAAGGCAACGGATGTGGTACCTACTAGATGGCGCTCCTCCTCACTTTGATTTAAACGTACGGCAGTTTTTGAACATTAGATTTCCTCAAAAGTGGATAGGCAGAAATGGACCTACTAAGTGGCCTCCGAGATCTCCGGACTTAAATCCATGCGATTTCTTTTTGTGGGGTCACATGAAACAACTGGTTTATAATGAACCTATTAATAGTGTTGAACAATTAACCAATAAAGTTAATGCGGTAGCCGAGGAACTACGACAAAATCCAAGACTAATTTCTAATGTTCAAAGTTCTTTGGAAAGACGATTGCAAGTGTGTGTAAATAATAATGGACGGCATTTTGAACAATTACTGTAATAAACTTTATTTTGAATTAATTGGTTTTGCTACGGCAACAGTGCAATTTCTATGGGTAAGTTCAATTTCGATTTATTTTACTTCTTTAAATATGGAAACTAGTAGGTCGGAAAAGGGGACTCTTCCCCAATATTTAAATTTTAGAATTTGAAGTTAAAATTGGTGCCAATCGTTTTTGGTCATTACATACTATTCCCCATTTTAATATGTACGTGTATTTCAATAACACCCTGTATAATAATTATTCTATTTAGGATTCACGAAACACTTATTACTGTTTAGTTTTAGAATTTCTATACAGTTTTGACAAAAGCCTACTGTAAATTAATTATAATAATTGTTAGTTGTGTATGTCAAATCATTTATACTAGAAGTGTGAGGAAAATACAGTGAACTGTATATTTAAATGGAATGCCAATATCGTTGGGTACGCGTGGTAGAAATGGTCCTCTAATGCTGCTAAAAACATAGCTAAATTTTCATGAAAAGACTGTGCTTTTGACATTTGCGATAATCCGACACATACGCATTATTGATGTAATCTTATGATTTTACAGTACTAATTTTTGCAATTTTGAGTGTGATTTTAAGGATATTACGGTTATTTGTTTTGTTTGGTTCTGATCGCGTTTTTAGAGTATCTGTCTTTTATAGTTATAGTTTTTAATTTGAATTTATATTTGATTGCTGCTTTTTGATTAGTGCTTTGTTCTTTTTGTGTTAAAACAAGCTTCATAACCATTAAGTACCTGCTTCTGGTAGATATCTAGCTAATCGTTATCGGGTTCTTGCAACAAAGGGAAAAAGTGTATGGTTTTGTGGTGTAAAAGTCAGACGCCTCCATTTTTCAGGTAAGGATGACTACTTAAAAGGATAGCAATACGCAGTGATGGATTTACGCCTAGGCCCGTGAGGTCCGGGCCTAGGGCGGCATAATTTGAAGGGCGGCAAAATTTATGAAATGCCAAAATTTTAGAGGCACAAAAAAGTAAAGACAATCAATTTCAAAAATTGGTTCAGATTAGTTTTTATAAAAACATTTCGGTAGAAAATATTATAATTCAATTCATTAATTTACTTCTCAATCTGTATGGGTAACACATTAATTTTTTAATCGATCAACTGTAGTCTTTATCGAGTAATATTCTTTACTTTTTGTTCCTTTAGTGTATGAAACATTTTGAAATTATTAAATCCGAATGACTTCTCTATTTGTTTATAGTGTGAAATAAAAATACCGAAGATTTGCATGTACCTGATTAAAAAAAAAGTATTAACATAAAGAAAAAAGTATTGGTTTTCTATTCAATCCAATACTTTTTTCTTTGTCTCAATATTTTTTTTTATTCAGGGGTATTGAATATCGTTATGATATTCATTTAAAAGTGTCAGAACATTTTTTGTTTATAAATATAATTTTTTATGAAAAATAAATCCTGTCTTTTTCCATATTCAATTTTTTAAATCATCAACATAACTGTTAAAAAATTGAAAGTTTTATCTAAAATAAAAAAAATTAATTCGATATTTCTCATATTTGCAAAATCTTCAATTACATCTTGGATATTGGATAAAAATTAATGAAATTCATTTTATCAAAAAGGGCGGTGTATCGAACGGGGCCTAGGGCGGCAGCAAGCCTAAATCCGTCACTGGCAATACGTCCTGGTTCGGGGTGCGACTGTTGGGTTTTAGCTATATGGGCCAAATTGTCGGTTGTGTCCTCTTTTGGGGCACCCAGAACCGAAAACTATATAGTTATATATCATGTTTTTTTTAGAATAACTTTTAATAGGTATGCAGCTTTAGGAAAAGATCCCAACACTGAAACGCTGACTGCCATAAATGCCGTTTTTAGTGAACATTTAATAGAAAGTGACTTCATTCTAGCAGGAAATAGGTAACGTTTAAAAAACATGCTATACCAGCTATTACTTTAAGACCTCGTCTATTTAATAAGTTAATATTATTTCATTCTAAAGCATATATTAAAATGGTTTTTAACTTGTGCTCTTATGATTAAAAAATGTAGGTATTTTAGTTATGTTACAATATAAATATATGCTACATTGTATTCATCTGCTGGCCGCTGGCCATTCCACTTTTGCTCACTTTTTTCATGAATTGTCAAATTATTTAAAAACAAATACATACCGAGCTATTTTCTGTAAATGACATTAAAAATCTGATGTGTCCAACACATGATTTTCCTATCTAGTTATTACAGGCTTTTTCCGTTTATTGTGTACAACCTATTGCAGCATCTCTATAAATGTTTAGAGGATAAACTAAATATATATACATTTTCCACATACATCTACCGCGAAACATTTTTCTATAGATATTCATTGAAAATGAAAATACTGAAAAATTTAAATTTAGCACTTTTCCTAAAATTTTTCCATTACGGTCCATTTAAAAAAAATCATGTATAAACAAATATTATAGAGATCGATATCGCAAACAACTTTTATTTCAACAATTTTCATAAAAATCAGAATTTTGCACATTTTGTCAAATTTCTCGAATACGGACCATTTCAGGAAATTTTTACATAAGGCAAAAATTATAGATAATAATATTAGAAGTAACTTTTATTTGAACAATTTTCTTCTCCAAACATAAATAACAGATATATTTTATAAAATATATAAACGGCCTCCCATAAAGTACCCCCCCAGATGTTCAGACTTTGTCCAAAATCTAATCATTTCACGTCAGGCCGAAATAAAACTTAAGTTTAAAATTTATTGATTTTTTCTTTATCCGTTTTTGAGTTTTCTTCAAATTTCGAAACTTGCACATTTTCTCAAATATCTCGAATACGGTCCATTTTAGAGAAATTATCTATGGGACAAAAATTATAGAGAATTATATTACAAACAACTTTTGTTTGAATAATTTTTATAAAAAAAAATATTTTTTTACATTTTGTTAAATTTCTCGAATACGGAATACGTAAATAACAGATATATTCCATAAAATATAAAAATGACCACCTATAAAGTACCCCCCCAGATGTTCTGACTCTGCCCAAAATCTAATCAGCTCATTAGACGCTGGAACAAAGCTTAAGTTTGAAATTTGGTGTTTTTCCGTGTATCGGTTTATGAGTTATGCGTTATACAGACACACACACAGACACACACACAGACAGACAGACAGACATCATCGCGAAAATAGTCAAAACGGATTCAGGGGACCTCAAAACGTAAAAATCCGTCGAAAACTCGAGGTCGAAAAAAATCATGATTCCTATACTTTCCTTATATCTGAATACAGATAGGAAAGTAAAAATGTAAAACACAGAAATTTTGTGAATAATATCTGTCTTGGTTATATATCTACGGTTAAATGGCATCTACTGCGAAAATCGCTTCACTTTTACTCAATTTAACCGCACGCCCCTGTTTCTTGCCATTTCAAAACAGCTTTGACTTTTGACCATCCGCTTATAAAATGTCCACCAATTATTTCCAGTCGACTAAAAATACTAAACAACCTCCATTTCCGATATTTTAAAATTCGAAATAAACTCATTATCCACTTTTGACGATACGCATTACCTACATGACATAATCCACATTTCGCCATTTAAATTAAGTTTGCATGTCTTATCCCCATTTCGTCACGGCGAAATAACAGAGTAAAAAAACTGCGAGAGGAAAAGAAAGAGCGAGAGAGAGCGACTTGACTTGTTTTTATAAGGAAATGGATGGTACTTACTGCGAAGGGTACTCATCAACGTGGTAGCGCGTTCCATGTCATTAGTTAAAAATTATGGAGTTGGGTTATTTGCTTACAAAATTTCTGGTAATTATCGGTGATTAAAATGAAATTATGGATTTATGAATATACCTACGTGTGGTGTGTCATAGGAAGCGAATACCTAGGTTTTTTTGTATACAATTGAAGAAATTTATAACGTAGTATGCTGCTTATGAAATTTAAGGGGTGAGGTATTCCTGTGTATAAAAATATAGTAACTAGATGTAATTTTACAAAAAGAAGTCATAGATAAGCAAAAAATATGACAAATGTTAATTAAAATATTATAAATCTTACACAAGGACTTTCTCTTTGATATCCGAAGTGTAAACATCGCTGTCACTGAAAATGTAACAATCTTTTGTTATTTGGGCTTTACTAACACCATCCTGTGTATTTTCAACCTTTTTCTTCATCATATTTTTCGTAAGTAATTGTATATAAACATATTTTTGTGATACAAAACAAATAGAGGTTAACTTAACCTCCAATCCACATGGAGTTGGGGGTCAAGAATCCGCCGGATCCTCCAGATCCTCCGTCGAGGGTTAAAAACTTGTATTCGAACACATACTCGGGCCCCTTCAAAGTGTATGTCCAAGTAAAAACAAATAATCTAGGAAATCTTCATATACTAAGTATAGCAAAAACCAGTTTTAATCTGAAACTGAAGGATATCCTCAAAATAGTAGGAAAAGGGAAAAACCGTATTGGTGCGATCTTTACCAATGCTCAAGCTGTCAACCAATTTATAGAGGATAAAGAAATGGAAAATAAAGGTTATGAAGTTTTTATTCCATCACACAATGTCTCTTGCAAAGGGATTGTAAGGTATGTGGACATATCTTTTACAGATGATGAAATTAAAGACGCAACTGAAACTCATTTAGTGAATTGTAAACTTCTACATGTCAAAAGTCTAAATAGAAAAGTTGTGGAATCCGATAAAGAAATCTCCTATGTACCAACAGGTACGACTTGTATTACTTTTTCAGGAAAAATTATTTCTAAAGAAATTTCAATTTATAGTCTCCCAGTCAGAGTTGTACCATATATCAACCCAGTAATGCAATGTCATAATTGTTTGGTTTATGGACATCATATTAATTAATGTAGAGGAAAGGCCAAATGCATAAAGTGTGGTAAATCCCATGAGTCAGATGTTACTTGCAGTACGTATTGTATTTATTGTAAATCTACGGAACACAGTTCCAACGAGTTTAATTGCCCTGAATATAATAGACAAAAAGAAATCAAGCAACTAATGTCATTTTCGAACATATCTTACTTCGAAGCCAACCAACAAATTCCAAGAAATAGAGAAAAACATATCCGTAATATTAATGACTTTCCAGCCCTTCCCAACAGGGATGCAAATCAAAATGGTATCCCAGTCTCCCAAAGAAGATCAGAAGCCTTGTCTAATACAAGGTTACCCACCTACAGTCAAAAAATAAGAACGCCAAAACGAAGAAGATTACATGATGATGAATATGATAATAAAAAGCATCAAGAATGCTTCATTAGTACATCAGGAAGATCATCCAGTCTCCTAACTCGACCCCTATCATCTTCCTTTCGGCCTGAGGAAGGAAATAATATTAAAATAGATGTTATTCAAGCCTTAGATAGCTTATCGGACCAACATAAGGAGTTAGTCATGACTTCCATAGGTAATATTATCAACTCTTTTTATTCTGTATCACAACCCAATGCTTCTCCTACAGGTCCAGCAGGACCTTCAAATTCTTTCTCTCAGTCAGGTCTAATGGAGTACTCTGAAGATTCAGAGTACTAATTATCTATTATTATGCTCTTCGATCCATTAACCATTATTCAATGGAACATTCGCTCTTTTAACTCAAACATAGATAATCTAAAGATCCTAATTAAGGACCATAATCCAAACATAATTCTACTTAATGAAACTTGGACGAAGGAAGATTATAGGTTAAGGTGTAGAGGTTACCAAACATTGAGAAATGATAGATTGGATGGCTATGGAGGCATAGCCTGTTTAATTAAAAACAATTTAGATTTTCAGCCTCTTCTATACTCGAACAAAATATTGGAGAAGGTGACTCATCCCTATTCACGTACACTCATATACCATATATCATATAGCAGAGCATAATGAATGGAATCACGCGCTTAAAACTGCAGAAGTTAGCACGTGCCAAATGCATGTTTATTGCCGAAATGTATTACGTCAGTGGCGCATAAAAACTATTGGCAAATTAAATGAATTACTATTGTAACAATAAAATTCTACTATTAAATTGTTTTCATTAAATTTATAAAGACACCAATATTTTACTATATAATAAACTTTTAAAGTATCTACCTAATTGTAATCTATTGTTTGGATGGTTCCTTAACCCCAGCCGATTTCTGGGAAAGCAAAACATCGTAAACCGGGCGGCGACAGAAAAGGGTCGTTCAATCATATTCTAAGGTTCAATCAGTGGGTCAACTATTTGGATGGGCAGATTATCGAACACCGTTGAGAAATGCAGTCGATTTCTTTTGTTAAGACTGTGTTATTCCATTTTTTTTTATAATTATTATTTTTGTAACATTATTTTAATATTAATAAACTTCATACGTAAAATAAACATTTAATTATTTGTGTAGTTTAAATAATATACTACACAATAAATATAACTCCTCGAATATGCCCTACCACTACCAAATTGAAGGCACAAACATGAACACCTACTCGTATATCAGAAAAGAGCACGTATACAAAACATTGTTTATAACATATAAAATAATTATATTAGCAGTTACAAAGCAGGTATCAGACCAATGTGAAGTCGAAGTGGAAAGTTCTTCGACCGTAAACCCTGCTGATTGCATTCCTCTACCAAAAATTAAGGGAAAGAGAGCAGCTCAAAAACGAAAGTCTGTTGGTACCGTTTTGTTCTCGAGTACCCCATACAAAATCATTCTTGAAGAGGAGAATAGGAAAAAAATTGAACTAGAGGCTAATACAAAAAAAGAAAAACAAGTCAAAATCAGAAAGCACGAAAAAAGTTAAATTAAACAAGAAGACAAAAAAGGTAGTAGAGGAAAGTGATGACTCAAGCAGTAACAGCGGATCAGAATCAGAAGAGTGCATCTTTTGCTGTGAAAAATACGCTAAAGATACTATCGAGTTAAGAAAAATATCAAGTTTTAAATAAGTTAAGGCATTAAAAGTTGCTTGAATTAATTTTGTTAAATAATGTTGAGCAAGTTTCTATTTACTCCCTTAAGAGTGTTAAAAATGTTTTAATGCTTTGTATGTTACGTTTTATGCTTTTTTTATAATTTAACTAATGTTTTGCATTTAATGTTATATTATTTATCGAAAGTGTAGTAATAAAGTAATGTTTTGAAAATAGGATCATTTTGCACCATGTGGGGGATGGTTTTACCTCTAACATTTGGGTAAAATGATCCTTTTGCAGATATTAACAAACATCATTGTCATTCCAAATTGTGAAGAAAATCAAAATCTTTTTAAATACTAAATTGTTGTTAAATGGACACCAAATCCTCTAGAAAAGACAAAAATATAACGAAATTAGCCTTAAGGGGATCATTATACCCCAGTCTCCCCTAACGTTTGGGTTATTTTTAAATTGTGTGTCAGATTCACGTGCGTTATTTAGTAGCCGTCATTTTAAGACAATTAATTTTTAAAAAATGTTAAATATGCAGAGAGTTAATGAAGAATTACAATGCATTTTTTATGTACAAGAACGGGGCAAACAATTGACATTGTATGGTGATTTTAGAACGATTTCTCCATTTTCAAGAGATATTTGTTAACCAAATTGTATCGTGTTAGATTGGTCGAATTCGAAAATAAAAGTGTTTACCTGAAATTCCCTCGAATGTTTTTATACAGGGTGCCTCGTTAGTGCGTAATCGCTTATAAGTTTAATATGTGTTATAGACTCCTAAACAAGTTTCAAACAAAAGTTATATAGATTTGAAAAAGGCGTACTTTAAAAATAGTCTTGAAGATATAGAGTGGTACACTTTTATCTAGCAAATAAAAAAGTATTTTTTAAATTAAAGAATCTGGTATATTTATTTACAAAATAATAAACAACTACCTACATATTTATCATGGTTTTTAAGAAAAAGGTCAGACATGCTTTAATAGAATTTAAGACCAAATCAGAACTATTATCTAGATATATCGTCGTCTTGCTTTCAAAACCTCCTAAGTCCGTTTTTACTCTTTTGATACAACAGTTTTAAAATATTATTTAACATACTGCAACGACTTAGAAGGTTTCAATATTGTCCAATGGATGTTGCTACAATCATTCAAACTTAGAAGCTTTTGCAGGATGTTAAATAATATTTTAAATCTGTTTGTATCAAAACCTCGTAAACAGTAAAAAACGGACTTTTTTGAAAGTAAGCCGACGATATATTACACCAGCACATTTAAAAATCAATATTCTCCTAAGATGTCAAGGGCAGCTTGTAGAGAAGCTTCTACAGTTAAGCGCAGAATGTGGTGCTATCGACCACACTGTGGAAAATCGTCAGCCAAAAAGACGAGAGCAAAGGCCATATTCTTAGGTTAGGAATAGATGACCTATCCTGCCAACGGATCAAGGATAATGGATGTACTATCTATCCACTATCGATTCGGGAAAATCCCCGTACACGGGGAGAAGAAATAGAACCAACTTCTAGTACTTCCAAAGATGAGACTGATGTGGAGAACCTCTTAAATCTCTGCGTAGACTCATCTGAGGAAGTAGAAATTGATGAAGAAGCAGAAGAGGTGAATATCACCCAAGTGAATGTCCATCACGCCAAGGGAGCCACGGCTTTGATATCCAGGATATTCACTAAAGATCAATTAGGGATCGTACTGATCCAGGAACCGTGGATCTATGGAAACCAGGTAAGAGGACTTGAATGTAAGAATGCAAGGATAATTTATCACACTAGTGATGAAGTACCCAGAACATGCATCATGGTAAGAAGTAATATTAAATAGCATGCAGCCAAAACTGTAAAAAATTATACAAATATATTAGATCTTCACTACCATCAAAATTATCCATTCCTTTACTAAATAAAGAAGATGAAAGTCCCTGCCAAAATAATTTCGAAACGGCTGAATTTTTAGCTAATACCTTTACAAAAGTTTTCACCAATGAACCTCCCCAGGATCAGTTACTAGATATCTCACCCGAAAGAATCCCTTCTTCCTTAGAACGGCTCAATGTTACTCCTGAAATTGTCAAACGTCACCTTTTAAAATTGAAAAACAACTCCTCTCCGGTTCTAGATCAAATATATTCTCTATTTTTAAAAAATGCTCTAATACCATATCAGGTCCTTTATCTATTATAATGTCTTTGTCTTTTAAATTATAATGTCTCTGTCTTTTAATACACACACATTACCCTCTATCTAGAAAACAGCTTCTGTAACACCCATTTTCAAGAAAGGAAACAAACTAGACTGTAATAACTACCGCCTATTCAGCCTCACACCCATAATCTGTAAAGTTATGGAATCCATAATAACAGGGCACGTTTCTCAGTTTCTCTTAGTGGAAGAAATCATTGCCAAACAGCAACCTGGATTTATAAAAGGGCGATCAACCATGACCAATTTGCTTTGGTGTGTAAATGAGTGGACAGTTTCATTAGACAGGAAAAAACCTATAGACATTATTTACCTGGATTTTGCGAAAGCTTTTGATCGTGTGCCGAAACGAAGATTACTACATAAGTTAGAACACCTTGGTATACGTGGTGATTTACTTAAATGGATCGAGTCATTCTTAACTGATAGAAAGTACTGTGTTAAAGTTGGAAATTCGCATTCGCTTGAAAGACCAGTCTTGAGTGGGGTTCCTCAGGGATCAGTTCTGGGTCCACTCTTATTTATAATATATGACACCAATCAAAGAGGTGAGCAACTTTTAGAATATATTTTTAATAAGAACCTTATTGTGCAAAATATTGGGAATACTCCAACATTTGTAACAAGGGCAAGAAGTGAGGTATTAGACATCACATTAAGCACACCGAGCATTAAAGATCTAGTTAAAAACTGGAGGGTATCGAGTGAACCATCTCTATCTGATCACAAAATAATTGTGTTTACGTTAGAGCGACATTCCTGAGACGATCCTCAGGAGGAATCCTAGAAAAATAGACTGGGACAAATACAACACCATTCTAAAATAAAATTTAGCACGTAGGGGGGAGTGTTCCACAGTGAAACATGGCCCATAGTGAAACATGGTCCACAGTGAAACATTCCGACTAAAAAAAAAAAAAAAAACGATGGACGTATAGCCACCGCCATGGCGTAGATAATATTTCGACCAGTACAAAATGCATCATCTTAGACAATGTAATTAGCAATTAATTAAAATATTTTAAAATATTTTTTGTTTTGTTATAAAGTTTGTTTTTTTTGAGGATGTATATGGCCAACAGTGAAACAAACGTGTTTCACTGTGGACCATCGATCTTTCAGTCTGCCCCATATTTTCTTTTATCTTTTCTTTTGGTTTTACTTATTTTACTTTTTTTTCTAGGGCCAGAAATAGAATACGGAAGACTGCAATGGGTCTAATATCTGCAGATACAATGCAAAATGCTATAAATCTAGTTAATGGAGGTTTAAGTTTAAGAAAAGTGTCTGAGATGACAGGAGTTGCTTATGTTACCCTCTTTCGCTATGCCAAAAGACAAAGAGAAAATCCCCTTGAAAAAATTAGACTACAATTGCAGACAGGTTTTTGATATAGATTAAGAAAAAGAGTTGGTTCATTATGTTTTAAATCTATCAAAAATGGGTTTCGGTTTGACAGTAACAGAATGCAGAAAATTACCTAACGATATGACAATACAAAATAAAATACAGATTCCTGAAAACTGGGTAAAAAATAAAGAGGCAGGTTTGGAATGGTTCAGAGGCTTGAGAAAGCGCCATCCTAGTATCAGTATTCGTTCACCTGAGGGCTGCAGTCTATCACGAATGACATCATTCAATCCACACAATGTACAGTCATTTTTCAACAAGTTGGAAACTGTTTATTCACGTAGTGAACATTTTTCTGATGGTTCAAGGGTTTACAATTTAGACGGAACCTCAACAACCACAGTCCAGAATCCGAAAAAAATAATTACTGGAAAAGGAATCAAGCAGGTAAATAAATGTACACGCGGGAAAAGAGTACAAAACGTAACTGCATGCTGTATTATTAACGCCCTCGGTACGGCAGTGCCCCCAGTCATGATTTTCCCGCGGAAAAAGTATAAAACACACATGATTAATGGTACGATTGGGCTAGCTACCACTTCAAGATGGATGTGTTCCGAGATATTTTCACAAGTTCTGGATCACTTTATTAAATTTACGTTATCCAGTAAAGAAAAACCGACGCTCTTAATCATAGACAACCATGAAAGTCATATTTCACTAGCTACTGTGAACAAAGCTCGAGAAAACGGTATTACAATTCTAACTATGCATGTATTTTTGCTAAGTTAAATGCTTTGATAAGATCGCACAGACACTATAGTAAACTGTACTATATTTTCTTTTTAATAATTTTAATTATATTTATTTACCCCCTTTTAAATAATTTCTATGTTATCTTAGTAGGATATTAAATTATGGTATTACTTAAAGGCTACCTAATTTATAACCATATTAATAACCCATTAATTATCAAAAACTTCCCGCTACTCATTACTGGTTATAATAACAGTCATTAACAAAATATTAATCCTAAATACTCGTATATATTTAATTTTTTTTTAGTCGGGCTAGATAGACTTTACTAACGATGCAATGTTGCGACATATCAGAGTCAGACAAAATGCATTTAAAAGGTAATAAAATATGTTTCAAACTGTTCATTTATATTCAGTACACCTTGGGCCTTAGAATGAAAGAACTAGAGAACACGTTTTGCATTTATACGTGGAGGGAACACCTAGGCATTTTCTTAGTTTCCATTTTATAACAGGCAACTAATATTGGGTAGTTATAATGGGTGGCCATACATACATATATGAAGAAGGTTGCAATGTACAATATTTCTGTACCCCTGAGACAAAGTATGTTAAGTTTTTCAGGAGAGCACTTTTAATATATTCTAGACTTTTTGAAATTATGAAACAATGTTTTTATTAAATCTAGTCACTACTTTAAAATTAAATTAGTTTTAGGCTTACGAATAAGGAGCTTAATGCCAAATTTTTGATTTGATTTTAGTGAGAATATAGTTTGGCATATGCAAAAAATCTCCTTTTTACATTTATCATATACAGGGTGTAACTAAATAAGTGTAAAACATTTAAGGGGGTGATTCCTCATCGAAAAAAAGATAGGATCTTTCATATAAAGAAACTTCATTGGAGCAACCCTTGTTAAGATACAGCCCCTTAAAGGGGGTACATAAAATTTGTTTAACAATCTTTTTCAGAAGCACTAAACAAGTTACAATATTGAAATTAACCTGTCATTTTCTACTACCAAAAAGGCACGTAGCCAGTAATTTATTTGGTTTACCCCATGGTTGTAAGGGGTGGAAAACGCAACCCCTAAAATTTCGTTCCAACGTAACTTTTTTTCTTATTATTTGTTTACCATTTATAATTTTATTTCCGAAATTTTTTGCCCAGAATAAACCAGTTCGCAGCAAAAAATTATTTTACGAACAACTACAGAGATACATCGTCATAAAGCGAACTGGATTTGTTATTTTGTAGTTACTACCTGCATTAAATTTTTAAAAAGGGGAATAATCAAAACTCTTTTATTAATAACAAAACATACAACATGTAGAAATCATAGTAAATGTTCAACCTTCAGACATTACGCATGCGTCTAGACGTCGGCGCATTGAGCCACGTATTCGCTCAAATAATCCTAGAGTCTCTCTAATTACCCTGCACGCATCGATGATGCGGTTTTTTAAGTCCTCTACATCGCGAACAGGAGTACGATAAACCAAATGCTGCAAATGGCCCCAAGTAGAGAAATCGAGAGGATTGAGATCCGGGGATCGAGTGGGCCAATTCTGTGGTCCTTCTCGACCTATCCACTGATTTGCAAATGTTTCAGTTAAATACTGACGTGCTACTTGACTAAAATGGACGGGAGCCCTATCATGCATAAAAAACATATCCCTTCTGACGCCCAAAGGAACTTCTTCCAGCAGTACGGGATGCACTTCTCTTAAAAATTGAACGAATGCCTCACCATTTAATGGAGGAGGTAGAAAATGAGGCCCAATTAAATAATCACCAATAACTCCGGCCCACACGTTAAGAGAAAAGTGTTCTTGATGGTAAGTTTCGACAATAGCGTGAGGGTTTTCATCAGCCCATATGTGGTAATTATGAAAATTAATAATCTTGTCCCGAGAAAAACTACATTCGTCTGTGAATTCGATCGTCTTCAGAAAGTCACGATTTCTTCTAATCATTTCCAGCATCCAATTGCAAAATTCAAGACGATTCGGAAAGTCTCGCGGTAACAGTGCCTGTACTCGTTGCCGATGGTAAGGGTATAAGAGATGTTCCTTTAAAATTCGAAATATTGTCATATGATCAACATTTAGCTGGAAAGCAATCTTTCTAGTACTGGTAGTAGGTTGTTCTTCAATAAAATTAAGTAGTGCTTACTTTTAGATGGCGACCACAATCGTGCGTTATTTTGTTGAATAAACCATATTCTCGTAATCGTTGATGAAGTCTAGCAAATATTCTATGTGAAGGATGCTGCCGTTAAGGATACATTTCAGCATATCTTCTAGAAGCTTCTAACCCATTCCCCTGCGACAGACCGTAAACGTTATGCATATCAGCCATTTCCTCATTTGTGTATGCCATTTTAATAACAAGTGAATTATTAAAGTAACAAATTACGAACAGAACAACAATACACAATTAGTATTACTTGGAGTGCGTTCTGTTACTGCGCCCGGGCGAAATACGTTTCGCCTTGGCCGTTCACTATTCCGGTGTATTACGTCACACCTTTGGGCAACCCCGTTCTAAATTGTTTGGGCGTTTATCCCGGACAACAACTTTTTACCTCGGTTTTTAGCTGGGTGTTTAGGTTGTGTCATGCGCAGTTAAATGCTTTTCACCGGATAACCTGTCAGTTTGAAAATTGTCATAATTGTGATTGAAAATATTGCGCTATTTATATTTATTATAATGGAAATGTGTTTAGTGTTAGTTACACAAGCTCTAAATTATTTTAACACTGTATTTTTTCAAGACGATTCAGACTCTAATGATGAATCTGATGAAAGTGAGGAACTAATAGAAGTGTTAATGGAAAAAACAAAAATGCTAATAAGACAAACACGACAACCTGGGACAAGAATTTTAAATTTTGTACAAACTGTACATCGTTGTACAGATCGTGAGTTTCAAAGCCACTTTCGCCTAACACGACACGCATTTGAAAGACTGTTGAAATTGGTCCAAAATGATTTAAATACTCAAAGTGCTTTTGGTCCAAGGACTATAAATCCAGAAAAACAATTATTAGCTGTTTTGTGGCTTTTAGCAACTCCCGACAGCTTTCGTTCTGTAGGGAATAGATTTAATATGGAAAAGTCAACATTATGGACTTGCTTTGAAAGAGTAATAAGGGCTCTTAATAAAGTGGCCGAATAATGAAGAAGCTTTGGAAATAGAAAATGAGTTTGCACAAATGGGAGGCCTTCGAGGTGTAATAGGTGCTATCGATGGGACCTACGTTTGAAATTAAGGCGCCTAGAGTTGATTCCCATGTTTACATTAATAGAAAATGCTTTTATGGGATAACACTACAAGCAGTTTTTGACTCAAATGTGAGTTCTACAGCATTTTGACTATCAAGAGACTTCAATATATTGAAGTGGTTTTCAACCATCTTTTTGTGGATATATGTCATCTGCTGATCTGGAAAAGCAGTAAATTCTTTAGTTTCAGATTAAGTACCTAAACAAGGGCTTTATTTACCTTTTTTCCTTAAAAGTAACACGTTATCATTATCAATTATCCAATGACCTTGTTGGTTGACACAAAATATAATTATCTGGATTAATATCATCTATGTTTATCTCCGCTTTTGAAGAACTCATAGCCAATTTTACAGAAATACTGCTTAAAAAATTAAAAAGAATATTAACTTAAATAAAAATAAACTTGAATTTTTAGTTGTCTCTGAAACTGCACACTAGCGAGGTGACAGTTGTTGAAAATTGACAACTATAACAAATGACAAGTAAAACGCCCAGGGTCGTTCATGTCAGAATAATGGAGCGTTTTGATTTTTGCGAGGTGATTTTATTAACGTCACACCTTCGTGACGTAACACCTTACCCTAAGATGTATTTACAGAACGCACCCTTGAATTTCAAAAATGTACAAACTGACAGCTTGATTTCAATGTAATTGTCAGTATCGCTAATAGCGGCCTACTAGATAAATTAGTTTCGTATTTTCGTTTTATGGCGATATCTATCTTGTTCGTAAAATAATTTTTTGCTGCGAACTGGTTTATTTTGGGCAAAAAATTCAAGAGACATTTTTTGTTTAGAATGAAACAGGCTGTCGGAAATAAATTTTTAAATGGTAAACAAATAACAAGACAAAAAGTTACGTTGGAACGAAATTTCAGGGGTTGGGTTTTCCACCCCTTACAACCATGGGGTAAACCAAATAAATTACTGGCTAAGTGTCTTTTTGGTAGTAGAAAATGTCAGGTTAATTTCAATATTGTAACTTGTTTAGTGCTTGTGAAAAAAATTGTTAAACAAATTTTATGTACCTCCTTTAAGGGGCGGTATCTTAACAAGGGATGCGCCAATGAAGTTTCTTTATATGAAAGATCCTATTGTTTTTTCGATGAGGAATCACCCCCTTAAATGTTTTACACTTATTTAGTATATTAAGTATAAAGTGATGCACCCGACAGTGGGAAATATTGTCGCACGAGGCACAAGCCGAGTGCGACTATCACACGAGTGTGGAAATTCACTTTTCACACAAGTGATGTACAATATTTTTCCTACGACCACAAAATATTTTCATCAAAAAATGTAAAACCAGGTTATTATAATAATTAAAATGTATTTAAAAAAATAATCAACAACAATCGTATTTATTCAATTTTCATATTTTTTAAACAAAAAAAAATTAAAAAAAAAAAATAGTTCTGGCCCCGCCAGGATTCGAACGCGGTCGTTCGCCAGGTCTCTCAAATGCCAAATTTGATAGTTTGATGCTCTAACCAACTGAGCTAACAGGCCTTTCGTCAATTGAGTGATCTAATCGGTTATATGTTTAACCAGAATAAAAAGCAAACATAATCTTAGTTATTTTAAAATTATTTTAATAATAATTGTTAAAGATAAATATCTAGGATCTAATTTACAACAATTTCAATAATTTAACAATCATATCGATTTTAGTATTAATATGGACATTACATAGATCAAAATAGAAATATAGGTGTTTGACATTTTGTAACAACTACTGCGGAAAGTAACATATTCTCACTCGGGTGGAAAGTAAATTGTTATTCATACGCATGTGATATAGGGCACTTTCCATAGGACTTTATAGTGTGATATGTGTCACTTTCCTAAGTGGTCGTAGGAAAAAATTTTTGTGGTACTCATTTGAGGAGTTTTTGTAAATAGTTATACTTTTTAGCTGAAACTGGTTTAAGCCCCTCCCTAATCTGTGGAATCGATAAAGGAGTGTAGTCATTTAGCTTGTTTCTTCTGTGAAAGTCAACTTCTAAAAAAATCTGTACTAAAAGCGGTTTTATAATAGAGAATTCCAGGGTTACTTCTCCTAACTTGAAAGTATCAGAAAATCGTTGCCTGCGCTATTTTTTTTCTTGTTGAATATAGTGTTGTTGATTCTTCAAAAAGATGCTTAAATTCTTTAAAATCGACTTGTCCTAGAAGACCATGGATCACGTCTTGTGACAGGCCTTGTAAATAGAAATTGTACCGAACAAAAACTCGAACTGTATGTTAACATAATAAACTGAACATAAATTCAGAGGCAAATAAGGTTAACGCTACTTAACATTGTTTGCCTTAATGAGCGCTGTGGACTTAACGTAGTTTAAAATGAGCTATTTTTGTTATTTTAAAAGATACGCCAAAATGGAAAATACCGAACGATGCGCCGTAAAATTTTAAATCACCTAACATATTTAGCTAAAATTCATCCAATTTGGACTTAACATAGTCTGACTCTGGGGTACAGATTTGTATTTGAAAAATTTAGAAAATTAAGCCCAAATTCAACGCGTAGTCAATGATAAGTGAGGAAGACTTTTTTATCAGAAAAAAGACAGCTTTGAACGATAATATTTTCAAAAATGGGTTCAGAGTACGAAGAAGAATGGTGGAAAGACTACAGTTTATTTTACTTTTAATTCATAACATTTTAATAAGTGACATTTAACAAATATTTAAAAGTTATGGACTTTCCACCATTTTTTATAGTAAAAAGTTAAAATGCAAAATAGATTCTTTTATTTTTGCTTAATTATTTCAGGAGACTTGTGTTAAGATTTAAAAATGTATTATCCATAAGTGGCTGCCATCTGAACAGACGGAATAGACACTAAAGTGAAAAATTGCAACATTGCTACCTATGCAAACGAATGTAAAACCGGCTTAGCCCAATTTGACCATGTTCGATGGTGAGGGGCGAGGTGCTGTGCAGTGAAAGGTTTCAAGTAAATAAATTATTCTATAAATGGTATTTTCTATTTGAAACACAACACTAATTTAATATGTTTGACGTTTGTAGTTTGACTTGTCATTTCAATTTCATGGACTTTAATAATTTAAAAGATAAAATGTACCTACTATTTATATATATTTTCCAATTATTGTAGATCTAGAAAAGGTATGTTTTCAGTTTTTATTTTATTTTTATTTTCTTTATTTGGCTAGATGTAATAATATAATAATTATTATAATCAAATTCTAAATAGGAAATGTAATTTGACTGCAATTGTTTTGATAACAATATTTGCATAGGAAGAGTCCAAAGCAAAAACAATGAAGGTCATTAAAAGTTAATTCTCTGTAAATTGAATTTTCAGGTTTCTAAATCAAAATGCACTTAAAGCAAAAATATTAAGGAAAATAAGTTAGTAAATATTGTGTGCAATATTTTTTGGATATTTTCTGAAAAACGTCATGTCTTTCTTCTTGTTCTTCTTAGCGCACGTCGCACACTAACCTTTTTTGTCAGTGATATTCATCGTTTTTGCTGTGTATACCATTTTTTGTTTTTGTAATAAGGCTATGGTCTGTATTGCTGCGTAAACCTGTTTAGCATATACTACAGACTCTCAGTTATTTTTGATTTATGATTTTTTTAAATAAAAGTTACTTCTATTATTATTCTCTATAATTCTTGCTTTTTACCAAATTTTCCTGAAATGGTCCGTATTCGAGAAATTTGACAAAATGTGCAAAATTCTAATTTTTAAGAAAATTGTTAAACTAAAAGTTGTTTATGATATCGATCACTATAATTTTTGTTTTTTACATGATACCGTAATGGAAAAATTGAAGAAATGGTGTAAAATTTAAATTTTTTTTTCATTTCATTTTCAATGAATACCTATATATAGAAAAATGTTAGATGTATGTGGAAAATGTATATATTTAGTTTATCCTCTAAACATTTATAGAGGTGATACTATAGGTTGTACAAAATAACCGAAAAAAGCCTGTAATAACTAGATAGAAAAGTCATATGTTCGACACATTAGATTTTTAAGCTAATAATGAATGAAAACTAAGTACTTCGAAAAATATCTATGTAAATAAAAGTTTGTGATTCATCAGGCTACCTGGACTTTTTTAACAAAACGTTTATTCGTATACAAGGAGGCGAAAATTTAATTAAACACAAAAAAACTTATTTTCAAGGATACTACAGTAAATTCTTGATATTAAAATGTCAAACTAGGGTTCCTAGATTTTTAGATGAAACCAAAATTGACAATTTGAAGGTCAAATGCTGCTTAACATAGCTTAGCTACATTTTTAAAACGATTTTTCGTTTTTAAAGCACCAACAATTTTTTTTTAATATGGATCTGTACTTTTTAATTCATTATTAAAATCTCAATAGCATTATATCTATGATGGAGCGTTTAGAGACATTTTATTATCAGGTACAATAAAAATCGTCTATTGTTTTTTCGAATGACGAATTTTTTATGGTAAAATCGTTTATATTGGTTTTTAATGTAGTATCACATTTCAAGAGTATTAATTTCTATTTGAAAACTATATATAACATTTCCAATAAATAAATATACAGAGGGAAAACAATTTTTATAGAATATGTAAGTATTGATCATCTATTTATCAGATCGCCAAGCGCTAGGTATTTACTAACTTGACATTTAAAGGAAACGGTGGTAGCGATTCGAATCCCACATCAAACTATTTAAAATTTTCTTTAATAATTAAAATTCTGATTAGGTTTTCCAAGAAATGAAATGTGACGAGTCGACCCTGCATGTCCACTTGTAACTAAAAAATACACAACCGATGTTCGTTCTTTACGTCATAAGGTGCAAACCTTGGACATGTAGAAAAAAAAAGTAAAACGAGTCCATTAATTACTGTAATTTTTATCAAAAGACGATTGCACGGTAATTAGCAATTCGTTATCAATTTTACAATATAAACGCTTTAGTAATACGCTAAAAAACTTCCATAATGTTCCTAAACATATGTAATGGGTATCTGTTGTACCTATACTTAACCGAGCTAAATAAATGTACCTATTTCAACCTATCATAAACAATATATAAGAGTCTATGATAGCGACTTTAATGCATATGCGTTATCTTTGTTTTTAATTGTTGTTAATTTTCGTTAGGTTATTTTTTGTTAGAATTTTAACGGTTTTTATTTCGTATAGTACGTTATACAGTGTGTTTCAATATAAATTCCACCCTAAATAAGTGTTGACATATTATTTTTTTGCATAAAACTTAAACACATGCAAAAAATAACTTTCAAGGGATATTGGTATATAGTTAGTCTTTTAAAGTTTTATTCAACCATTTATTTGCAACAATAATTTATAATTACTAATAATAGTAACAAGAATAAATTGGTTTTATTAATCATCACAATATTACAGGGTGTGCCAAACACATACCGACAAACTTTTAGGAGAGTGGGGTGATCCACATCACTGACGTCTTTACTAGGTCATTGTGAATCATGATACTATCTTAATAGTTTTTAACATTATGGTATTATTGTGTTTTTTTACTTAAAAAATGTTCTTTATTTAAAAAAATGTTGAGTATTATGTTTAAAATACGAGCGGTATTAGAAGCATTATTAAGCATTATATACGAAGCATTATCAACTGGCCAAACAGCAAAATATGTCTCTTAATTTATCTTTAAAATATTATTAACTTAAAAAAAATGGAATATTCATTTTTCTCCAGAATCATAAGCTAATCCGTCTCAGCCATTTTGCATAATATGATTAAATTTTGAAATCAACATTTTTTAAATTGTACTTTTATAAAATAATAATAACCATATTGTCAGTAAAAGAGATTCCCATTCCCACAGAACTGATTAAACACAACATGGAGCAATATTAAAGACCTTGTAGTAACGTTTGCAATTACATATTAGCTGGCCACACACGTACTGGCAGTGGAAGTTTAGTACTTGAACCAAATAAAATCTAGTTATAAACATTTTAACAGGATTGTCACGTGCGGTATTTTTTTCTTTAAGACCCAACTCAATTTTGTTTGCGATATAATCACGATTTTTTTAGGTTAGAAAACTTGCATTAACGATTTTCCATTCGAAGTAGTACAAGATGTCACTTTAAATGTCTATCTTTTTATGTCAACAACACGATGAATTTAATAAAACGTTTGTCACAAATGTGGCGACAACTGACGGCAACATTGTCAGCTGATAGAGTATATACAGGTCCGGTATAAGCTATATAAATGGAAATTAATAATTTATTAAGTAAAAACGTTCATTTTGATGTCCCCTCTACTACCCCTAAAAGTATATCAGTATATTTACAGGACCATAAATTTAAATCTGTAAAATGTAGGTACTCTTGTTTGCAACTAAAAATATAATAAAATATAGTTCAGAAGTTACAGGAAAACTATTATTGAAAAAATAAAAATAATAGTTATCTATATAGATTTATAGTTATTACAAAATACAATATGGCCAGGTTGTAAAAAAAATATTGTAAACTCAATTTAGCTAACAAGAATTTTATTTTTAACTGGTTATATTCGAAAAACAAATGTCATTTTTAAAACTATGTTTAACAATAACCGATGAGTATACAACAAGGTTCACAGTTTAAACTAATTTTATATTTTAACTGCCTATTGTACAAACCTCCATATATGTACAATTAAAAACTAATTGTATTTTTTCAAAATGCATTTGATTCTGTTGATCAAAACCATTTGATAAAAAAATTAAAAAGTTTGGGTATCAAGGTTGTTTTTTATATCTATTTTCTAAAGCATGCATTGGAGTAGTGTGTAAATTATCTAAGTAACAGGACAGAGAGGTTAAAATTAAATAACACAGGCAGTGAAATTATCATCTTTCGGTACGTCTCCTATCCTATCGAGACTCCTATCTTCGTTCAACAGACAGCAATTTTAATGTAATGTCTCTATCTATTCTGTATATAATTTGTCGAGTTCGTACATAAGAATCGATGTTCTTATCAGAAGAAATTAACCACATCAAAGATGTTACACAGGAAGAAAATTAGGTCCCCTGTTATTTTTAATTTATATTAGTGACATTGTTGATGACACAAGGGTGATGTTTCTTGTAAGTTATAGGGATTTAAATAGCTTAGTAAGAGTTGTTAATGAAACTCTGCAAAATGTTTATAAATGGTGTTGCAATCATTGTTAAAAATCAACACAAATAAAACAAAATATATGCTGATAAGTAATAACTATTTGCAGTTTGTGGACAAACAATATAGGAAATTGGAGAAAATTCTATACAGTTAGTAGAAAAATTCAAATATTTAGGGGTAATTATTCGGAAACAGATGAAATTCACATATCACTTTTTTTCTAAAAATTATTTAAATGCACGATAAAATAACTGAGAGTCTGTAGTATATGCTAAACAGGTTTACGCAGCAATATAGTGCATAGCCTTATTACAAAAACAAAAACGATGAATATCACGGGCAAAAAAGGTTAGTGTGCGAATTGCATAAAGAAGAACAAGAACAAAGACGACGTTTTTCAGATAATATCCAAAAAATATTGCACACAATGGCTACTAACTTATTTTCTTTAATATTTTTGTGCATTTTGATTTTGAAACCTAAAAATTCAATTTACAAAGAATTAACTTTTAATGACCTTCATCGTTTTTGCTTTGGACTCTTCATATGCATATATTGTTATCAAAATAATTGCAGTCACATTACGTTTTCTATTTAGAATTTGATATTATTACATTATTTTTTGCTAAATTTGAATATTAGCAATCTAGCCAAATAAAATAAAAATAAAAAAAAAATAAAAACCGAAAACATACCACAATAATTGTAAAATATAGATAAATAATAAATACATTTTAACTTTTAAATTATTAAAGTCCATAAAATTGAAATGACAAACGTCAAACTTTCAAAGCAAACATATTAAATTGGTGTTGTGTTCCAAACAGAAAATACCATTTATAGAATAAGGTATTTACTTGAAACCTTTCCTTGCACACCCACCTCGTCCCTCACCAAGAAACATGGTCAAATTGGGCTAGGCCGGAGCATAGGCTAAGCATAGGGAGCAATGTTGCAATTTTTCACTTTAGTGTCTATTCCGTCTGTTCAGATGGCAGCATCTTATGGACAGTACATTTTTAAATCTTAACACAAGTTTCCTGCAATAATTAGGCAACCATAAAAGAATGTATTTTGCGTTTTTGCTTTTGAATACTATAAAAAATGGTGGAAAGTTCATAACTTTTAAATATTTGTTAAATATCACTTAAAATTGAAATGTTATGCATTAAAAGTAAAACAAACTATAGACTTTTCACCATTCTTTACCGCAAACTCTGAATCCATTTTTAAAAATATCGTTCAGAACTATATTTTTGTGATAAAAAAGTCCGTCACTTCTTATTGACTACGCGTTGAATATTGATTTAATTTTCAAAATTTTTCAAATGCAAGTCTGTACTCCAGAGCCAGACTGTGTTAAGCTTATTGATTTTGAAAAAATCTGAATAAAAAAAGGGGGTTAAGATAGGTTAATATTAAAAAAAATCCTAAATTAAAAAATTTTTAGCAAACATTAAGCTCTATAAGGACAAAAAGTCCTGATTAAAAATGAGGGTCATAAAATTAAAAAAATCATAAATCAAAAATAAAATGCGAAATCAACATGAAATTTTTTGTAAAAATCAAGTCCCTATTAATGCCTATTAATTGTGAAAAAAATTTGAATAAAAGTAGGGGGGGAGGTTAAGAAAGATTGAAATGTTTAAAACATTCTAACTCAAAAACGAACAATAATATCAACTTGAAATTTTTGGAAAAAATCAATCCCAATAAGGGAATGAAGCTTATTGATTTTGAAAAATTCTGATTGAAAATTTTCAAATAACAGGAAGCGCGTTTTACTCAACATTAGGATAGTATTGGAAAAAATTTCGTAATGGAAAATTGTTAACCGTATTCCAAGTACAGAGTCTTTTGGGGTATTTGAAGACGAACATTTTCCCATAAAAAAGTTTGGTAAACTTTCCATCTCGCATACCGTAGGATCACTTTCGTGCGGGAAATCTACGTTTTTGCATAAAAACCAATTTTTGGATCAGAATTCCGGAAAAATGAAGAAAGACGTAAAACAAAAATCGAAAATGAGGGATCGATAGGCAATTTAAAGACGAACATTTTAAAAAAAAAATTCACCTCAGGCACTCTAACCCCACAGGGTGGGTGTAGAGTAATTTGGGTGGCGCCGGTCTCTTAATTTGCTGATTCTAACAATAGTATAAATTGCATCTCCCTCCTTGAAAAAGTTCTGGATCCGTCCCTGCTATCAATTATTTAATAAAAGTTTTTCTTAATTTTTATTGACACTACCCAGTACATTAAATTAACAAGATTTTTATTCAAAATAACTGCATTTAAACAGATGATACAAATTAATAGCTATCTCATCTCGTTATCAATTTTATGATCCTAAACACCAAATCTGTCTAATCCGTTTTATCAAAAGAAGATAAACACGTTTCTGTATTTTAAGTATTTAATGAGTTTTATTATACATAGATGTTTAAATAAATATATTTATTATGTATATTTTTCACATTTTAAGAAAAAAAAACGTTTGCTGATATCGAAAATAAAATTTAAAAAAAAAACACTATAATAATTGATAATTCTTTGGAAGTTCCTAAATATATTTTTCAAAATTGTCCCCTTACGAAAAATGCTTCTCCGATTTCGTTGTTTTTCGGGTATATTACGTCTTCTTCCAAGAAACTGCCTATTCCCTCAGGTAGAGACTCTTCTGTTACAGGTATATTACTACTTTTCTTAATATATGTGCTGTGCCTAATACTGTTGTTTTTTGCAGCTGGTATCTTGTTTTGTGGTCAGTGTTACCAGGTATATTTTTAAGAATATTTGTGAAGTTTTTATGGATTGTTTCTGTAGCTCCTATGATAACCGGTAATAGTGTAGTTTTTAAGCCCCACATCCTACTTAGTTCTATTTGTAGATCTCTATATTTCTGTCTTCCTTTCGAGTAACTGTATTGTTCGATGGTATTACTACATCTATAATATAGCAGACTTTTTGGCCTAGATCTTTGATTATTATATCTGGCATTAATTGTTCTGTCTGTTTGTACTTGGGTGTCCCAGATTATTGGTATGTCATCTTTGGTTTCGACGCTTTTAGGAATATGGTTGTACCAATTTGTTTCTGTTCTTATTTTGTAGTGCTGGCATATATTGTAGTGCAAGCTTGTACATACTTTATTGTGGCGACTGATGTATTCTTTACTGGCTAATATTGGACACCCTGTCATTATATGCCTTACGGTTTCGTCATATTGCTTGCAGATGCGACATTTTAGATCCAAATCTGCTTTATGTATTCTTTTTTTTATATATAATTGGTAGTTATTGCTTGCTCTTGGGCTGCGGTTATTAGTTATTCTATTTCTCCTTTGACTAGCTGAATGTTAGTTCTTTGTTAATATTTTCATGTTTCATTTCTCTTGCATATTGCCCTGCATTGCTTTGTTTGTATATTGCTCTTCTCTCTTTTGTATGATTAGTTATTTAATCTGTTTTTTCAGTATTTTAACATTTTCTGTCACAGTCTTTTCATTGTTTATATTTATATTCCCTTCGGGGTTTTCTTGGATCAATTTTCTTCTACGTTTAAGTATTGATTTTCCCGTTACTATCCCTTCTTCATATTCTTTTAGTATTGATATAAGTCTGTCCTCACTCTTTATTTCTATATATTTTGCTAGTCCGATAATTGTTAATTTATAAGTTTCTTCAATATTTGTTAAACCTTGGCCGCCTGATTGCCTGGGAAGGTATAGTCTATCTACATCTGCTCTTGGATGTAGTAAGTTATGGATCGCAAGTAATTTTCCAGTTTTAGTATCTATCTTCTGAATATATGTTTCTTTCCAGTTAAGAATACCAAAGCTATAGCCTAGTACCGGGATTGCAAGTGTTCCTATTGCTGTAAATTTGTTTTTACCTGTCAATTGGCTATTAAGGATCCACCGGACTCTTCTATAGTATTCTCTGGATACTTTCTTTTTCATATTTTCGTGTTCACTATCATTTTTTTCTTCTAATCCTGGATATTTGTAGAGCATATTTCCCTCTAGCTCTTTTATTTCCGTGTCTTTATCTAATATTACGCTTTCTGTTGTTTTTACCATTCCTCTCTATGGTTATTTTTGCACACTTGTTCCAAATTTCATTCCTCTATCGTCGTTAAATGTTTTTACTATTTTTATGAGGTGTTGTAGTTCTTATTATTATTTATTATTAGCAAATAGATTTAAGTCGTCTACATAGAATAAATGATTTAATAGTTGTTTCTCATTCTTCATCTTGTATCCTTTATTTGTTTCATTTAGTTCACTTGTCAATGGAAACAAGGCCATGCAAATGAGTAATGGCATGACGGTTCTCTTGAAAGATTCTTGACTTAATGTCAATTCTCATGCTTTCTGTGTTTAAAATTATATTAGTTTTCCAGGTATACATTGTTTTTTTTTTATAAATTGTATAATCGATTTTACATATATTCACTGTTTCTATTAACCAAGAATGAGGGACACTATCAAAGGTTTTCATGTAATCTATCCAGCCCATACTAAGGTTTTTGTGTTGCCTTTTGAAGCTATTTATTATCATCTTGTTAATCAGTAGTTGATCCTTACATCCATAACTATTTCTCTTGCACCCTTTTTGTTCACTGGAAAACATTTTGTTTTCATCTAGATCAGTGTTTTTCAATCTTTTTGATTTCGCGATCCCTTTACAGGTTGTAATATTCTGGCGACCCCTTGTGTCATAGAAAGTCAAAGAAATAATTTAATTAAAAGACTATATCAAAGGTAAAGCTTTGCAAATCCGGCTATTCAGAATCGTTTGTGAAGATATGGGCTCGCTTCATCAAAATCTCCTTTATCACACAGATGTCAGGTATTGACAAGAGTTCTGGAACTGAGAGCTGAATTGTTAACGTTCTTACAAGATGCAAAATAATATGCTTGTCGTTTTTTTGACCCTATTTGGCTCTTAAAATTAGCATTTTTGGCAGATCTTCTTAGCCACCTTAACAATTTGAACAAGAACCTTCAAGGAAGAGAAGAAAATATTTTAACAGCTAAAGATAAAGTAAAAGCATTTCACGCAAAACTTCGTTTGTGGTCAACCTCTCTGCAAAACAAAATGTTTGAGTCCTTTCCATGTGTTCAGAAGATTGTTGAAGATAATGCAACAGATCAAAGTTTTGCAGTATCGGCTCACATTCCTTTCCAGACTTGCACTCTGAAGCTGACAATGGGCGTAGATGAGTTTTAACCCTTTTTGGACAAATCAATAGATCTGGCTGAGATGTCACCACAAAAATAAAAGAATTTCTCCTAGATTTAGCTGCTGATGGCATGATTAAAATGGAATTTTATTCGCAAAGTGTCGACGTATTTTGGATGAAAAGGAAACACGAATATCCAGAGCTGGCAAGGGAAGCTCTTAAATTATTAGTGCCATTCGCCACTTCATACTTGTGTGAACTGACATTTTCTTCAAGAGAAATAGATTGCAATTAGAAAATGATTTAATTATTAACGTTTCAAAAATAGAACCACAATTTGATAAACTTTTGAAAAATAAACAAGCACATCCTTCTCACTGAAATTGTGTTTTTGTTGTGTAAGAACCTCGACTTTTTCTTTTAGCCGGCAACCCCCGAGTAAGGCTTCGTGACCCCACTAGGGGTCGCGACCCACAGATTGAAAAACACTGATCTAGATGTTTGTAAATTCTTTCACTAAATATCGCTGTATGTTTTTGTAAATAATTGTCAGGCACGTAATTGGTCTATAGTTCTTCTCTTCAGTTGTATTGGTGTTCTTGGGTATTAAAAACGTGGTGTCTTTCGTTAACCAGTCAGGGATAGGTTGGTTATTCTTGATTAAGTACTTTATTTATGGACAGCCGTAAAAATCTTTAGCCCATAGTTCTGAATTCCATCTGGTCCCGGGCTTTTCCAATTAGATGATTTTTGTAATATTTCTCGAACCTCTTTCTTCGTTATATCTATCCAATTCATTGTTCTTACCTTCCTATTTCTGGTGGTCGGCATTTCCTTTCCTTTGTGTTGTTTTTCTTGTTCCCATATGTTGTTCCAAAATTTTCTCACTTCTTGTTTTAGGTGGGTTGGATACTGTTATGCTTTTATCTTGTGTGATCAGTAAAATTTTGATGGATCTTCTAAAAATATTTTGTTTTGCCAATGGAATAGGTTTCGGTTGTTATCTCTTCTTATTCTTGGTGCTTTTTCTTGCACTTTTTGTTTAAGTATTTCGATCGTTTTAGTTTCATCCTCGTTATTTTGTATTTTGTTATTATTATTATTATTTTTATCATAAATAAATAAATTTGAAAGAAATAATAGTTAAACATTTCAATGATTTAATGATTGTTTTACAACCGTGGCTGACAATGCGATAAAATTTCTTCATACTGCCTCTAAATATTATTTACTTAACTTTCAAAATTATCCTGTACCGTATAGTTCTTTTTTGTTCTGTACCCAGTAACTGAATTGAAAATTTTAAATATATGAAAGGACTCATAGTATGTAGAGCCAATTATTGCGTACCAAAAGTTTGATTAATTGAATTAAACTTCCTGAATATATCCAAAAACTGGCCATTAAGTGAATTTAAAATAAACAGTACTGTGTTCTTTATTAAATAATGGTTTTTTTTTATTTGTTTGATGACCGCGACCTTAAAATGTTATTCAGGAACTTCTTGTGAATATACGAAACCCGCAAAACTTGCCTAAATCTTACCGAAAAACCAGAAATGTTACAAATTACCATGAAATACTGGTTGCACATTGAGGAACTACGGTTTGTCTGACACATTTGAATACTTTAAGATATAAATAAAAGTCTAAAGATTTTTATTTTTTAATTTCACAATTATTGTAGTCGAGGACAGTGGGTTCATTACTTTTATTGGCAAAATAATATCTATTATTGGTTTGTTTTCTTTATTTATTTATTTTATAATTATACGGCTAACACTCTGAATTTTGAAGATTGTCTGTAGATCCCGAAGTCAAGTTTAGAAGTAAATCTAGAGGTCTAAAGGTCGATTGGTATTTGTTATGAAGCATATTTAAAACAAAAAATAAAAATGCTTTTTCTATATTATTGGAAGAAATATGCAGCTTTATCAGAAATAAAAATCAAACTATCTGAACATTTTCTCGAATAATTTACAATGTAGAAGTTAATATGGGGGAGGCATAACTTTAAGCTATGATAATGAAAGTGTTAAAGGAGAGAAAATAACCCAAAGAAAATTATATTCCAAATTGATATTTTTGAATAACGTAAAAAAATATTTGACATCTTTATAAAGGTATATAAAATAATTTTATAACAAAAACTTACTAGCATACTTTTTTTCAGATTTGTTTAAATTTGCTTCCTATTTTTTTATCTTCATGCTACATAAATCATAAATCAAGTGGTAACATAAAATATATTGGAAATTACTCTTGATTTCATAATGTTTCAAAATTTATGAACTTTTCTTTTTTGTTTATTACTTTAAGGTTTTAAAATTAAAAAAATAAGTACTACTACCATATCATTACGGAAATAAACACATAGAGCTCTTTTGCCTCCTTGCCAAATACCAAATGTAGCACTAGTCAGTGGTCGCCAACCTGTCGATCGCGAGCTACCGGTAGCTCGCGGAGGCAATTCTGGTAGCTCTCACAACGATTTTAATTTAAAAAATACAAACTGCAAAAATCAGAGAAGCTTCCGAAAATTCCACAAAAAAATCTAATTGTCATAATATTAAACATAAACAGCAGCAACGTTGCGGTGAGCGATCTGCCGCTGACGCCATCAAGCTGGAATCGGCTAGAACCGACCAGCCGGACCAGCGCGTTAGTGTTCGAGAACGATCAGGATTGCTTTGAACGGGATAAATACGCACGGCGCGGCGACATTGCGCTTAGTTTAAAACTTAACGCGTAACCAACGTCCAGCGGTTGGGTTAGTAGAGAGCAACAAAAAATAATATGGCAAGCAGTTGTATGAAGGTAAAGACATACCACTTTCATTCGGAATGGGAAGAACAATACTTTTTACAGGAATTAAAGATAAAAATGTGTGTTTGTGATGTAATACTTCGGTCTTCGTTGCTAAAAAAGGAAATATTGAGAGACATCGTAAAACTGTACATTCTCATTTTGAAAAATCATTCCCACTACATTCTGCCGCCAGAAAGGAGAAACTGAAACAGTTAAAAAAGCAGTTAATTGGACAACAATCAATATTTTAAAGAACAATCGACAAAAATAAGGCTGCAACTGAAGCATCGTACCGTGTGTCCCAGATAATTGTACAAAAAAAGAAACCTTATGAAGACGGGGAAATGATAAAACAGGCGTTTTTAGAAGCTACCGATTCGTTATTTGCCAACTTTAGAGATAGTTTCAGCTATAAAATCTATGTAACTTTCTGCTAATACAGTGATGAGACGTGTAGAAGTAATAAGCAATGATATTTTTTTACAGTTAATAACTGACTTAGATAACTGTGTTTATTTTTCACTTTAACTGGATGAATCAACAGATGTCGTTGACACTGCCCAGATGGCCGTGTTCGTCAGGATGGTTTTTAGTGATTTTACGATTAAAGAAGATCTTTTGAAGTTTATTCCACTGAAAGGACACACTACTGGACAGGAGATGTTTTCTCATTTAAAAAATATTATTTCTTCCGAGAAAATTCCAATATCGAAAATGGTAGGCTTGACAACCGATGGCCCTCCAGCTATGGTGGGTTGTGATAAGGGTCTGGTGGCGTTATGTCGTAAAGATGAAAATTTTCCGCAATTTCTCTGTTACCACTGCATTATCCATCAGCAAGCATTATGTGGAAATTTCCTGAAACTAAACAACGTTATGAAACTGGTGGTAAAAATTGTGAACAAGATTAGAGCTCAAGCGTTACAAAGAAGATTATTCAAAACCTTGGACGATGAAGTTGACTGTCAATACGGGGACCTACTCCTTCACTCTGAAGTCCGATGGTTAAGTAGAGAACGGGTGCTGAAACATTTTAATGATGATAATTAACAGCGATGCCAAGCATTTTCCTATTCTTTCAGAAAAAATATCTCAAAATCCATTAGAACCCTATGACAGCAAATATCATGTAGAAATAGTTTCTACCCTGAAGAATAACTTCAAAAATCGTTTTAAGGATTTTAACGAAATGGCTTTAGTAGCGCAGTTTGTTGTTTCACCCTTTATGGAAATTGATATCCAACAGTTTGCAACTTGTGTTATGCAGAACTTTGGCGAAGACATCGCTGCAACAGAAATGGAAGTAATTGAGTTTCAAAATGATTTAGCCTTAAAATCGTTAGTCTCAAGTACCAAATGTATCTGGCCTATTGTAAGTAAAGACAAATATTCAGTTCTATGCCGTGTTGCCTTGAAAGTGAAAGCATTATTCAGTTCAACCTATTTGTGTGAATCTTCTTTTTCCAATATGAAGTTTATTAAGAACAAATATCGCAATCGACTTACAGATGAACATTTGGATAATTGTATTCGAATAGCTGTATCAAATTATACTGCAAACATTAAAAAAATTATCGATGAGTCTGAGTGTCAGCCTTCTCATTGAACGTGCTTTTTTATTTTTCAATGATTATGTTCATGATAGTGCGTTACTTTTTTGTTGTTATTATTAATTATTTTTAAATCTTACGTGACATGCCGTTGTGGCTGGATAAAAGTTTGTGTTTATTTTTCAAACACCTTCGTTTGGTAGGTAGGAATATAGCTATGAACAAGTACGTACTAGTAATATTAGTTATTTTGTTATTAGTACCTATGTATTATGTATTACCAGTTAAATAGTAAAATAAATACATATAATGATAAATTAACTGTGGATTATTTCATTTACGTTGCGTTACGTGGCTTCCGTGTGGGTAGCTCGCTGTTTATTCCAAAAGTAACAAAATAGCTCAACACATTAAGAGGTTGGCGACCACTGCACTAGTGGATGATACGCATATTATTTTTTAGCTCCAGAGAATTTTCTTTTTATTTCATCCAAGATAATTTCGCTCTTTCTTAATATTTTCTTGGAGCAATAGTATTTATACCGTACCCAAGAATTAATTTTTTTCTTTGTGCCCGCTTCCAAAAATTCGGCATGGAGCAAATTTGATGATAAACTTAATACGGGGGTGTGTTGGGTTGATATAATTTAAAAATTTAGATCCAGTAATCAAAACAAGACTACCATCCACAGTGGCGTTGCCAGAAATTTTTCATGGAAGGGGATTCCGAGAACTATGGTTGGGGTTAACAAACAGTTAATAGAGATCATCATCAATAAGATAACGGAATGGTGACGCGAAGGCTCTTCATGGGGGGGGGGGGGGTTTAACCTCCAAACCCCCCTTTGCTACGCCACTGACCATCTAGTATAACGGGGTTATGATGGATAAGTAATGTTATTTTTAACAGACACATTATTTGTGAACTGATTGTTACTTCTTTGTGTTTATAAAATAACAGACCTGTTAAAAATAACACAAGTTGTCAATCATATAACGCCCTATATTATCACAGCATAAAGATAAAACAGAAGGCGCAGGCGTACTCCGCGTAAAAATGTAAGTGTGCCGACAGCATCCTAAGCAAGTGATTCGCCATATTCTCCGGATGCTCAACGTCAGTCATGTAGCATCTTTCATACATAGCAAAGTCGCACCAGAATTACGATTGAAGCAGACAAAGTATGATCTATTTCACATCTATTATTTGTAGAAAAAGCACCATTTGCTGCACTCATAGTTTTATGCCATTTTGTAACACAGGGAAAAAATAACCCTGCGTTCAAAACAACATACCTAATTGATCAATTGCTTAATAGCTAGCTGACTTAGTTATTCAACCATAATATCAATAATATGATAATTGTCATGTTTTTTATAATTTATTATTGGCAAAGTGGAGTCCTCCTTGACCAATGACCATTTTCTATTATAATTATTGCAACACCACGTCCGTCTAATTACAACAAATACGTTTTTTATGTATCGAAAAAAGCGTTCTAGACGCTGTAAATAAATTATGAATATCATTATTGTTACGCGGAACATCCAGTGATGTCACTGAAAGGGATAAAACAATTTGTTGTTTTTATTAAAATTTTCAAGGTTGTGAAAATATCGAAATTATTATTAATGAAGTTTGAAAATACTTAATCAAGGAACAAAAGTCGTTATTTATCCTAAATATACACGTATTATTCATCTGTCAAAGAGCTTGACTTAATTAATTAGTAATTTACAACCATGGAACCACGCGATCTTTTAACAGTTAAATTGGTTGCTTGAACCTCAAAGGCAAACTCCTAGGCAACAATGTCCTAGGTATTTGATTTTGTTTTATTGAAATACGACTTAATTTGGTAATATACCGGGGTTTTCTGTTCTGTTCACATGGCTTTATTTCGGGTAAAACTTAAGTTGAAATTTTTAGATGTACGGATGGCAAGGTCCACCCGATTTAAATCAGGATAAGGTATTGTCAAGTAAACTAATTAGCAAATTTTGACCATTTAGTATTAGTATTGTTAATCCAATTTTCGTAATCAGCGACCCCCAAAACCCCCGAGTACCAAGTTTCAGGATAACCAGCCAATTTTTAATCACTTTCCTTCTGCACATGCGTCAAAATGTGGCGCCATCTACGAATTTCGCGAATCTGACCTCGGATTCGTGGTCAGCGGCCCCGATAACCACCCGAGTACCAAGTTTCATCATAATTCGTTGATTAAATTCTTCGCGCCACTCGAATGTCAATAAAATTTCATATCAGCGAGGTCAGATTTGACAGTAACACTGTCAAAGAATCAATAATCACCAAAAACACCACACGGCATTCGATTCTACGTCAAAAGATCTACAATTTGAATTTTTGTACGTCCCAATAGCATGGGGCCAATTCTGACGGCGGCCATTTGTGATTTGACATGGAATGACCCATTTACATTTTATGTTTTTGAATGTTTGTAACCAAATTTTCTTCCATTTTATTTTTGGTTTCTTCCCGTTTTTTTATTTTTTAGCTACACGTGATTTTATGAAAAACCCCATAATTAAAAAGGTTTTTTTAATGATTTGAATTTTATTTTTATTATGTCAAAACTTTGACCTACTAAATTTAAGTTCGACACAAATTTTTAAATTTTGCCTTGCCCTTTTCACTTTTTATAGTAGGTATAATAATTTTTTTCTACGCCCGTATTATAATAATGCACTTATATGCCCATAATCCGTTTCATAATGATACCCATTACGATACAGATTTTTCATTACGATACAGATTTTTAATCAATAGAAACCTACAATTTTTCAATTAAGCATGCTGTTTGACGTTTGTCTTAGGTTCCTATGTAATTGTTTTAGTTGTCAAAACGTATTAAATTTTCGTAGATAGCTAAACTTCGATAATTATATTATCAAAATGTCTGATATCAGCGATATAGAAGACTTCTCCACACATATCGGAGAAAGCAGAAAATGCAGTACAAAATATTTTGCCCCAAAAATCTATGATAATACCTTAGATTAAAGATACCGAAAATGTAACATTGCACACTGCGCATGTTGTCTATTTTAAGCCAAAGTAACCCACCAATTGAAAATCATTGTTGCACGGCGCCACCCGAATTGCTCCGATTTCCATTCAGCGATCACCTCCACCTGAGTTTAATAACCATTGACAGCTGTTTTTTGATTTATTTGTTGGTATTTTAGCAATTTAAAGTATTCTAGTTATTCAATTTCAAGTTCAAAATGTCACGATGTATCTTGAAAAATTGTATGTACTTATAATACAAGTACTACTGTTATGAATATATTCGTTTTCAGCGGTAAATATTTATTAACGTTTTGACATAAAGCGCCATGATTCTCTGGGCTGAATACTTCAGATCCGCATTAAGGGGTTTCAATAAATATTAAGCATCAGAAATCAGTTTTCATATTACTTACATAAATTTACAAAAGGGTAAAATTTGGAACATTTAATTTAAATAAATAGTAAATAGGCATTATTGCTAACGAAATTTTGTATTTAAAAAGTAGTTTTATAAGAATGTTTTCTAAAGGTAGTTTTTAGCCCTTTTTGGTAAATAAATAAGAGGTAAAGAATCATAGTTGCTAGCTAAATTTTATTTTTATAAGGTATTTTTATAAGGTATTTTTATAAGGTATTTTTATAAGGTATTTTTATAAGGTATTTTTATAAGGTATTTTTATAAGGTATTTTTATAAGGTATTTTTATATGGTATTTTTATAAGAATATTAGATGAAATACAGGATGACCTACTTAAAATTTCAAGGTTCATCTTATTTGTGGTCAAATCGAAAGTGACATTGAATTTTCAGTCTTAAAACAAAGTAATCTAGTATAAGCCCAAAAAAAATACTTAAGTTACAGGAGTTAGGTCCGATTCCACCGTTGTGTTAAACGGAGATTAAAATGACAGTGTTAATGTAAAAATGTCATTTTAAACTTCGTTTAACACAACGGTGGAATCGACCCTTAGTCACGTTAATAAAATGTTACATTACAAACCACTAAACAACTCGAACATAATGTTCGTTTACTAAAAAAAATCCAAAATTTAGCAATATTTATTTATTATACAATCGAATGCGATTTCAAAGATAACTGGATCAAAAAATCCGAATCTCTAAATTTTGGAGCTAAATGCTCAGATAAAAGCAAGCGACCGATAGGGGTTACAAAAATAATCGATTTATCGATAATTCTGGTATTTTTTAATGAAAATCGATTTATCCGCTGTTTTTAATAAATTATTTTCGTTTTTTTTTAAGATAATGTATTAATCGATTTTAAAGGAAATACAAAAAAAGTAGATTTATTCAAAATAATCGATTTATCGTTTAATCGGTTTTTTAATTATTTGATTATTTTCGATTTTTCGAAGATATATGAAAATAATCGATTGAATATAATCGGTTATTTTACATAATCGATATTTTTGTTATTTTTTTAAAATTATCGATTTATTGGATAATCAGCTTTTTAATAATCAATTATTTTCGATAATCGAATAATCAATTTCAAAGGAAATATGAAAAAAGGATTATTAGGAAATAATAGATAATTCGTTTTATTTTTTGGAAAATCGATTTATCATAGAATCGGCTTCTTAATTAAACACCTTTTAAATAAACCTAATAGTTCATTAAGATGCTAATAAACAAAGTCCGGTCCCTGTCACAGAGTTCGGGTCGCCGCGTGTCGCCGCCCAGTTCCCCCACTCCGTTAACCCTTCTTTAGAAATTGGCAACATTTGCGCAGGTTTAAAACCGGTGTATGTTATATCTCTGGTCTCTTTTATCTAAGGATAATACCAATACCCGGGGTAATACCATTAATTACAATTTTGTAGAATTTTTTATAGAAATACGAGTAATTACTGTTATGGTATTCAATACCAATATGAATATAATATTTATAGTTCTTGATTATTTATCGGGTGTAGAAAAAATAGCGTATGCAACTCTCATGTAATGGTTATTAATACACTCGCATAAACCATACGAAGCTCGCCTTTGGCTCGTTTCGTATCCCGGTTAATGCTTGTGTATTAATAACCATCATTACATGATCGTTGCATAATATACTATTAAAGCTCAATCTTATCACTACATGTATAAAGAATTTCCGAATACCCCTCGTATTTATGAAAAAACCAAACCCACGTTTCTTAATAAAAACGTAATTATAGAGGTTCCTAAAAAAAAACAATCATGTTTGTTGTCGTCCCTGGCCAAATAATATCTAATTATTAATATAATATATTATGTGAAATACTATTAAGGATGTCCTGAATGCGAACATGTAACTAATTATATTTTAATTCATGAATGAAATGTCCAAATTCAACAAACATTATTCTCAGGTAATTATTGCCTACAAACCTACTGTCAATCAAAATTAAAATAAAATTGGGGAAAAATACTGTTGTACCATTTTGATGGATAAATATACAGGGTGTCTGTAAAAGGTCTTTACAAAAACATACCACATATTCCTTAGACCAAAATAAGTCGATTTAAGTAAAACTACCTTAGTACAAAGTTGCTTCGTTTGGGCTCCAGAGGGCCTTGAAGTTACAATTTTTAAATCGTTTTTCCCATATAAATTTAAAACGGCATATGCGATTTTGCTAAAATTTGGTATATTGGTAGAGTTTTATGTGGCAAAAAAATGGTATTAAAATTTTGTCCGATAATAATACATAGGCGTAGAACTTCATTTCATTTCATACTCAAACCCCTTTTTGCCATTGGCGTAGAATTTTTAAAGGTGCAATTATTTAAAAAATCAAGTTCTACGCCTATGTATTATTATCGGACAAAATTTTATACGATGAAAAACATAAAAATGTACTTTTTTCATATCTTCTTCAACACCTCTAATCGAGACTTTTAACAAAAATACTCGATTCTTGCCATGTACGATTTTTTGAGGAATATTAATTATTTGCCTACAATACGTATACAAAAACATTTATTGTTGGTTTCCATAGTTTCATCTAAATAAAAATATTGTCAAATTTTAACACCTAATCTCTTGTTAACGATTGAAAGTGTTCTATCTGACTCAATAATTAAAAAAACAAATGCGTGGTTTATTAATATGGCTATACAATATACCAATGCAGAATATACCGATATGTTACTGACATTAGGATTTTGTGAAGGAAATGCTCGAGAAAGTGTCAGGGTGTACTCTGAAAGGTTTCCAAATCGTCGTGTACCTAGCCACCCAACTTTTGCTGCTGTTGAGAGACGTCTTCGGGAGACCGGTTCCTTTGCTCCCAACACTGTTGATAATGGAAGAGAACGTTTTGTAAGGATTCCTGAAGTTGAAGAAGACATTTTAGAATGTGTTGATGAAGATCCAGAATTAAGCACCAGACGAATTGGAAGGGAACTAGGAGTAAGTAAAGATGTCGTTCATAAAGTGCTTAGAGAACAATTGCTATATTCATACCATAAGAAGCCAGTACAAGAATTATTAGTCCATGATCCTCAAATTCGTTTGGGTTTTTGTCGATTTGTTAAAGGTAAACCATTTTCAGCACGAATTCAAAATTAATGTGTGGGCTGGAATAATTGGTAATTTCATTGTTGGTCCTGTCATACTTCCACGAAGATTAACTGGAGAAAATTATTTGGATTTTCTACAAAATACGTTACCAGAATTGTTAGAAGATTTACCTTTCCAACTTCTGAGAGATATGTGGTTTATGCAAGATGGAGCTCCACCACATTTTTCTTTAAACGTTAGAAACCACTTGAATGAACAATATCCACACAAATGGATAGGCAGAGGTAATGACCCACCTGTAAACTGGCCACGACTCCAACAGCAGCTATAGAAGTCATGCTAAACCTAACACCACTACATATATTCATTCAAGGCGAAGCCAGGTCTGTCACATACAGACTGCACAAAGGTTCATCGCCCATAAGCAGTTTGCATGAACGCGACTACAGCGAGCTATATAAAGAGTTGGAGAACGACCAAATAATGGGAATGCCTTCAGACGAAATGCTTCCAAAGTATAGCTTTCAAAAGCAATATAAAGTAAGTATACCAGACAGGGAAGCGTGGACGGGAGGACCTCCTATTCATGCAGATCTCACCTGGTATACAAGCGGCTCCAAAACCCATGAAGGTTCAGGAGTAGGTATATATAGTACCAAGCCAAAGACAGGAATCTCACTGAGCTTAGGTAAATATGCGACAGTATTCCAGGCAGAAATAGCAGTAATGCATCACTGCGCAAAAGAATTATTAAGACAGAAGGTAAATGGAAAAGCCATTGTCATATACTCAGACAGTCAAGCGACGTTAAAAGCAGGTACACTCAAAGCTTGTGTGGGACTGTTTGGAAGCCCTAACAGAGCTGGGTAGTCAAAACAGACTAACCTTAGCCTGGGTACCAGGCCACAGGGGACACAAAGGCAATAAAGAGGCTGATTTACTAGCCCGAGAAGGAGCTTCAAATGCTCTTATTGGCCCAGAACCCTTCTGTGGTGTAACAAAAACAACTATTAGAACATGCACAAAGCAGTGGATGTTTAAAAAATCTCAGGAGTGGTGGGAAAACTCACCAGGACAGAGACAGGCCAAAAAGTTCTTAAAGGGACCATCGTCTAAACTCACCGAGCATCTACTAAGCCTTAATAGGAAAAATACTAGAATACTAGTAGGTCTATTAACAGGGCATTGTAGGCTTAACAAACATATGTTCAATATCGGTCTGACAGAAGAAGCCTTGTGCCGATTCTGTCAAGAAGAAGAGGAAACGGCAGAACACGTATTGTGCTACTGCGAAGGTCTAGTAAGACTGAGATTCCTTACACTTGGAGAAGAAAAACCAAGGGCAACTAGCTATACCGGAGAACTACTTCCCAGTCTATGGAGTCTACTACAAAAGACCGCATTAGACAGGGTACTCTAAACAATGATTAAAGGATATCCACAATAGATCTGAAAAGGTCGAGGTGGGAGAGGCCACATGGCCCATAGTCCTAATTAAATCTAATCTAATCTAACTGGCCACCACGTTACCCAGACCTAACACCGATGGATTACTTTTTATTGGGACATCTGAAATCCACAGTTTACAGGGAACCTGTAGAAAATGAGGAACAACTCTGGCAACGTATTCAAGATGCAATAAACAATCTTAGAGGTGATGAAAAAGTTATGGAAAGGATACATTTTAATTTTCTTCGACGTATAAATCTTTGTATGCGTGAAAATGGTGAACATTTTGAACAATTTTTGTAAAATCTCTATTTTGATTATGTTGTAAATAAATATTTTTGTGAAACCTATACACTCTAAATTATTAAAACAGAAATTTAGCGAAAACCATGAGAGTAATTGAGTCTTATCAAGAGTACCTTTTTTAAAGTAAATGAGTTGCGCAATCTAAATTTCATACTCAAACTCCTTTTCTTTTATTGGCGTAGAATTTTTAAAGGTGCAATTATTTAAAAAATCAAGTTCTACGCCTATGTATTATTATCGGACAAAATTTTAATACCATTTTTTTTTGCCACATAAAACTACCAATATACTAAATTTCAGCAAAATCGCATATGTCGTTTTAAATTTAGGTATATGGGAAAAACGATTTAAAAATTGTAACTTCAAGGCCCTCTGGAGCCCAAACGAAGCAACTTTGTACTAAGGTAATTTTACTTAAATCGACTTATTTTGGTCTAAGGACTATGTGGTATGTTTTTGTAAAGACCTTTTACAGACACCCTGTATATAGATCTAGCCAATATTTTACTAATCATAGGGAAAAACTCTTTTCACCTTATACCTACACCTCTTACTGATGAGTAATCTTGTCGATAAAAATGAAATTCGTGGTTAATTCCACAGATTTAAAAAGGCAAGGTTCTTTAAAAGAATTGTTACACCTATCGGCCAAACAATTTTAATTCTTAAAAAAATATCTATCTTTTGACTATTAATCATAAAATCTTCATTGTTCTTATACTTAAAAATGACATAATCAACAGGGGCGTTTGAAATTAAAAAACACCGCCTACTTGTATATATAAACATCGTAGGGTATCAAATTGCATCGGTGCCAGCATAAATACCATTGGTCGACATATTTACTGTTAAGAGCTCTTAATAAACCTTTAAATTAGTCCGGCTGACGCCCATATAACCATTTGACACACCCAAAATGCAGAGATTTCGCTCCAGAGTACAAAAAATGGAAATAAACTACACGTGTCTGGTACCTAATATAATACCTAATAGTTAATAAAAATAGTTTATTCACCATAACAAATCTATTTTTTTTCTAAATCACAAATATAAGTAGGTAAATAAACGCTATAATATTGTAATAGTAAAAAAGTATAAACAATTATATTCATTCTCTAAATAAAGGTAAATTCGTTACACCCTCCTAAACCATCTTTTAATTTTTAATTCAAAATAATAAAAAGACAAAATTGGCAAATCGTTTACATTTATCCTTTCTTACAAAGCAAGGGTGTCTTGCTGGTATAAAAATAGGTAAAGAGAATTAAAAGAACCCTTAAATGGTCATTAAGAAAATTTTAAAGAAATTCTAGAGCCCGAGTTAAAGGGTTAACAAAAGAAAATATTGAAAAATTCTACAATTTGTCGGCACCCCCTTGCATAAAATTAAAAACAATTTTGCTAGAGTTTATAACATTGACTAAAAAAGGATAGACATTGTTTAAAGCTTTAACATCTGCTGAAAGATATGGTCTTGCTATAGTTCTATTATTATTCGCATGAATGCAGCTGGAGGATTTGTTTCACAACTTCTAGTTTTCTCCCCGAAAAAACATTAGGGTGGAATTAATGGATGGAGTTTCACCATCAGGTGCGATTGGAGATTGTCATCCGACCGGATGAATTCAACAAGACATCTTTACTCGCTGGTTAACACATTTCATACATTATGTTAAGCCTTCTGAAGATAATCCAGTTTTATTAATATTGGAAAGCCATTATTCCCATACTAGAAATATAGATATAATTGATATTTAAAGTCAATTTAATATTGTTAATCATTTGTTTTTCATCCCATACATTCAAAAAATGCAACTGCTTGCAACAAATCGAAATGTTTCTCAAAAATCATCTTATCAAGTGACACAATTATCAAAAATGTGCTACTGTCGAAATATCGGCAGTCAGTTTTAGAAGATCTGATACCATTTAACTGATCTATCTATCTGAATTAGGGTGTGGTTCAAAGCCCACTCGTACTGAAGCTCTAGGCTTATTGTACCCTTCATAGTTTCTACTCTACTCTTCAGATTAATTTTCTTGATGAATTCAAGAATATGTCTGTAGGGAGATTTCCCGATTTCTTCAGGTTCCGGATATTGTACCCCGTATTGCCGTTCCCGTTTCCATTTAAGGTTCCGACAGTGGCATACTAGGTAAATAGGAGTTTTGTCATTCTCTTCACATATTGTTCGTAGGAAGTCATCAGATATCCCTTAGATATTTAGGTGTCTTTTAAGGCCGCAGTGTTATGTAAAGAGTCCTATTACGTCCTTGAGTTCGCTTCTGCTAAGGTTTAGCAGTTGATTTTGTCTGCTCTATGAATATTTTGGACTGTCTAAGTCCAGGAAATTCCAACCAGAGCCTATGGTGTTCTCTATTTATTTGTTCCGTTAGTACCCATTTAACATGTTGGTATAAAATACCAAATGTGTGTTCTGGTCCAATTAGAGTTTTTTCCGCTACCTTTCTTGCTAGGCAATCAAGTATTAATTTAGATTGTACTTCTACTCTTTTCAATGCTTTAAGAGCTGCCTGACTGTCAGTCATGATAAAGATCCTGTTAACTCTAAAAGAATCATTTAGCATAACTTTGGCACAGACATTTATTGCTGTTACTTCAGCCTGAAAGACTGTTGTCTAGAGACTAATATTCATCTTTGAGTTCACATGGTAGATCTCAGCTCCTGTGCTGTTCTTCATTTTCGAACCGCCTGTATACCAGATTGATTCGTTTTGTTTTTCCTTATTTTCCCGGCTTTTGGCCCTTTCTGGTATTTGAATATCGAAAGGTTGCCAGAAGTCATGAATAATAAACGTTCTATCCGATGACATTCTTAATACTGGATTTTATTTTAATTTCTCTAATATTATTGTGTTTTGTCCTTTTCTCGAAAGTTCCCATCCAAATCCATTAGTAAACAGCCTGTATGCCGCCAACATAGTCTCCTTCTCCACCACAAGGTGTAATGGAGGAAGACCTAGCAGTATCACCATTGCTGCAGTGGGCGTAGTTATAAATGCCCGTTATTATTGCTATTTTTGCTATATTTGCTATTTTAAGGTGTTGTTCCCATATTTTTTTTAAAGTATTTGATTTCACCCTAAGACCATCCCCGGTCTTGATAATTCGTGGGGGGATTGTTAAAATTTGTTTTAAAAATATGTTTTAGTAGATGTTTAGCTTTTGCCATCATGTAGTGGAGTACAGAGTACCGCAAAACCAAAAGCAAACAAGGGATGTCGGTAATTATAACAAACACATAATACAATGAACTTGAGAAAAGAAGGATATTTTAGAAAAAAATTAAATGGAAGCATTGAAAAAACAAAAACAATCAGCTAATAGAGATATCGGTATACGCTAGCCCTTTTTTAAACTACGCTTTTTGCTTGTTAAACAAACTTATTTTCTATTAATTGTTTTGTCAGTACGGCACTGGCTAAATAGGAAAAATCCCGTAACTTCTTGGAACGGGTTACGTTCAACCGAATTAGAAAACGGCGACATAATTAGGGGATTTAAAACTAGCAAGTGCATATTAACTTCTTAAGGAAATGATTATGGTAATGATTATGAGGAGTGGCAATTAACGTAAAAACTAGTAAAGACTGTCTAAATATGGTCTTATAGAACTTTGGAGCTTATATTAAAAATATTTTAATTACTTTTTTTTTTCTAATACATAATCTAGTTAATTATTAGGAACCTTTTTATTGACAACGTAAGTTATTAGGTAAGAGACTATCTAGAATCTATTATAGATGGGATATGGGTGTAATCAACGTTGGGTAATCGGGTAATATTGCCGCAGTTGGAACTCATATGGTCTAAGATTTAATTTTTTTATAATTTTATTTAAAAATTTTGTATTTTCATTTAACAGTTCTAACTTGTCAAACTCAAAGCACAGGCATATTTTTAAATTTGGCACAGTGACTAAGCCTCTAATGATACGATTTTTTGATTGCATCCACAAGCGTCTCTCTTGGGTATGGAAGGGAGGAACTAACTTGTTCTTTTATATATTTTAATGATCTAGTTGTTATCCACTTTTTCTTATAAATTATTTGGTTTTTTGTAAAAAAGTTACTGTATTTTATTTATATAATTTTATTCTATTTTAACTCAAATGAACCGTTCCCACATAATATTTATATAGCAAATTAATTTCTATGATATGAATATCTAAAACAAAACTTTCTCAAATAAATGGATTGAGTTTTAACTTGGTTATTAGTGGAAAATTTATAACAGCAGTACGAGGAAATTAGAAATACCAACAAAAATAAAATTAATTTGATTTTTCTTTCATTCTTAGTTATTCTTCAGACTGGCGACACCGTATACCTATAATAATTATTAAAAATCAGACTAGGATTTAAATAAACGTAGTCATTTATATTACAATGTAGTTAAATGCTAAATGTTTTGTTTGTATTTTACGAAAACTTGATGAGGGTATGCTCTTGAAGCGTAATATGGGTATAATATTAATGAAAGTACATATACCACCATCGTGGTATATTGTTAAAGGTAATGACCTCTTAACCTGATATTTATGTAAGAATTTTCCAAAACAATAATATAATAAAATAAAAGGGGGCCAATTATTGCATTGCTTCCATTTTTCATTATAGTGGCATTAGTTTCAAAGATTTTATATATTTTTTGAGCTTACTATCAAAATGTCGTTATTCTAACTAAATGGGAAAACACAGTGAAAGAAAACACTTTTAATTCTATATCTCATAAACTATGAGTGCTAAAGCAAAAATGTTTTTATATTTATTTTAAACTTTTTTTCCTAAAGTTAATATTTATAGAGATATAACACGCAAAGCTTTACGTATATTTTTCTATTCAAAATATCTCGTTAACGGTAAATTCTAAATATAAAATACCTTTAATAAAACTTGCAGAGAATGTGATTTCTACTAGTTTTGTAATTATCATCAATATTTTACTGGTTATAGCACTGAAAGTACTTTAGAAAAAAAATTATAATTTACTGTTAATGTGTTATAAGCAAACCAATTCACGATTTTAAATAGATCTGCGTCTGCATTTTCTTTAACTTCATTCCAAGTTTTTGCATTGTATAAGATTGCAGTGTCATCTGCAAAAGATATAATTCTTCCCAGTGAGTTTATCAAAAAGATATTATTCAAGTATACAGAAAATAACACTGGTCCTAATACCGTACCTTGTGGAACACCATATTCTACCAAATTTTCATCACTAATCTTTGTACGTATTTTGACAAATTTCTTTCTGTTTGTGAGGTAGCTTTCAAAGAGTTTTAAAGGAGTTCCTCGTATTCCAAGATCTTGCAGAGTGTCCAACAGCTGAGAATGACTCACAGTCTCAAACGCCTTGTACAAGATCGAGAAACACACATAGCGTTGCAATTCTATTGTCTAAGTTTTCATATATTTCCCCAGATAAAGCAATTGCGTCTTCCGTACACCGTCCCTCCCTAAATCCAAATTGCATGTCACTTAGTACATTAAATTTATTTAAAAAATTTGTTAATCTTTCTTTTAATGCCCTTTTAAAAACTTTTTTACCAAACAATGTCTTCCTGAGGAATTTAATATTTGTCGTATTTAATATAGAATAACAATTGTTGGTTTAATACTAAAAATAATAATAAAAAAGTACTTTTATATTTACTATAAAAACACCGTATCACCTTAAAGTGCATACTCAATTAAAACTTTAATAAAAAAAGTTGTTTTCACACTTTGTACATAAAAATAATAAACAGAACGGTTTACCGAAATAATAACTAAACATTTGAAACATCAAGAGATGACGGTCACAAGAAAGTACAGTTATTATAAAAAAATATTCCTGCAACTTTTACAGAAAAACCGACAATAAAAATGAACAAAAATTAGAGACAAATGTATTTTATATTTCATAATAATTAACAACTTTCACTATATCGTTAATGGTGTACCCAATGGATTATTTCGAGACTATTTATCAAAACGATTACAAGTAGTTATAGTTTACCACAAGGTACTGTCCTAGGACCGATCATATTTTCAGTATATATTAATTTCATACTTAATTTGATAGGTTTAGCCGTAGATCACTGATTATGTCTATTATTATGAATAAATCGTTTACCTTTGAAAATTAGAGTCGCATTCATTTTTGTTCGGTAAAAAGCGTGTTTTCTGTGTATTAAAATTGATTTTAAGTAAATACATAGGACATATTAGTATCAAAATAGTTCAAATGGGCTATTTACAATTTTTCGTTCCAAAGGTAAGTTGGTTTCGTAAGTTATAATTAGCGTCATAGGCGTAACAAAAATAAATTGAAATAGTAAAAATTGTTTAAAAAAAACGTATGTATCTATGGTAAATTATTTGTTGATTTATTATAGAATCGAAATCCAAAATTAATGTACTCAGTTCAACGGTAGCTTTCAAGGTAGGATTTTTACAATTTCTCTGCCTTAAAGAATATTAAATATGATTTAGTTTATATCAAGTCCGGCAAGTAAGAAAAAATGTACTTAAATAATTAAATATTTTAATATTCTATTGGCAATAAAATGTGCGATCTATGTATTACATGCAAACAAAACGATGTGTTTATGTTTTGAAATTTGTTGTTTATGGTTCATCAGAATCTAGTGAATAATGCAGATTTTCAGTAGAATCAGAAAGGGAACAATTAGTAATAAGAAAATGTATATAATTTATTAATTTTATTTATCGCGTATTATTTAATATTAAATGATTGGTGTGATGTGATTAATAATTGTCATTTTTTTAGAGAGGGTTCCTTTTTACAGTGATTCTAATACAACTTTAAAAGCTTCAGGAACAGAAAATTATCAAAAGCTAACAGCATTTCGTTGGTAATAAATTTATATAAAAAATGTTTCGAGTATGTGTGTAGAAAATGTATGTAATTAGTTCATCCTCTAAACATTTACAGGGGTGATACAACAGGTTGTTAAAAATAATGGGAAATAGCCTGTAATAGCTACACAGGGAAGTTATGTGTTGGATAAATCGGATTTTTTATAACAATATAAAAGATTTTTAGGTTAATAAAAGAAATTCGAAAATTATTTTTCATCTGTTTATTAAAAACATGCCCTTCTGTAAAGAATGTAATGTCTAAATGAAACATGCTTATGTAAAACGTCACTTGTTTTCAAAATACTGGGTGTTAAAAGAATTAAACATTATTAATGACTAATTTTTTTTTATTACTCAATATTATTTTACAAAATTCTGCAAACATGTTTGGTATCACGCCATAAGATAACCTAACAATAAAATCAGTTATTTAAACTTTGCCAGTGGCGTACAGCATGGATAAATGACACCTTTATGTTACGCAACTGTCCAAATATTAATTTTGGCCATAATTTTAAATTTTTGTGATGTTTTCAAAGTAAATCTTAAAAATCAAAAAAAAAAAAAAAATAAAGACTATCTACCTTTGACTGCGAATATAGTCAAAACCAATTACTTTACTAACAAGAACACATTATTTACTAAAAAACATAAAAAAAGGTATAGTCAAAAATAGTGTTTGGACAGTGGCGTAACATTTAGAATTTAGAAGGAATAAAGATGTTACTTACCCATGCCCTACGACACTGAAAAGTTTATATAACTCATTTTTCAGCTGTTCGATATATTTTATGGCACAAAATACGTTTGTCAAATTTAGTAAAATTATAGTATTTTTTTATACTTTTCTTGCATTGATCTGTGAAGAATATTATAGGTTCGCTTTTGAGAAACCAAACTTTTTAATACTGATCCAAATTTAAAAATTTTTGTACCAAAATTCTTTTCATCAAATTTTAAAATGTCCGTCCGTCAGGTATTACAAGTCAAAAACGAAAAATAATATCAACTTGAAAAATCAATCTGTAAAAGAGGACGAAACCTATTGATTCTAAAAAAAATATAAATTAAAAAGGGGGGGGTTAAGGAGGGTTAAAATTTAAAAAAGAATAAAATTAAAAACGAAGAGCGATATCAACATGAAAGTTTTAATAAAAATCAAGTTCTATAAGGGGATGAAGTCTATAAATTCTGAAAGAAATTGATTAAAGATGGAGCCATTATATATCTCATTCTAGTTCAATTTTCAACTTTACCTAAGCATAGTTCATTTTGTACCAGATATTATTCAGTTGTTTCTATGTCTATTCTTAATGGGAAACCATGTATTAAATAATGTTAATTCAATACAGTTAGTCTACACAGTAGGTGTAGGTACTACTGGAAAACAATGAATATCTGCAAAAATTATACTTAAGAATAAAAAATTACTCAGATTAAATATTTACAGTGTGATTGTTTTATTAACATTTAATGTTCTCCTGAAAAATGATACGCCTATGGATGTTTTTAATATACTGGCTGACGATGACGAGACAACCTCCAGTTCTGTCAACTTCATCGTTCCTCTCACTCCTATTTAGAGATAGCATATATTTTTTAGGTTGTGTGAAATTAGTTTTTTTGACCAGGGACGTCCATTAGTCGATCTATTTTTTGTTATTTTCTGTTAAGAATGAGATATATGGTAATATTTATTTGCATTGTTTTGTTTTTTTGCATTTTTTGCATTTTTTTTCATTTTTTTTTTTTTAACAAAATATATCACAAGGGCACATTTATTGCTTAGCAGTCGATCAAAACATCTTTTTGACATACACAGGTAGATCACGGATAGTAAGGTTAACAATTGGGCTTAGAACATAGATATTTACATTTTCGTTTTTATGTTTGTTTTATGCTGGTTTTTTCTTGTTCTTTTTTTTTTAGTTTCAATCTTAAATCACTAATGTTGGTAATAGTAGTTTGTGCAGGAAGAGTGGATATGGACAATCCACTTGAGTAGTACAGTATATATTTTCTATGACCCACTAACGAAAATCTACAAATTTAAAAAAATATTTTAGGTCATTAAGACAAAATAACTAATTTTAAAATAATTTATAAATTTTACTAATTTATACATATAACAAAATAAACATGAAAAAAAAATAATGTAATTACTCCCAGCCCAGATTCGATCCCAGGCTTTTATCGTGGAAGACAGATGCTCTGTCCTCATCTCCACCGCCACTTTTCGGATTTTAGTTTTAATACTCGTAATTAATTTAGTTTCATATAATTTGATTAATTTTTATTTTTTTTTTTCAAAATGTAGACCAAATAAAAATAAAAATGGCATTATTTATCGTTTCTACATGAAAATAACTCATTTTAATGTATATTTAATCTCAATAACTAAAAAATATACTGACAATTAGTTTGTGACTCTTTAAAAATTTTAAGAATTATAGTACTTGGGTGACCAAATTATGAACTGTAATTGATGGATTTCTTTTTTTTTTGCAGTGTTCTCACTACCTAGAATGGATATTGTCACGATTCGTATAAATTCATATTTTTCCTAATTTTAATTAATTATTTAAATAACATCCTGTACATAAAACTTTGTTTAATTATGTCAACAATTTGTTTTAAATAGTAATAATGTGCAAGGTTGGTTATTTAATAATTATTAAACATTAGTTTTAATAACGAAAAACTATGAGAAAGTTATAAAGGTAATGTCGAAGGGATGCACGAGGCTTTTTCCACAGGGAACGGATCCTCCCTATAGGAGATCCCCCTTGTAGGAGATTCCCTGTAGCAGCTTCAGGTCATAATCTTTATAGTTTAAATTAAAAGTCATTTTTTAGTAATTCAAATAATTACATTTTTAAATAGTTTGTTAAGGGTTGTGACATGTGCCCCAAAGATTAGCGGAGTTGGTAAGTAAGTATTTTGTTGTCTTTTATATTATATTGAGCCTATAGTTGTGTATGTCGAGTTGAGACATATTTTATATAATCGTTGTAATTATAATATTATATTTGTTTTGAGAAAACATTGTGTTTCCTTCAGCCCTTTTACAGAGACGTGTCAGGTTCTAACATCAAGAGTAGAACCCTTATACAGTTAAGGGCTACGAAGCCAAGTTTAAGGCTAAATAGTGTTAATGTGATTGAGTCCCAAATTCATGTATTTTGTTATATAACCCCCGGGACATAGATAGTCCCAAAATTATTTAAAACACGTAAATCGTGACATTTGTTTTATAAAATCACGCATAACGTGACATGGTGGAGGCGCCGGGCATTATTCATTCAGTTGAACGCAATAGCATACTTTTTCATTTTGAAGCCTTTGTACAGCTAATATCCATGTCGTTGTAGAAATAGGTATTATTTTCATAACTTGCAGATTTTGGTCTGCTAGACTTTGGGCAATCCTGTACGTTACCAGTTTCAATAAATTTATTCCACTTGTAGGTCTTTGAGGATTTAAACAGATGACTTACTTCTTCATATCACCATATCCAATCAACATTAGTATCTGGATTCAATCTATTTCTGATAAATTTTTCAATATTTTTAGTTTAATGTCAACTACAGTTAAGACTAAATTGAATCTGGCACTTTATTGTACACACAATGTTTTTGACATTTTTTTAGTTTCAGATTACCTAACTATCTACTATTGGTGAATCAAGAATAGTGAAAAATACATATATTGATTAATAGAACTGCAATGTTATAGGGTTTTTCATTACTAATGCGGTACTTGTTTCGCTGATACCTACGTTGCGATTTAAAAAAATTCAAGATGGCGGCGCAAAGTTAACCGCTAACGTCTCATAATTTTGACATTCATCACCCTACAATTTCATAATTATACATTCGTTTATTTCAAAGAAAATACCTTATTGCCAACCTTTAGGGGTAATTAAAAATACAAATGCAAGAAACTACTTTCTAAACATCTTCAAACTTATCTACGTTCAAAATTCGAGACATTTGGATATGCAAGTAGCTGATAACTAATTATAGTTTATTTAGAACGCACACATATATAAATAAATAAAAAAAAAATGTTAAATTTTATTAGTAAGCAGACAACGTGGTTTTGAATAAATTATTAAGTATTTATAAAATGTTTCACTGTATTCTTTGGAAAATGAATTATTTAATATTTAGGTATATACTTGTCACCACATTGTTTATTGAATATTCAATCAAAAATTAAACCTTATCTTTATATACAGGGCGTTTTCGAGGTAGGTACAACGGTCGCAAACTATGATTACCATTTATAATGAACATACAGAAACACCATAAAAATTAAACTTAATAACTACCTATATAAAATACCTTGGTATTAAGCATAGATTGTCACTTACGATGGGATCGCCATATTAAAAATCCCCAAAATAATAAAATCCTTTCTGAAAGGATTTAAATATGCTTTACATTCATAATTTTTATAAAAAGTACTGTCTACATAAATTTATAACAGTACGAAACATAACAATAAGTTTTAATAAGAATCATTTTGGTTCTCAACCTTTGATATATGTAAAATGGTACCTATACGTAATGGATATTCACAGTTGACTATTTAATATTAAAATAAATTAAGGTCAAAATTTCAATTATTCTAAAACATTTCTAGTTTTCCAGCAAAGACAGATTTTTAAATTAGGTATTAGCTACTTAGTTATTTAAAAATCCTAAAAACAACACTCGATTATCAACGGTATATGTAATTGAAAAAGCAAAAGATAAATTGCATTGTTTCATGAGTTTTCAAATGGTTTGATGACTGTTGCAAGCATCTGCAGAAACAAATCCGCACTAGGCTGAGTACAATTATTGTCAAATAGTCACTTCTAGGATATAATTTAAAGAATAAAAAATATCTTATTTTATATCAAAACAACTTTAATTATTTAAAAAATATATAATATTCGATATTTACAGTGTTTTTTGTATTAAATAACTATCTATAGATACATTAGAACCTCACATTTGCATTTGTTTTTATATGTTGTAAAGCCCTTACTTTAAACAGTACTTTGATAAACAAATCTATATATATAAAATTGTTTGTCCTGACTGACTGACTGACTGACTGACTGAATAAAAATGAATAAAAATGAATAAAAATGAATAAAAATTAATGAAAATCAATAAAATTAATAAAAATGAATAAAAATGAATAAAAATGAAAAAAAATTAATAAAAATGAATAAAAATGAATAAAAATGAATAAAAATGAATAAAAATGAATAAAAATGAATAAAAATGAATAAAAATGAATAAAAATGAATAAAAATGAATAAAAATGAATAAAAATGAATAAAAATGAATAAAAATGGATAAAAATGAATAAAAATGAATAAAAATGAATAAAAATGAATAAAAATGAATAAAAATGAATAAAAATGAATAAAAATGAATAAAAATGAATAAAAATGAATAAAAATGAATAAAAATGAATAAAAATGAATAAAAATGAATAAAAATGAATAAAAATGAATAAAAATGAATAAAAATGAATAAAAATGAATAAAAATGAATAAAAATGAATAAAAATGAATAAAAATGAATAAAAATGAATAAAAATTAATAAAAATTAATAAAAATGAATAAAAATGAATAAAAATGAATAAAAATGAATAAAAATGAATAAAAATGAATAAAAATGATTAAAAATGAATAAAAATGAATAAAAATGAATAAAAATTAATAAAAATGAATAAAAATGAATAAAAATGAATAAAAATGAATAAAAATGAATAAAAATGAATAAAAATGAATAAAAATGAATAAAAATGAATAAAAATGAATAAAAATGAATAAAAATGAATAAAAATGAATAAAAATGAATAAAAATGAATAAAAATGAATAAAAATGAATAAAAATGAATAAAAATGAATAAAAATGAATAAAAATGAATAAAAATGAATAAAAATGAATAAAAATGAATAAAAATGAATAAAAATGAATAAAAATGAATAAAAATGAATAAAAATGAATAAAAATGAATAAAAATGAATAAAAATGAATAAAAATGAATAAAAATGAATAAAAATGAATAAAAATGAATAAAAATGAATAAAAATGAATAAAAATGAATGAAAATGAATAAAAATGAATAAAAATGAATAAAAATGAATAAAAATGAATAAAAATGAATAAAAATTAATGAAAATCAATAAAATTAATAAAAATTATTAAAAAAGGAAGTCGCGAGCAAAGCCGCGGGCAACAGCTAGTTAGTTATATTATAGAATGTCAATAAATAATTTCTAATATGGCGATCTTCAAAACATCTTTACAAGAACATAATGCTGATAGAGTATTACAAAACAGAAAGAAGGTAAAATAGTTTAAAATTTAATTATTTTATAACTGAAGAATTTTATGATTATCCTGTTTATTACAATAATCTTAAGAAAAGCTTTAAAAATTACTTTTACCTTATTTTGCAAGTTTAAGTTGTTTTGTTTTTAAAATACTCATGAATAACCTTTTATAAGATTCTTTCTTTTATTCTTGAAGCAGATTTATAGCAGCCTTAAAGCTGTTATTTTAACCCCATTGGCAATTTTCTGAGTGCGCGCGAGTTTATGTTTAGAATGGCCTCCGAGATCATCTGATCTCACTCTTTAAGATTTCTTTTTGGGTATTCGTGGATGGGAAATTTCTCAAAAAAGATGCGCTTTACATACAAGTACCTTTTAAAGTTATCCTCATCCTCAACCACACGTATGATTATTCTTTTTATAAATAATCATCATACTAACTTGTAAAAACTGTGCCGTTTGTAATATTCCTTAAATATTCAAGTCTTGTATCTGCACTTGAAGGTGCTTATAAAATAAATAATAAAAGTACGTGTTTGAAACGTAAAAATGCAGGTTTTCAGACTTATCTCGGCCGGGAATCTTGCTCAATAACTTTGACATAGATAACGATAATAATACGACAGACGGTTTCTAGTTTTGGTATAAGCTCGCTTTCTATCTGCATCTACCAAAATATCGCTGTAATTTCTAGAACAAGTAAATCAACAGGTAGCGCGAATAAAAAAAATAATTCCTAACTGGAGAGTATATTAATTTTGTAAAAGTGCGTTGTGGACTACATTCCGCATGAAAGCGAGTCATAAGTCAAATTAAGATGGTTTAGGACGCCGAAACTGTGTAGTACATAATGTAAAAACTTATAAAAAACAATATTTTTTCTACACCCGCATGAATACTAGCTAATCTACGCCCAACAAAACATTCAACTGAACGAATATATTTCATATCCATTCTAGGTAGTGAGAACACTGCAAAAAAATGAAATCCACCAATCACGTTCATATTTTGATCAACCGATTGCTAATATTTTCTGTCAAACTAATAGTCAGTATATCTTTTAGTTTTTGAGATTAAATATATATTAAAATGAGTTATTTTTGTGTAGAAACGATAAATAATAGCATTTTTATTTTTATTTGGTCCACATTTTGAAAAAAAATTAAAAATTTAATCAAATTATGTGAAACTAAATTAATTACGAGCATTAAAACTAAAATCTAAAAAGTGGCGGTGGAGATGAGGACAGAGCATCTGCCTTCCACGAGAAAAGTATGGGATCGAATCTGGGCTGAGACTAATTAAATTATTTTTGTCCACGACCACTTAATAATAAATCAATATTCTACCTCCTAACTAAATAATGGGTTATTCTTGTGTAGAATCGATAAATAATAGCATTTCTGTTTTTATTTTGTCTATATATATAAATAATTTGTTAATTTAAATAAAACTATATGAAGTCAATTTAATTACGAGTAATAAAGCAACAAGAATAAAAGAATAGGTGGTCCTGGGGTTAGCGTTCTTGCCTTCCACACGGAAGGCTTGAGTTCGTTTCTCGGATGGGGAAAAATTAAATGAACTTTTTTTTTCGTTTATTTTATTTTAATAATTACTAAAAGTCATAAATTATTTGGAGTGAGGGTAGCCATATGTGAGTAGTAGGGATTAAGTGTAAGGGGTCCGCTAAATTTAAAATTTACAGTTTACTACATTGATTCGTTAAAAATCTAGATAGATGTCTGATAATTTTTACTTTTTTACTTTTTACTTTCATTAATTTTTAAAATTTTTAACAAGTGAGAATTCTGTCAAATTAATTGTCAGTATATTTTTTAGATATTGAGATTAAATAAACAATAAACATAAATAAACATCTTGCATAGAATCGATAAATAATAGCATTTCTATTTTTATTTCATCTGTAATAATTATAAATAATTAGTTAATTTTAATAAAACTATATGAAGTCAATTTAAATAAGAATATTAAAGCAAAAGTTTTAAGCACCTCGGTGGTGGTGAGGCCAAAGCACTTGTCTTTCATGCGAAAGACCCGGGTTCAAATCCATGTTGGGGACAAATTAAATTAAATCTTTTTTTCTATTTTATAAATTAGTAAAAGTCATGAATTTTTATTAATATGGATTGTCCATATCCACGCTTATTTCACAAACTACTATTTCCTATGACCACTTAAAAAAGTGACTCCTATCGGCTTTAAAAGCGGATGGATGTGATGGATAAATAGAGGGGAGAGTTAACCACGATTATTTAGATATAAGTTAACCTACAATATAAAAGTTTAAATATGAAACGCCTGCAGAAGAGATAAATACTATTAATTAAATTATAAGGGGCTTTTTATTTCAAAGCAATGTCAAACGTCAAGTCTTATTTGCGAAATGTCGTTGGTTCTTATTTTCAGTGCAAAAACTTCCATCAGTAATTAATTAACTAATAACGTCATGACATGATTCACAGATGGAACAATTGTTGAATAAAAGAACATACCACTCTCCGCATAAGCTGTCAAATACGTTAGACTCATAATTTCTATTTGGATTGATGTAATGTCCATTTTAATAGTAAAATAGATTTGATTAAATTGTTAACATTACTTTTTAAATATAGATCTTAGATATTTCTTTTTAACAAATTAACTACCTACATTATTTTCATTTTCCCTGGTGCATATACACATTTGATTAGATAATTGAAGTGACATAACGCTGATAGCGCAGCAGAGTTGGGCAGGGCTTGAGTGCTTTGTGCTTGTAAAAGTGCTTGAAGCACTTTGAGGGCTTGAAAATCCTATGGGCTTAAACCTTTTATAAACTTGTAATTGGGACTTGTCAAATCAATTACTTCAGAAAAGTGCTTGGTAATTTGTAATTGAAAAAGTAATTTAAGTCCTTTCAATGATCTTCAATTACTTTCAAAGGAGTTGAAACACTTTTAAAGTACTTCAAGCACTATTCAAATCACTTTCAGGGCTTTGTGCTTGGGAAGCTTTTTTGAAAATAAAAAGAAATTTGTGCTTGAAAATGAAAGCACTTTGAAAAAGGGCTTACGGCTTAGTGCTTCAAGCCCTATCACTGAGGACTTTGCCCAGCTCTGTAGCGCAGTTTGTAGAGTGTTTTTTTCAAATTACACCTCGACCTACACATGGAACACCCTGTTTTTTATAACGGTATTTTAGGGAAGACAGACAAAATGAAATTCAGACTAAAACATTTCCATTACCGACTCAAGTAAGTTAGCCGAAAATTGTTGCAAAACGAAGAAATGACATACAAATATCCAAATGTAGGATAAACACCAGGTATATAGATTAAACAGACATCGGTCATGGCCTTTGCGAGACCATACAGAAGGAACACTTCCAGACTACACTTCACGAAGAAATCCACTGTGTATATGTATATAGTTGTGTGTTAAATGATTTTTAAATGTCTATATATTTAAATAAAGAGATTTTGAAAATAAGTAGTAAGTTTTCAACTTTTCATTTCGCGACCATGTCGTGACGCTGGTTCAATTCCCGACGAAGCAGCTTTTGGAATTGGAAAAATACGACTATTGTTGTTTATTTGTTTTAAATAAATGTTTTTATCATAATATATCCCCTACAGTTATTCGTTTCGCTATTTATCTTGTACTATTTTAATTATTGGTCAAAAAAAAATAGATATTTTGTAAATATCCGCTTACAAAATAACATACCTAGTTTATGTTGATTCATCTAAGGCATTCGACAGTCTACCTTTAAACATTATTGTGAAATATAAGAACCATTGGTTTATTTCGCATATACCGATATTTATGTACAATTTGTATCACTTAAATGGAAAGTTGTTTCATTTTCTCATCAAAATAATTAATTGTTATTTAATTACTCTATCAATAATGAAACTATTGAAAGGTGTGTAAAATTTGACTGTAAATTTACTTTTAGAGAGCGTACTGAAGATGTAACTAACTACAGCTCTCGCTACAGCTGCATCTAAATTGCTCGTAAATAAGTTTGTTGTATTTTTTTAGTGTATTGTCTACTAAAGGTACTTAAGTATTTTAGAAACATTGACTGTTTCTAAGATTAGAAGTTATATCATAAACAAAACATAGATAATTCGTTTTGTATTTTTGTAGTTTTTAATTGACTTATAACTGTACACATTTATTTGTTCAATAATTTGCAGCATTACTGAGAAAAAACTTCTTTTATATTATTTATACAATAGACTTTAACATGTACAAATTGTACATGGTTATTAAAATAATATATAATAGCAATAAATATTAAAATAAAAATTTTTATTAACACATTCTATTAATTTATTATATTATATTAATTTAAACATAAGCTGTAATTGTAAATGTTTTATGAGGCAGTGTTTTTTCCTCCATTTGTAAGATGCCTAGATACATTATTACTAAAAATCGGAAGAAGTTCTAACAATTTCATAAATAATAGTTTTTTACAATGTTTATTGCCTGTAGGTAAAAAATAACATTCTTGGGATATACGGGGTTGCAAAAAATCTGGCAACACGTAATTTTCTTTAAATCGAATGAATTTATAATTATTATCAAATTGTAGTGTGATGAATGGGACTGTATTACATTTTTATTGTTTTTTCTGATTCTATACATACGGGGTAGTGAAAAAGTCTGGTAACAAGACATAATACGTGTAATTATTGAACAGTTACATTCATTTTCAAAAATAATAACTAAAACAAGTGCTCAAAGTGTTGGCCATCTTTTTCTTGGCAATAATACAATTTAGCTTGGAAGCTCCGAATAGAATTGTTAATAATTTCTGGAGAAATTACCTGCATTTCAAGATATATGCAAACTTTTTTAATATACAAGATTCAGTATTAAATCGAATGCATATCATTAATGACAGGTATTAGTACCACATACACTATTTAAGTTAATGACATTTTATTTGGTGATTGAACGATTAAATTTGGACGCATAGACTTTTTTGGTATATCACAGTATTAAATGTTCGCAATAATTTTTTCCAATTTTAAGTTTTTGTCAATTTGCAAGCCCAAAAATGTTATATTGTCATTATTGCTCGATAACCAAGTGTCACTATCATTTATTTTAAATTAAATACTATTACACAGCTTTTGAAAATTATGAAACCTGATAAATTTTGTTTTGTCAACATTGAGAAAAAGGTTTTTTGTCAATAAAAGCTAGAGTGCAATTATCACTTAAAAGTTTTCTCTGACTTATCTGATAAAGCACAAGATGTGTCATCACCATGGATAGTAAAAGATGCAGGTACGTGAAATTTAATTTTTAAGTCTTTGATAAATAAAATTAAAAAATATAGGTCTCAAAATGGAGCCCTGTGCAACACCAGATCATTTTGCACTTGTTCTGTTGTAATATTTTAGACAAGTATATAAAATGTTTTGATTAATCATAAAGATTTTATTCCAATTAATGGCAATTCCCTTATCCCATACCTGTAATATAAAGCTTATTTAAAAGAAACTCTTGATTGGCGCAGTCGAATGCCCGGCTGAGATCACAAAATATTCCAACCGGGCACTTACCTGCTTTAATGTAATTTATTAATTGACTACTATTGTTTTTTAAATTTTAAATAAGTGACATTTCTGTCAAACTAATTGTCAGTATATTTTTTAGTTATTGAGATTAAATAGTAATAATATAATAATAATATAATTCCCTCCCTATTTTACCCCCTTACGAGTGAATTTTAACCCCAATAGCTGAGCTTGTCCGAGAGAGGGATGACTTAAAGATGATTGATGGTCCATTTGTCGTACAAGTAAGGAAACCCGAAAAACCCCACCCACCATCATCGAAACGGTAACGCATAGCGATTTTTATAATCTGGATGTCATATCAACAGAAATTAAATTTCTGCTAATCCGGCATCCATCAAATCTTATAACGAACCATGTAAGTTAATTAAAAATTCACATGGTCTGCTGTAGGATTCGAAGCCGATGTCTATCGAGCACAAAATTGCTTGTAAATGAATGCAAGCACCTAAGAAACCTACGCCACTGAAATATATTTCATTAAGAGTATTAAAACTAAATTATTAGCGCATTTGACTGCCATGCGAGAGGCCCGGGTTCAAATTATGGATGGATACCTACTAATTAAATTAAAACTTTTTTTTTTATTTAGTAAAGTTATAAATTATTTTTAAATTTGTAAATTTTCGTTAGTTGGTCGAATAAAAAAATATACTGTACAGTTTCAGTAGATTGTCTATATCCACTCTTGTTGCACAAACTACTATTATCCACTTTTGGTGCTTAAATTCGCACTTTTTAAATAAAGGCCACTGGAGGTTTAAAAAGGGGGAGAGTTTAAAAGCGTGCACTTTATTTAATCGAATTTTAAATTAATAAAAATACATTCCAACTAGGTACCTTTAAAAAACGTATATTTTGGTTTGGTTTTATACATTTACAACAATTAAAATACTTATTTATTTCTCAAAATATTTTAAAAGGATCCACCCAATCCTAACAATTTTAAAGGACCATAAATATATTTCACAATATTATTGATATACTTTTTACTCTCAACCCACCCTATCTATACAATCTAAGAATATTCCAGATATTCCTAATCCTACCTAGAGTATCCTTTAATCCTACCTAAAATATTCTTTAACTTACCTGGAATATCATTTTTTGAAACGTATTGGTTATTCAGAGAACAATTTAAGAATATCCTAGATATAACCAAAATAAGTTTTTATGAATAGTCTCAGAATATTCCCAATGAAGATAACCTATGAATATCCTAGATATTCCTAGAATAATCCTGAATATTTTACATTTTTCCATCTATAAATTCTAAAAATATACCCAGTTACATTTATATAACTATCTGGAGAATATTCTCAAAACTCTACTCATTATTCTAAAAAACATATTCATGATATATGCGACGTATATTCATTGCTATTTTGGAAAATTGAATCGAAAACACTGATTTTTATACTATAAGTTGCAAAAAAACTTTTTTAAATAACAAGTTTACTTTAAAAAAAATTTTGGATCACATATTGTTACTTAACTAATTTTTAAATTATAACCGTAGATATTTCACAAATTATTGATAATTTATTGTTTTATCTCTAAGAGATTGAGGCATTGATCTCAACCCACTCTATACAATCTAAAAATATTCGAGATATTCTTAAACCTACCTAGAATCACCTTAAATCTATCTAGAATGTCCTTTTTTTGAAGCATCTTGGTTATTCTCAAGATATTCATAGAATAATTTAAGAATATCCTAGATATAACTAAAATAAGTTTGTATGAATACAGTCTCAGAATATTCCCAATGAATAGTTTGACGATAAGTCATGAATATCCCAGATATTCCTAGAATAAACATGAATATTATTCTCTTGACATTTTCCATCAATACATTCCTAGAATATTTCCGTTGACATTTATATCTACCCCACCCTTTACAATCTAAGAACATTCGAGATATTTTTACATCTATCTAGAATATCCTTTTTTTGAAGCATCTTGGTTATTCTCAAGATATTCATAGAATAATTTATGAATATCCTAGATATAATTGAAATAAGTTATTCTGATTATAGTCTCAAAATATTCCCAATGAATAGTTTGTTGATTACCTATGAATATTCCAGATATTCCTAGAATAATCCTGAATAGTATTTTTTAATATCTGATATTTTTCCATCCATACATTCTAAAAATATTCCAGTTGACATTTATCTCTAAGAAAATGAGGTATTGCTCTCAACCACCCCTCTACAATCTAAGAATATTCGGGATATTTTTAAACTACCTAGAATATCCTTAAGTCTACCTAGAATATTTGTTTTTAAACATCTTAGTTATTCTCACGATATTCATAGAATAATTTATGAATATCCTAGATATAATTGAAATAAGTTATTATGATTATAGTCACAAAATATTCCCAATGAATAGTTCGTTGATAACCTATGAATATTCCAGATATTCCTAGAATAATCCTGAATATTATTCTCTAAATATCTGATATTTTTCCATCCATACATTCTAAAAATATTCCAGTTGACATTTATCTCTAAGAAAATGAGGTATTGCTCTCAAGCACCCCTATACAATCTAAGAATATTCGAGATATTCTTAAACCTACCTACCTAGAATATCCTTAAATCTACCTAGAATATATTTTTTTAAAACATCATAGTTATTCTTTAGATAGTCAGAAAATAATTTAAGAATATCCTAGATACCTAATAGGTATAAATAAGTTTTTATGAATATAATTTTAGAATATTCCCAATGAATAGTTTGAAGAAAACCTATGAATATTCCAGATATTCCTAGAATAATCCTGAATATATCTCTAAGAGATTGAAGTATTACTCCCCACCCATCTTATTCAATCTAAGAATATTAGAGATATTCGTAAACCTACCTAGAATATCATTAAATCTACCAAGAATATATATTTTTTAAAACATCTTAGTTATCATCCAGATATTCAGAGAATAATTTAAGAATATCCTGAATTTTAACACTGAAATAAGTTTCTATGATTAATCTCAAAATAATATTCCGAATCAATAGTTTAAAAACAACTTAGTTATTCCTGGAATAATCCTTAATATTATTCTCAGAATAATTGACATTTTTCCATCCATACATTCTAAGAATATTACCGGTGATATTTATATAAGTATCTGGATGATATTCTCAGAACTATATTCATTATTTCAAAAAAGATATTCATGATATAGGAATATACGTATATTCATTGCTAGGTATTTTGGAAGATTGTATCGAAAACACTGATTTTTATACAATCAGAGGTAAAAAATGTTTTTCTAAATTACGAGTATTACATTAAAATAAGTTTAAAACATAATTTTTAATACTACAATTAGACCGGTTTCGATAATTTTTGAAACAAAAAAAAATAATAGTAGGATGAAACCTGTTAAAAAAGGACGAAAATATAACAAAAATGAAAGTAAAAATAATTTACGGGCGATCTGAGGTCGGGAAGTGGAAGGGTGTGAGTTTTTAAGGGTAAAAAACGGTGTATCTCGATTTCCGGCAAAACTACAAGTCCTATGGAAAAAAATTAAATGACAAAGTTGTAGGTAATAAAGAGACCTACAACTTTTGTAATTACACTTTTTTCACATATTTTCAATATTGGTTTTTTATTTTATGCAAAAAAAAATTTTTTCTCGAAATTTGGCCAAAACTTACCTTTTTATGTCCTAAAGACACTGTAATTTTTTTGATTTGAAATATTTATTTTTTCACCTTATTTTGACTTAATATCGAAAAAACACCCTAATTTTCAATCGAAAATTCTCGCGTCAAAATATCAGCTTTTTAAAAAAAGTCTGGGAGTTTTTTGTTCGTTGAAATCTCCTCTTTCTGATAATGTAAAAAAATATATACATAACTATGGTAAATGTTCTCAGAAAATGCAAAGAAAAGAAAAAAACTCGAATCCGAATTTTTTTTTAATCACTATGTACAATTTTGAGCTATTTAGTAAAATTGACACTTTAATTACTTGAAAAACGTCAGATTCTATGTTACATTGATAAATAAAAAAATTACAAATCCAAAAATCATAAAAATTGCAAGAAACATGCGAAAATAGTTGTTCTAAATATTAAAGATAGGATTTAAAGGGGGGATTTCAATTAAAAAATGTAATTGCTGCAATTTTTTTAGTCAAAAAGTTGATTTACTAAATTCTATGTCATGGAAAATCTCATAATATATGAATAGAAATGTAAATCGTACTTTTGAATTGAGATACTTTATATTGATTATTATTATTATTATTCATAATAATATTTTAAAATGCATTAGGGTCGGTCTTTTCACCTTCAGATAAAGTGTCAGGTAATTTTTATCTCCCAAGTAACTTAAAAAGTAATCTTTTCACTTCTGGATAAACCTAACTTCTCAATGATAAATTATCTTATTCATGAAATTTCTAATAAAATACTTCACTGATGGATAAACAGGTAGTTACATAACCATATAAGGTTAAAAACTACTGGATACCTACCACACATATTATTTACTTAAAAAAACAGAACATTAATTATCTGACAGACAGTAACTGTCAGATAATATATCCGTCAGTTAGTTATCTGGAACTTTATCTGAAGGTGAAAAGACCGACCCTTAATGTTCTTATTTATAAATCTTATCTGGAACCCTAATCACTTATCCATTACTTTCTTTATCGTTAGATTCGACAAACCTTCCCGATTCTAGTAGATCTTCGAAATCTTCATTTTAAGCCATGTTTTCGGCAGCTACATTTTAAACTGTTACATCCAGTTTCACAGCTGCAGCAAATAGTTTTGAGCAATATTTCCGGAATTAACTACTTCTCTGTAAATTTGGGCATAATCCCACGTTGATGTTGCTTCCAGCCCCAATCTGTTGCTGTCAGTTCGTTACCTAGCCAAGTTTGAAGTTGATAATATGCCCTGTAACAATATTGTTTTGCTGCACCTTTTCTGTGGGTGGGAGATTTGCCAATATGAAAGATGATTTAATTTTTGCCAATTGATATTTTTGAAATCTTAATTCAGTGTTATATTATCATTTTTACATTTATAAATAGATTCAATTAATTGTAATCCATTTTTTCGGTATCTTTTTTGTTTGCATCTTTTTTATAAAAAATATTGGCCAAATTTGACACACTTTTATCGTTTAATAATGAATTTACAATACTCTTCTTTCCTTTTCCGGCAAATCCAGATGTTGTGTCGCAACAAGAAAAACAATGCAGAAATGCAACGATATTTTTGAAGGATTCATACTTGAAACTATTAGACGTGAAAAATAGATTTTTTACATTTCCAGAACCTGGTTTGAGAAAATAAATGTCATGATTGTTTGAAGTTAATTGATTCAAAAGGACCAAAAGATCAATATCTTGACCCACAACAATGACAGTTTTATTGGTATCTCTGGCAAGTTCTATCGAAGTTTTAATAATGTCTGCATCAGCATCTTCTTCTGCTTGTTTACAGGAAAATCCTTGTGACTGTAATCTTTTCATTAACGTTTTTATTATTTTTTTCCTTGTTAGATAAAAAAATTTCTTGCAGAAATGGTATATATATTTTTGTATGGTTTTGATAATCAAACTCTGGAATATTGTGAATATTATCTGAGGTTTTTCTACGACTACGTTCGAGACTACGTTCTCCTTTTTACTTTCCTATCTGTATACAGATATAAGGAAAGTATAGGAATCATGATTTTTTTCGACCTCGAGTTTTCGACGGATTTTTACGTTTTGAGGTCCCCTGAATCCGTTTTGACTATTTTCGCGATGATGTCTGTGTGTGTGTGTGTGTGTGTGTGTGTGTGTGTGTGTGTGTGTGTGTGTGTGTGTGTGTGTGTGTGTGTGTGTGTGTGTGTGTGTGTGTGTGTGTGTGTGTGTGTGTGTGTGTGTGTGTGTGTGTGTGTGTGTGTGTGTGTGTGTGTGTGTGTGTGTGTGTGTGTGTGTGTGTGTGTGTGTGTGTGTGTGTGTGTGTGTGTGTGTGTGTGTGTGTGTGTGTGTGTGTGTGTGTGTGTGTGTGTGTGTGTGTGTGTGTGTGTGTGTGTGTGTGTGTGTGTGTGTGTGTGTGTGTGTGTGTGTGTGTGTGTGTGTGTGTGTGTGTGTGTGTGTGTGTGTGTGTGTGTGTGTGTGTGTGTGTGTGTGTGTGTGTGTGTGTGTGTGTGTGTGTGTGTGTGTGTGTGTGTGTGTGTGTGTGTGTGTGTGTGTGTGTGTGTGTGTGTGTGTGTGTGTGTGTGTGTGTGTGTGTGTGTGTGTGTGTGTGTGTGTGTGTGTGTGTGTGTGTGTGTGTGTGTGTGTGTGTGTGTGTGTGTGTGTGTGTGTGTGTGTGTGTGTGTGTGTGTGTGTGTGTGTGTGTGTGTGTGTGTGTGTGTGTGTGTGTGTGTGTGTGTGTGTGTGTGTGTGTGTGTGTGTGTGTGTGTGTGTGTGTGTGTGTGTGTGTGTGTGTGTGTGTGTGTGTGTGTGTGTGTGTGTGTGTGTGTGTGTGTGTGTGTGTGTGTGTGTGTGTGTGTGTGTGTGTGTGTGTGTGTGTGTGTGTGTGTGTGTGTGTGTGTGTGTGTGTGTGTGTGTGTGTGTGTGTGTGTGTGTGTGTGTGTGTGTGTGTGTGTGTGTGTGTGTGTGTGTGTGTGTGTGTGTGTGTGTGTGTGTGTGTGTGTGTGTGTGTGTGTGTGTGTGTGTGTGTGTGTGTGTGTGTGTGTGTGTGTGTGTGTGTGTGTGTGTGTGTGTGTGTGTGTGTGTGTGTGTGTGTGTGTGTGTGTGTGTGTGTGTGTGTGTGTGTGTGTGTGTGTGTGTGTGTGTGTGTGTGTGTGTGTGTGTGTGTGTGTGTGTGTGTGTGTGTGTCTGTGTGTGTGTGTGTGTGTGTCTGTATAACGCATAACTCATGAACCGATACACGGAAAAACACCAAATTTCAAACTTAAGCTTTATTCCAGCGTCTAATGAGCTGATTAGATTTTGGGCAGAGTCGGAACATCTGGGGGGGTACTTTATAGGTGGTCATTTTTATATTTTATGGAATATATCTGTTATTTACGTTTGGGGAAGAAAATTTTTTAAATAAAAGTTACTTCTTATTTTATTATCTATAACTTTTGTTATTTACAAAATTTTCCTAAAATGGTCCGTATTCGAGAAATTTGACAAAATGTAAAAAAATATTTTTTTTTATAAAAATTGTTCAAACAAAAGTTGTTTGTAATATAATTCTCTATAATTTTTGTCCCATAGATAATTTCTCTTAAATGGACCGTATTCGAGATATTTGAGAAAATGTGTAAATTTCGAAATTTGAAGAAAACTCAAAAACGGATAAAGAAAAAATCAATAAATTTTAAACTTAAGTTTTATTTTGGCCTGACGTGAAATGATTAGATTTTGGACAAAGTCGGAACATCTGGGGGGGTACTTTATGGGAGGCCGTTTATATATTTTATGGAATATATCTGTTATTTATGTTTGGAGAAGAAAATTGTTCAAATAAAAGTTACTTCTAATATTATTATCTATAATTTTTGTCTTATGTAAAAATTTCCTGAAATGGTCCGTATTCGAGAAATTTGACAAAATGTGCAAAATTCTAATTTTTATGAAAATTGTTGAAATAAAAGTTGTTTGCGATTTCGATCTCTATAATATTTGTTCATACATGATTTTTTTAAATGGACCGTAATGGAAAAATTGTAGGAAAAGTGCTAAATTTAAATTTTTCAGTATTTTCATTTTCAATGAATATCTATAGAAAAATGTTTCGCGGTAGATGTATGTGGACAATGTATATATATATTTAGTTTATCCTCTAAACATTTATAGAGATGCTGCAATAGGTTGTACACAATAAACGGAAAAAGCCTGTAATAACTAGATAGGAAAGTCATGTGTTGGACACATCAGATTTTTTAGTTGAAGTAGCTGCTGTCACAGTAACTGATTTTTTATCAATGTAACATAGAATCTTACGTTTTTCAAGTAATTAAAGTGTAAATTTTACTAAATAGCTCAAAATTGTACATAGTGATTAAAAAAAAATTTCTGATTCGAGTTTTTTCTTTTCTTTGCATTTTCTGAGAACATTTACCATAGTAATGTATATATTTTTTTACATTATCAGAAAGAAGAGATTTCAACGAACAAAAAACTCCCCGATTTTTTTTAAAAAGCTGATACTTTGATGCGAGAATTTTCGATTGAAAATTAGGGTGTTTTTTCGATATTAAGTCAAAATAAGGTGAAAAAATAAATATTTCAAATCAAAAAAATTACAGTGTCTTTAGGACATAAAAAAGTAAGTTTTCACCAAATTTCATGTAAAAAAATTTTTTTTTGCATAAGATATAAATAAAAAACCAAAAACTTGATTATTTGAATTTTTCACATAAATTTTGAGGTTATGTGAAAAAAGTGTAATTACAAAAGTTGTAGGTCTCTTTATTACCTACAACTTTGTCATTTAATTTTTTTCCATAGGACTTGTAGTTTTGCCGGAAATCGAGATACACCGTTTTTTACCCTTAAAAACTCACACCCTTCCACTTCCGGACCTCAGATCGCCCGTAAATTATTTTTCCATTCATTTGTGTTATATTCTCGTGCTGTGTTAACGGGTTTCATCCTACCATAATTTTTTTTTCACTTTTTACCATTTTCAAAATTATCGACCCTGGTCTAAATAGTAAACAGTAATGTTTAAATCCCCCTAAAACTTCAAATCATTTCCTTTGAACTTTTAATGCAAAAGAGAAACCCGAGGGTAAACCCTACATAGGTACCTGAATACCTAATTTTTGGGTGAGAATATAGACACTTTTTACCTAAATATTTACACCTTATTTGTAAATAGAATATTTTTGTTAGTAGGTAAAACATTTTCTAAAACTAGATAATTTCTAAATATTATCTATATCTGTATTACTTAGGTACACCTAATTAGGTACTGGGTGAAAATATTGCTTTTTCATAATGTCTGTACCTTTTTATAAAGATAATATTTTTGTTAGTGTATCTAACACGTTTTCTAAAACTAGATAACTTCTGAATATTATCAGCCTGGTTTACGATATTATAAACAGATAAAAAATTTAAATGTAATAGAAATTTTGATGTTTTATATAATATAAATCGCTGATTCAGTACCAAAATTTAATTAATGCGACAGTATAAAATCAGAGGATTAATAAACATAAAAAAGCTCTTCTATCATATCCAAATATAAATATACTCCTTACCTTGTTATGAACAACGTCCACAATAACGTAAATAAGAAGAACGATCTCTTGCTCGTCTGACCCCATAAGGGGGCCCTGCAGACCAGCCGTCGTCACGTACAAGACGCATATGTAATGGGGCCCGATCATGTTTAATCCTTTGATACTCATAGGGTTCGAATTTTCGATAAAACCGTCTTAGCATGGCATATTTATTGATGTAATTAAACAGAGTCCGACATATTGCCACGTGACACCTGTTGGTTCCGTTAAATCCTGAATCGCTGGTCTGACCTGTTGCACGACAAAATTTTTGGCGAAAATGTCCGAATTATGACTTAAAAATTTCCAGTTCTAACAGTATTACAATCGAACGGATCACAGATTTGTATTTATCGATATCATAAAGGCAACCAGTTAACCTTTCTAAATGTCAGTTACACTTTAATGCACACTTTAAAAAGTTTTGTTTCAACAATAAACAATATCACAATATTTTAAAAATGTAAAGTTTTTAGTATAAAAACGTCGGTCGTGGAGTATTTGGGTACGATTTAAACTTCTGTTTTGCTTGGAATTAGGTTGATCTTGATGCCTCTCGCCACATAAATAAAACAATTCACTTTTAAAACACTTAAAATGGATGCAACAGGTTGGTTTCTTGTTAAAATTTTACCGTACGCGCCGAAAATCGATTGGAAAAACGTCGAAAAACCGATCGAAATACTTTTAATAATGTAACATTCACAGCCTAACGAATTGTTGTACCTAATTTTGTGTATTTTCCCGTGTTTCTGTGGAGGTATCTGTCTATAGTAGGCTGGTAGCCGTGTGTTCGGCAAGAGACAGCGTATACATTTACCTGAACCGTGTGGCCAATCAGATACAGGTACAGTCTCTGCAAGGTAACTAACTGTACCTTCGTACCGAGTATTCTATAGTTATATAATTAGACCTCGGCTTCGTATGCCGCATGGTACACGGCTTTTTATTTACTATCTATTGAGGACCATTCATACTTCTGGTTTCTTCTTAGCGATCATCATCAAGCTGACTTTTGAAAGATGGCTTTTTTTAGCATTGTCAATTTATTCTACAGGTACCTATTTTATATAAATATCTACATGAAAAATCGCGCGCATGTAGGATGAATAGACTAATTATTTCATTACTACGGTTTGTAATTTCGTTTAGAGATTTGTTTTGCAAGTTCTTGACTAATGCCCACTCAAATAAATTGTGATTACTTGGATATTCTTGCGATATTTTTTAGACGGTTAGGTACCTAAAATACGAGGGGCGCACCAGAACTCCGTGCAAGGGATAGGTATTGGAATCGTGTTTTCAAGTTTTTACAAAAATGTTATGCCTTTATTAGGTATTTCAGATAAAATACGATTAAATATTGGAAAGATCTTGAATAAATAAATAAATTACAATACGAAACTTATAATTTTTTTGTCAATTTTATGATTTTAGATTTAATAATTAAATTTAAATACCTACATACTCGTTTATAGATAGGTAGGTATCTAGGTACCTAATCAAAATGAAAACAAACATGCCGATTTAAACAATAGATAAGTTGAGCGCACGTGGATAATTTGTTTACCCATTTTCTATGATAATAGTAACTATTAAAAATGTAGGTACTTAGAATCTTTCTGAAATGCACATTACTTATTTATAAACAGTTATAATTTCTTATTTTTCGTTTTTTAAATCGTTAGAAGATAAACTACCAAGAAATTTAATTTCAATAACAATAGTACCTACAATTGGCGTTTCTGTAAATGCAGTGTTGCCACATAGGGTAAGAAAACGTATATGATAGGAAAAAGGTCGGTTAATTAAAGTTGACTCTTTCGCAACATAGCCGAGAAATCAGAGGGAAGCAAGCAAAAGTTTACGGGTTGATATAAGCAACCCACAGTGGCTCCAGGATATACAAAAAAAGACAATATCAATTATCTTGAAGAAGAGAAGTGTCAAAAATTTGTTGAACATAATTTTTGGCTTCTTAAAATACAAATATTTTGTTATTAATTATGCAAGAGATGAGTTTTAAAGAGAGAAATTAGATGCCCTTTTGGCTCAGCTTTAAAAACCGAGCAACTTCAATAGTGATAGAGGGGAGGGGAATGACGCATGACAGTGGGAGGATACGATAAAAAGAAGTCCCCCTTTCTGATCACTATGTATTTATCTCAAATTAGATCCAAATCGCTTTATAATTAAAAAATATTAAATTAACAAGACCCTAGTCCCATTATCACTCGGTATAGAAAAATTATTAACAGTAAAAATATTGCATTATTTCCTCACTCACCCCTATATAATTCTTTATCTTATTATTCTTTTTCCTTCGGTATTAAGAACCTTATTTTATGTAAAATTACTGTTTACGTGCAGTCGTATTGTTAAATTCCGAGAAAACTATGAAAATAAATTGCTACGTTTGACATTTTTCTTTTGAATTATTTATACATCATAACCGATATAGAAAACACCTAATTATTGATAGATTTTTGTTTCATTGAAAAAAACTTGTTTTAATATATAAATCGCTCGCGCTCGTAGGTATCAGATAGGGAATTTTTATATGTAAGAAGGCTACGAAAATCTACGCTTTGCTCCTTTGTATACGTGTAGAATGAAGTCAGTACAGTCTGTTCGCTATACGCGGGTTTCGGATTAACAAAATTATGCATATTAATCATTGACAACCAGTTCCAATAAGCCTCTTCCCAATAAATTAGGTAAAATTGCCCTAACGGTCAGATTTAAAGTAAAAAACATTAGGGTAGGTACTAAATTTGTTACAAATATTGCAGTTGAATTGATTCTTTGCAAGTGTTGACATTGTAAATTTAGTGGAAATTTTTAAAATGCCTAGACGTGTGTTAGATGTAAATAGTCTAATTTGTAGTGTACATAAGTATTTCACGGATGAAAAAGAAAATGGCGGTCCTTTAAAATCGGTAATAATGTCTGTACAACAACGCGTATACGATGCTCTAGGATTTAGTGAAACCAAATTAAGAGGAGTATTACAAAATCACAATAGTGAACTGCCGAAAGAAGATCATCACAAAACTCGCCCATCAATGAAAACGAAAGATATTCCAGATGGAAAGAAATTTGAAATTCGTGATACCATTTATCGAATGAGGACCAACAAGGAACATGTGACCTTAAATACAATTCTCTCGGAATTAATAGATAGAAAATTTGACGACATTGGCAGAACAAGTCTATGGCAAGTGATACATAACTTGGGTTTCAAATTTCAAAAGGAGGATAACAGAAAGGCCCTTTGTGAAACAAGTTCTGTCGTGCACAAGAGAATTAACTTTCTAAGAAAATATTTTAAATTTAAAGAAGAAGGGACGAATTTTATATATTTAGACGAAACATGGATATTTTCTAGGGGAGAATATGGCAAAATGATAACGTATAGTCCATCAAACATACCGATGGAGAAGGGAAGCGACACATAATTTTACATGCAGGAGGGAAATCGGGTTTTATAGAAGGTGCTGATTTATTATTTTCATCTAAATCAAAATCCAGTGACTATCACGATAATATGAACACAGAAATGTTTGTAAAATGGTTGCATGAAAAACTTCTCCCAGGTTTAAGTGAGCCCAGCGTAATTATTTTAGACAATGCACCTTATCATTCTGAAGTATTAAACAAAAGTCCAACGAATTCTTGGACTGTTGATAAAATTAAAGAATGGTTGTCAAAGGAACATATACCATTTCCTCAATATATATATTAAAATCAGAATTATTACGCTTGGCAAATATACACGCAAAACCAAAATCATTTGTTGTGGATCAGATTATTGAAAGTTACGGTCATCAAGTTTTACGTCTGCCACCGTATCATTGCCAGTTTAATCCCATCGAATATATATGGGGAATAGCAAAACAATATTATGACAACCATATTGGGCCTAATGGTTATAGTGACGGCGCAGTTCGGGAAACTTGGCGAAAAGCACTTTCAATTGCAACTCCAGAAGTGTGGCGGAACTGTATATCCAAGTGCGAGAAACTAATAGAAGATTGGTGGACTCGTGAGAATAAAATGAGCGAAATAAGTCCAATCATAATAACAATTAATAGTAATGACAGTGATGATGATGACGATTATGATATTTTGGATGATAATGAGTGATTTTCATTTTCGTTGGCAAGTTTAATTTTTTTATTTTTCATTTGAAATTCGCTACATGGAACAAATTTTAATGTTAGAAAATATTTTATTTAAGCTAAATAACCTTCTTATTAGACATAGACCATATTTTCTGTGTGAAGTGTAATATAAAATTATTATTAGGTTTATAATAGCCACATTAGACTCCATTAATGAAGAAGTTTAACTCTGCTCCCCAAAGAACAGGTCAAACTTTCGGGTATTTACCTGGAAATACTCATAAAATTTTTAATCCGAAACCCGCGTAAGTATAGCGAACAGACTGTATGTATTTAGGTCGTGCAGCGTAGCCAAGATATTTGAGTGAAGCCGGAGTAGAGTATCTCATACAGCACACATTAGGTTCTTTCATCCGCTGTTGGTGCAGTTTGCACCAGTGTCAATTACACCACCTTATTTAGCTAGTTTACTTCCCTCCTTAATTTTTATACACATATCGAGTGTAGTTCACTCCTGCTAAATAGCTGGTAGAGAAAATATCCACCAGTGGACACATCACCGACAGAAAGGTATAGTGGATTTCATACCGGGCCAAACGAAAGGATTGATGTAAAGATGGAAAATTCCAGACATTCTTCAATTAATATTCCCGAAATATAAGCTAAATTACGTGCGCTAGCTAAAAACCTAAAGGGTGGAGGCCAAAAAACTAAAAAAAGAAGAAGGTTTGGTGTAGTTTCCTACACCAGTGGGACCAACGAAAGAACCTATTATTTCAGAAGAGTTTCAGAAATATTTCAAACGTATAACATTTCAAGCACAAGTTTCTGAAATATTTCTGAAATATTTCTGAAATATTTTTGAAATATTTCTGAAATATTTCTGAAATATTTCTGAAATATTTCTGAAATATTTCTGAAATATTTCTGAAATATTTCTGAAATATTTTAGTTAAATATTTAACTGAAAATGTTTCTGGAACATAGCATAAATGTTACACAAAATGTTGCTAAACGGGTTATATTGTAAAAGGCCAACACTTAATGAAGAATTTCTGATTTGTTAGACAAATATGGGTTATGTAATGTAGTTATTTTATTTCATCCTAAGTCCCAGTGTTGCCAACCGAAGGGAAATTTCCCGTTTTGCGGGAATTTTTAACACAAATGGGAAAAATTTTTGAATCCAGTCCAAATTGTGAAAAATGTATGATTTTAAAAATAAATAAAATTAAAATTTTTAATTCTTTGAAGGTTTTTTTAAAGTTTTTATACTTTTTATAATTTTTATACTTTGTTATCTACGTTCATTTTTTTTTAAATATTTTTTTGAAAATATGTACCTACCTGTTTGACATGACTTCACGGTTGGCACGCAAGCAGTAATGGCTCCAGGGTATCTATTCTTGAATCTCAGGGAGTAGAAATTTTGATGGAAGAGTGAGACAAAAATACACATTTTGTGCGCTGCAGATAAAGAGGAAAAACCGGTTTTCTATTCCCTCGAATTCAAGAATAACTACCCTGGTCTCATCGATGTCACAGGTTAGGTTGGGTTAATTTTTCTCATTTTATGTATATTATTTTGCGAAGCCGCACAAGTTAGATAAATTAGTTAGGGTTTTTTATTTTTCACATGTCATTTAATTTCCAGGACAAAAAAAGTATTTTGAAATGTGTTAGAGTGGGTCTAAAAAAAAACAGAAAGTTTAGCCCGTTTGGACGATGGATAAGTTTTCCCAAAATCCCGCCTATCACTTACACAATGTACCTCCCTAATAACACCGATCTGCCAGAAACATCCTATTTAGGTTTTATGTATGTTTCTATGTTTCTGACATAAATGGTACGTCCCTACGATGTCTCTAAAGAAACGTTTCTGGAATAATTTCTCAAAAACGTTTTAGAAACATCGTATTTATGTATAGGTATTCTATTTTCGTTTTAAATATTAATTTGGAATTCAATAAATTATAAAATCTACAACAATATCAAACTCCAATATTAAATTCGAATATTTTGAACAATATTTTTATTTCACAACTGCTGCTGAAGGTCAAATTTATCTTATTAGTTCCTTCAAAAAGAGTACAAGGCAGGAGAGTTCTGTTAGTCCTCCGGGAGCTAAAAAATACACTATATTGACAGAAGCCCTCGTGATGGAATCTATTTCTTTGCATTGAAAGTGTAGCACTGAGCTACAGTACAGTACAAATTGTATGGATGGAACGATATTTTAGATGAAAAGGAATATACCTCATATTTGATTTGCTCACGAAGTAATAACCGAACATGCCTACCGTATAATAGATCCAATGACAATTGACATGTGACAGACATTTCATTAATGTTGTCAGTATGTCAGTTGAAAATAAAATGGTGTTTGGCATCGCTTGTAATAAAGTTTGGATGAGTTTAAAAATAATAAAAAAGTTTTCTATACACTTTTAAATAAACTAAAAGTGATAATAGGAGGCCGGATTGAAGTGTATAGTTTGTGACTTTCTGAGGGCTATGATAAAGCTACATGAACAAATCAATTTCAATTCGAAGTTTGATCAGGCTTGGCAAATGTAGAAACAATCGTTTTACGTGCAAGCTATTCAAGCCAAAATGAAGAAGATAACTTAATTTCCTTTAACACAATGTGGCTTTCATACATTCTAGTCATTATTTCTTTATTTGTTAACTTTAAAAATAACTATTTTAAGTATTGTATTGTGAAATCCAAGGTAGCAATAATGTGTGTGACTTTATCAGAAGATGCATAGCTCCCCTCAAAGACGCCAAGTTAAAAATAGCTACAGCCATTATGGGTAATTATTTTAACTTAATATCAATTGTTTATATTATCATTTAATTAAAACATTTTCAGATTCGGTAAATTGGTAAACAAAAAAGAAATAGAAATTAAAATAGATGCCTGGTTGTGGAGGGTTCCGGAAAGAAATAGACGCAATGAATCAAAGCCTAATACATAACAATTTTTATTTTTGTGACAAAAAATATTTTTTTTTTCAAATAAATTTATGAAAAAAAGTAATGATTTTATTATCCTACTAAAAACAACGTTTAGGTCATTTCTGGAACGTTCCAGCAATAGTATAAAAACCTACCTAAGACGTTTGAGCAACATCGCAGGATGTTCCACAATCGTATCTGTGAAACGTCTCTAATACAATACAAATGATGACATGGTCATTACCAGAAACATCCCAGGTACGTTTGAGGGAAAATAAGAAACATGACAGAGACGTTTCCAATGTCCCAAGTGCATGCTTCTGGAACGTTCGTGTAAAAATACTGTGCTATTAGGGCTACTGTAGATAATGTATGGTTCAAGAAATATTTATAATATAGATAACTTATAAGAGTTTATCTATTATATATTAGTAAAGTAGCAGGCAAGAAATGAGTACTTTGTGTATCATTTTTTATTTCAGCACTTTTTTTGATATTTTCTCACCGAAAAATAGATGTTTGTCGCTTCTTAAATAATAATAATAATAATAATACTCTCCCTAATTCACCCCCTTACGAGTGAATTTTAATTATTATTTGCCGTGGCGCTCCGGGGCGACTTAAAGATGATTGATGGTGCCATTCGACTTACAGGTGAGGAAAACCCGGAAAACCTCACCCACCATCATCGAGACGATAATGCATGGCGATTTAATAATCTGCATGTCATATCAACAGAAATTGAATTTCTATTAATACGGCACACATCAAATCCTAAACCGAACCATGCAATTTTATTAAAAATCCACATGGTTTGGTCTGGGATTCGAAGCCCAGCAGTCTCTGACTCATAAACTTGCCTATAAATGAATATAAGCGCGTTAGACCGCTACACCACCGACCCGATGATTTTATCCTCAAACTTTGCCTTCGCTTTACATTTCACATTATCAGGACAGTCATTAAAATTATCTGTATAGAATCCACTATTGCCAGGAATTTCCGGGTTAGCAAATATGAAGTATTTCTCATCGTCCATAATTATAATTTTATTATTGGCGAAGTGACGAGTTCGTAAAGATCGACAACATCTTGGAATTCTTTTTATAACTGATTAACGGTATACTTGGGGCATTTTCTTCGTTTTCTATGTTTTAAGACATTTCTTTTGAATTCGCGACTAACAGTCATTCGACATATGCCAAAACGACGACCCAACTTTCGTGTGGATGGACCAATGGTGTTTTTGGCGACTGGAACCAATCTATTGGCTTGAACTGCAGATATAGACCAGGGTCGATAATTTTTGAAACCAAAAAAAATTACAGTAGGATGAAACCCATTAGAAAAGCAGGGGAATATGATCAAAATGAAAGGAAAAATAAATTACGGTCGATCCAAGTTCGGGAAGTGGGAGGGGGTGAGTTTTTAAGGGTGAAACATTGTTTATCTTGATTTCCGGCAAAACTACAAGTCCTATGGAAAAAAGTTAAATAGCAAAGTTGTAGGTCATAAAAAGATCTACAACTTTTGTATTTGCAATTTTTTCACATAACCTCAAAATTTAGGTGAAACATTCAAAAAACCAAGTTTTTGGTTTTTTATTTATATCTTTTTCAAAAAAAAAATTTTTTCTACGAAATTTGGTGAAAACTTACCTTATTATGTCCCAAATATACTGTAATTTATTTGATTAAAAATATTTATTTTTTCGCCTCATTTTAACATAATATCAAAATAGCACCCTAATTTTCAATCGAAAATTCTGACGTCAAAATTTCAGCTTTTTTCAAAAAGTTTGGGGGCTTTTTGTTCGGTAAAATATCTACTTTTTGATGGTGTAAAAAAAATATACATTACTATAGGAAATATTATTAGAAAATGCAAAAAATTGAAAAAACCTCAAATTCGAAAATTTTTTTAATTACTATGTACAATTTCATCAAAAAAATGTGATTGCTGCAATTTTTTTTAGTTAAAAAGTTTATTTATTTTACTCGAATTACATTCATGTCATAGAAAATCTCATACAAAATAAATATACATGTAAATCGTACTATTGAATTTAGAAACTTAATTCTGATTACGTTATTCGTTAAATTTTTTTTAAAAAACGTTAATCTTGTTATTTATAAATACCTTATCTGAAATTCTAATCAGTTATTCATTAGTTTTTGTCTCTTTGGAGGCATTTCTTCATCGTCAGATTCGACAAATCTTTCCAACTCTAGTTGATCGTCGAAATCTTCAAGACCATCATCTTCGTCTCCAATGTTATTTCCAGTCTGCATTGGTTCTTCATCCACAATTGCATCTGAATCATTTACTTCCTCGTAGATTTTTTCTTCCATATTGGAGCAATTTTCAGAACCATGACAATTAGTGCATAAATTTGTGCATTTTAAACCATGTTTTCGGCAGCCACATTTTAAACTGTTACATCCAGTTTCACAGCTGCAGCAAATAGTTTTGAGCAATACTTCCGGAATTAAATCCTTTTCTGTAAATTTGGGCTTAATGCCACGCTGATGTTGCTTCCAGCCCCAATCTGTTGCTGTCAATTCGTTACCCAACCAAGTTTGAAGCTGATAATATGCTATGTAACAATGTTGTTCTGCTGCTCCTTCTGTGGGTGGGAGGTTTGCCAAAATGAAGGATGATTTAATTTTTGCCAATTGATATTTTTGAAACCTTAATTGATTAAGTGTTAATTTTTCTTTTTTACATTTATAAATAGATTTAATTAATTGTAATCCATTTTTTTTATATTTTCTTTACTTTCATCTTTTTTGTAAAAAACATTGGCCAAATTTGACAAATTTTTCGCGTCTAATATAGAATTAACGATACTTTTCTTTCCTTTTCCGGCAAATCCAGATGTTGTATCGCAACCAGAAAAACAATGCAGAAATGCAACAATATTTTTGTAGGATTCATGTTTGAAACTATTAACTCAAAATTGTACATAGTGATTAAAAAAAAATTTTCGAATTTGAGGTTTTTTCAATTATTTGCATTTTCTAATAATATTTCCTATAGTAATGTATATTTTTTTTACACCATCAGAAAGTAGATATTTCAACGAACAAAAAGCCCCCAAACTTTTTTAAAAAAGCTGAAATTTTGACGTCAGAATTTTCGATTGAAAATTAGGGTGCTTTTTTGATATTATGTTAAAATGAGGTGAAAAAATAAATATTTTTAATCAAATAAATTACAGTATATTTGGGACATAATAAGGTAAGTTTTCACCAAATTTCGTAGAAAAAAAATATTTTTTGAAAAAGATATAAATAAAAAACCAAAAACTTGGTTTTTTGAATTTTTCACCTAAATTTTGAGGTTATGTAAAAAAATTGCAAATACAAAAGTTGTAGATCTTTTTATGACCTACAACTTTGCCATTTAACTTTTTTCCATAGGACTTGTAGTTTTGCCGGAAATCAAGATAAACAATTTTTCACCCTTAAAAACTCACCCCCTCCCACTTCCCGAACTCGGATCGACCGTAATTTATTTTTCCTTTCATTTTGATCATATTCCCTTGCTTTTCTAATGGGTTTCATCCTACTGTAATTTTTTTTCATTTTTTACCATTTTTGAAGGCTTCGGCCCTGGTCTAATAATTTCCGTGGTCGACCACTTTTTGGCAAATTAGAACACGGTATTCCTTCTTCACACTCACGAATTGCTTGATAAATTGTTGACACTGAAATATTTTCATTTCGAAAAATATTTACAATTTCTTTTTTCGATATTTTGCCAACTAAGTTATAAATGCTTCGTCTTAATTCCAATTTGTAAGCCATGATGTCAACAAAACACAAAACTGAAATGTCAAATAAATCAACAACGTATACCTGCGTTTGTTTTTCCACAGACACATAGATAAATTGGTTTTAAAATAAAACAAATCGTACATGACTTTTTTCGAAAAATTTAGTGACATATGTTACATATAACATTAATATGTTTTCTCTAAGTAAGAATAATTAAATGTGTTTAAAAGTAAACATCTTAAGAGCAAACGGAATACCTTGAAAACTTAAAATTCCTTTCGAGCCTTTATTTTTAGTCCGATTTTTATGAAGTTTTAATTCAGATATTCGTTAATTAACAGATTTTTTTTGATTCTATGCAGACTTCGAGAACCATTGATATCAAAAGACTCCTTTTACATAACCATTTTGGGTGATGTTAAAGTAAAATTGTCAAAGTAGGCGATTAGGCATAATTTAGCACATCTTGTCTTAAATGATTTGTTATTGTTAGGAAATAATAAAATCAACCCTTAACAAAATTAATTTACTCAGAGGTCAAATAAATTAGAGCATCTTTTAGTAGTACCTATTACCTAGTACGTCAATTGTCAAAATGGTGTACACTATACAAAAACAGTTGAAATTGTGAAGTTATGTTTTGTAAACAATAAATCTGCAAGAGCAGCAACTAGACAATTAACGCTGCTCATTCCCATATAACACAAAGCCGTCTTTAAGACGTCTAGCATAAGACATATCAGACGTTTTTAATACGTCTGGTATTTCCTGAAAGACGTCTGATGTTACAAAAGGGGACATCTTAAATGAGACGTCATTAAGATAATTTTTATAAATGAGTAAATTCATTTTGTGAGAATTACTCAGTTTCGCGTAGAACCAATGGATGGCCCCTGTGCATTTTTTTTTTTTTTTTCATTTGCTAAACATATCTGTAGTTAACGCACAAATCCTATATAATGGAACACCTCCTAATAACCCGGCAAAAAATCGAAGAACATTTTTGAAATCAATAGCCATGCTTGTAATGGAAAAACACCTTGGCAAAAGATCAAAATTAAAAAAACTTGTGTATTATGTGGACGCGCTAAAAACAGAGTAACTACAATGAGCTATACATCGTGTCAAAGTTTTGTTTACAAAGAACATGCTACAACTGAAATAAAATGTGAAACTTGCCATAATTTAGTCCAAGGAGAAGAATCAGAAGAATATTAAAGGGCATTTAAAATTAATTTAGTTTTTTGTTAATTGTTTTTTTTTCTTGTTCGTTGATATTATGTTCCTATATATTTTTAAAATATTTAACTTGTTCGCAAAAACTATACTTATTTTTAATATTTGCGCGAGTAACTAAGGGTTAAGACATCCTAAGAAGGTCTTTGAGCTCTCAAATTAATACGTCTGAATTATGGCTTTACCAGACGTCTTAATATCTTCCTAAGACATTGAGACCAAACCAAGACAAAAACAAGATGTCTTTCAGACGTCTGGTGCTATCTGGGTTAGGGACGTTAGGGTTGCCAGGTGGCTGAGAGTTGTAGGAATTTACTCCCGGAAATTTTAAATCATAATTTAATTTGGTCCAACCCTAAAAATAAAAGCGAAAAGCCCAACACAAAACGTAGGTACTAAAGATTCTAAGTATGAATGTGTTATTTGATAAGCTTTCGCCCACAACAAAATTATTTTTCTTGGGGTCAATTTTGGCATCCTTAGTAATTTATAATGACCAACCCTGTATAAAGGAAGAATGTAGGTACACCTCTTTATCAACAATTTTATTAACTTTGCGAAATGCGACCCAGATTTATATAACCGAATTTAATATAATTAATGAGTTATTTTTCAAGATATTACTCTTCAAACCCAAATTTCGCAGTAAAAGACAACCGAACCAAACCCATCTCAACTCAAACGAATCATATTTTATATTTATATTATATACGAATTTCGTGTTCACGTTTTCTTGTATTCCGGAACTACATGGTCGGTCTGATGAAATTGTGAGTTTGTCGGTTCAACGTTCTCTAACAAACGGTCATTGCCTGCTATCTTGTCAGCCAGTCTTCGGCGCTTCGGAGCACCGCACCGGTATATACAATCCAATGTACCTATCGGTGTTACCTTGCCTTCTTGCTGGAAGACCTTGCCGAGTGCCGAATGGCCGCCGATGGATGGTACCACTCGTGCCACCGTGCCACGCACTCTACATTCGAATTACGGGTAGGTACCTACCTACTCGTTCCTAGAAACGAATTTTATTGTTGTCCTAATTCTGTTATGAATAGGGGAGAATTTTGACACTTTTCATACCTATATATCCCGAAAATACACAAAAAAAAACCAAATTTAATCTCCTTTTGGGGTTCTTCAGACACCTTGATTGTCATATATGTCTTGCTATCAACGTTTATTCCAATTTCCTAATTGCAAACAGTATAATACTATTGTATGTAAAAGATAACCGTGTAGCTTATCCATTATCTCCTTGTCTCGGAGAGATAGTGGACTAACAAAAGGTAGAAAATGGACCGTAAATATATTTAAAAAAAAAACCTTATTTTTTGTACAAAATTAAAATAAAAATGTCTTCTTGTTAATGGAAACTAGCAACTAAATATAGGTGGTACCTAACCACAGACATCACATCTAACTAATAAATAAATGGACTCTCATAAATATATGAAAAATATTAAAAATACCACTGAAAAACTTAACAATCTAAACTCTAATAAGTCAATTATTAAAGTAAACCTAAGATAAACAAAGATAAATATAGATAAATAAGGGGCGCCGTTTAACACAAGCTTTGTTTGAAGCCAATATCTACGAACTTTTGACAGTTTGATCTCCATGGACGTATCAAATAGTTTTTTTTTAATCAGAATTTAAAGGATTCTTTTGTAAACAGTGACGAGGCCTTAAAAACTTGACTAGTGGCATTACTTTCATTCAGATAATACAGAGTGGCCCAAAAGTCTGGAAACGGCCAATTATATCGTAAATTGCTAGTCCTAATTGTACAAAATTTGGGATACACCTATTTTGGGATACGGTAATTCCAGATTTGATATTTGCAATGTTGCCAGATTTGCCGTTTCTCTTAAATTATTAGTCACTTTGGTTTTTTAAATTTATCACCCTGTATATTCAGTCATTATTGGAATCTCCTATTCAATATGATTTTAACCATATGTAACACTTATGATTTTATGTAGTCTGGAAGGTCTTAAATAAATAAAATAAGTCTGGCAACGCCTAATTGTCTCCATAAATTTTTTAATACAAACTATTTTCAACTACATTAAAACGTAACAATTGAAAGATTAAAACATTTTTAACATAATGGTTACTTTATCAAGTGTTCAAAATGTGCTCCATTTGTGAGTTGACAGTACCCTAATCGATGGTGGAATGCGTTTACCACATTTCTCCATGATTGTTTTTTAAAATAAAAAAAAAAAACGAAAAAAAAAAAGAAAATAGTTAATTTAATTTTTCCCCATCCGAGAATCGAACTCGAGTCTAATGTGTGGAAGGTAGGAACCCTGACCACAGGACCACCTACTCTTTTATTTTTGTTGCTTTAATACTAGTAATTACTAGTAACCACCAATCACAGCAAGGGCGACTCTGGGGGGGAGGGCATAGGATACCCCGAGAAGAAAATTCTGACGATGAGCCTTTTATTCAAAAAAATATGGTAAAAAGGGAATATCTAAAACAGCATTACGTAAAGTATGGTCCGCAGAGCCCTGGGGCTCCGCAAAACCTTTGTGGGGGCTCCTTGACGAATATAATAGTCATAACAAAAAAGCAGTACCTATTGCTTGCTACAACGGTACTTGGAGTATATGATTTTGGTATTTTGGTTGGAGGACCTTCTTTTAGAAGCCAGGAAGAGGAAGGAGTATATAATTTTGGTATTTTGGTATGCGGACCTTTTTTTAGAGACGAGAGGAAGGATGATATGATTATGAGGATTTTGTTGTAGGGGCTCCGCAAAGAAACGGGAGGGACCTGGCCAGAGGCTAGAGCAAGGAGGATTTTGCTCAGAGGACTTTGTTTAGGGCTCCGTCAAATATTTCGCTTTTCAAAAAGGTTCCGTCACCAAAAAAGTTTGAGAACCACTGACCTAAAGGCCGCCCTTGAATCATAGCTCATATTTTGGACAACTTATCTTTTTGGGAGGTTTTTATCTTTTAACATTATACAGCATAATTCTGAAGTTTGATGGCAAATCCAGATATGTTGAAAAGGTTAAAAATCTGATGTGTCCAACACATGACTTTCCTATCTAGTTATTACAGGCTTTTTCCGTTTATTGTGTACAACCTATTGCAGCATCTCTATAAATGTTTAGAGGATAAACTAAATATATACATTGTCCACATACATCTACCGCGAAACATTTTTCTATATTCATTGAAAATGAAATTACTGAAAAATTTAAATTTAGCACTTTTCCTACAATTTTTCCATTACGGTCCATTTAAAAAAAAAATCATGTATGAACAAATATTATAGAGATCGATATCGCAAACAACTTTTATTTCAACAATTTTCATAAAAATCAGAATTTTGCACATTTTGTCAAATTTCTCGAATACGGACCATTTCAGGAAATTTTTACATAAGGCAAAAATTATAGATAATAATATTAGAAGTAACTTTTATTTGAACAATTTTCTTCTCCAAACATAAATAACAGATATATTCCATAAAATATATAAACGGCCTCCCATAAAGTACCCCCCCAGATGTTCCGACTTTGTCCAAAATCTAATCATTTCACGTCAGGCCGAAATAAAACTTAAGTTTAAAATTTATTGATTTTTTCTTTATCCGTTTTTGAGTTTTCTTCAAATTTCGAAATTTACACATTTTCTCAAATATCTCGAATACGATCCATTTTAGAGAAATTATTTATGGGACAAAAATTATAGAGAATTATATTACAAACAACTTTTGTTTGAACAATTTTTAAAAAAAAATTTTTTTTTTACATTTTGTCAAATTTCTCGAATACGGACCATTTTAGGAAAATTTTGTAAATAACAAAAATTATAGATAATTATATTAGAAGTAACTTTTATTTAAAGAATTTTCTTCTCCAAACGTAAATAACAGATATATTCCATATAATATAAAAATGACCACCTATAAAGTACCCCCCCAGATGTTCCGACTCTGCCCAAAATCTAATCAGCTCATTGGACGCTGAAACGAAGCTTAAGTTTAAAATTTGGTGTTTTTCTGTGTATCGGTTCATGAGTTATGCGTTATACAGACACACACACACACACACAGACACACACACACACACACACAGACATCATCGCGAAAATAGTCAAAACGGATTCACGGGACCACAAAACGTAAAAATCCGTCGAAAACTCGAAGTCGAAAAAAATCATGATTCCTATACTTTCCTTATATCTGTATACAGATAGGAAAGTAAAAAAGTAAGCAATACATATATGTATGTGATTTTGTCCACTTCCAATAACTGAAAAGATGTAATATCTAGTTTTGAACATGCACAGTATAGCGAAGGTATTCACATAGGTATATTGTTTTACCAACGTATATAAAAGCATGAAATAATTATCAAAAATGAACATATTATATACCAATGGTTTTGCCATCTAACTCCATAGAACTATTTTTTGAATTCATTACACTCTTTCGCTCCGCTTTAAATTCGGTATGCGTTTAACGGTGTGTACGGTATTGGTACATTTAAAAAAAAAACGGCTCCAATCTTCAACGGCCTCTTTTCTTTTGCTATACATTTCTCCTAATCAAATCTGAAGTTTTCTTCTTCTCTTTTTTGTGAAATTTGTAAAAATCCAGTGTTGTCAGATTACTAAACTCGATTATATAATCCATAGCCGGTGCCTAGGAAATAATCACTAGTCATTTAAACGAGATTTGCAAATCGGGATTAAATTTTAAAACGGTGCACATGGGCGCAAGTGACAATTCTTTTTGTCAAACTAATTATCAGTATATTTTTTTAGTTATTTTTTTTAACCGACTTCAAAAAAGGTTCTCAATTCATCGGTATATTTTTTTTATGTATGTTCAGCGATAATTCTTTAACACGGTGTTCGATTTCAATGATATTTCTTTTCTGTATATTTTTTTGTATATTTTTTGTATATTTTTTGTATATTTTTGTATATTTTTTGTATATTTTTTGTATATTTTTTGTATATTTTTTGTATATTTTTTGTATATTTTTTGTATATTTTTTGTATATTTTTTGTATATTTTTTGTATATTTTTTGTATATTTTTTGTATATTTTTTGTATATTTTTTGTATATTTTTTGTATATTTTTTGTATATTTTTTGTATATTTTTTGTATATTTTTTGTATATTTTTTGTATATTTTTTGTATATTTTTTGTATATTTTTTGTATATTTTTTGTATATTTTTTGTATATTTTTGTATATTTTTTGTATATTTTTTGTATATTTTTTGTATATTTTTTGTATATTTTTTGTATATTTTTGTTTATTTTTTGTATATTTTTTGTATATTTTTTTACCCAATTTTTTGTGGTTTTTATACTAGAAGTAACTAATTTATATTTTAAAATTTAATATTATTTATATAAATGATGATGGATCAATAATATATTTCTATTTTGCGATAAGATCCATTATTTCAATTTTATTTTAAAACTATATAGACTCTTATTTTCAAATGAGTTATTATTTTTGTGTAGAATCGATAAATAATAGCATTTTTATTTGGTCCACATTTTGAAAAAATCTTAAATTTGAATCAAATGTGGAGGTGGAGATGAGGATACGACATCTATCTTCCACGTGAGAGGCCCGGGTTCGAATCTGGGCTCGGAACTAATATAATTAAATCTTTTTTTATATTTATTTTATTTTATAAATTAGTAAAAATCATAAATTATTTTAAAATTTGTTATTTTGTCTTAATAAACTAAAATATTTTTTTTAAATTTGTAGATTTTCGTTAATGGGTCGTAGATAAAATATACTGTACAACTCGAGTAAATTGTCATCATATCCACTCTTGTTGCACAAACTACTATTTTCTACGATCGCTATCCAAAATAGGCTTTTGCAAAGTTGACGTTTTCTGCTAACTGACATTAAGAGACAACTTTGTCGCTTGCCTAATTTAATATAGATATAATATAATAATATTTCTTTTTAATAAATGATTTTGAAGTTATTTGTACCTAGTTTGATGTCTTTTCTTTAATTATCCAACTTAACATTGACTTTGAATATCAACTCCTTTTTTCATAAATAACATAGATATACACTACTTATGACAAATTTTCATTTTTCATATCTATTTCTTAAAAAAGTGTTATCGTAGAAAAAATCCTGTGTTCTTTTTGAGTAAAAAGTTCGTTGTCGCTTTCGACACACTACCGCGGTCTGCTACGCGTCGCGCGTATTACGTTCTGTCTCAAGCGGCGAAGTATCACTTTACGCTCTTAACACATAAATAGCTATTCTTATTCCATCCTTACCCATCTCTCTGTATCTATAAGGTGTGGAGGGTGGGTTACCCCACGGCACTTATGCCTCATTAGGCCTATTTATTGGCGTGACCTTTAATCCATGTTAAGGTGACCACATTGTTGATGGATACTTCGGCCAAAGCTTCGTGACATTCTAGTACTAACCCTGAATAAATTCGTGGTCTGTTCAGGGTGAGTAGAGCTTGTCTGCTATCTATATAGATGAGCATGTTCCTTCCAGTGATATTGTTTCTGGTTATTTCTTTTGCTGCTATGAGAATCCTCATTAGCTCTGTTGGAACTACACTGGCACTATTGCTCACAGCCCATTTTATGTTTAGATCTAAGAGTTTGGAGTATGTTCCACATCCTGAGCCTTGTTTTGTTTTGGAACCGTCGGTGTAGAAATGAATCGTACCTGCCACTTCCGGCTTTTCTATTTATTCTACTATAACTTTATATGGCTTATGGAAGATATATTTCTGTGAGATGGAGTCCATGTTCGCTTGAAGCAGTGGGAGCGTATCGAGCGTCTCCTGCCAAAAGGGACGTATCGCCTCACCAGATCGTACATCAGGTTCTATTCTGACCGTGCGGAGGGCTGTCGTTATCGTCAGAGCAACCTGATTGATGTAAATATCAAGGGGAGTGAGACTAAGAATGACTTCCATGGCTCTAGTCGGTGTTGTTTTCATGGCTCCTGTTATGTTGAGACATGCTGTTCTTTAAATTTGTTCTAGTTTACGGATAGCTGTTAATTTTTGGATTTTCGGTACCCAGAAAACTGCACCGTATGTTAACATAGGTCTTATGATAGCCATGTAAGTACTTGCGACGACTCTGGGGAGAAACCCCAGGTGCGCCCCACGGTTCTGCGGCATTGTTCATAAGCAATGTATGCTCTTTTAACTCTGTTTTCTAAATGCGAGTTCCATGTTAACTTGCTGTCAAAGGTGAGACCTAGGTACTTCACCTCTGTTGCAAAGTTTAGTTTTGTGTTTAGGAGTTCTGGAGGTTTTAATTCCATTTTCATCCTTTTCTTTCTAAAAAGGACAATTTCTGTCTCCTTAGGATTGATAAACAGTGAATGGTCCTTGTACCACTGTTCTATCATTTTTAGAGCTACTTGCATTCTTTCGCAGAGTATGTTCTCAAAATTCCTTGTTTGCAGAATTACCAGGTCATCTGCATATGCTATTTTGTAGTGACTGTCATTATGCGGTTGATGAGGGTGTCGAGGACCGTATTCCACAGTAGAGGTGATAGCACCCCTCCCTGTGGACATCCCCTGGTAACCAACCCTCTTATATTCACATCTTCTACACTTATGTTTACTGCTCGCTTTGAGAGCATGTTATGTATCCAGCCACTAACCATTTATGGAACATTCCTGTTGGTTAGTGAGTGTATTATCTTTGGTAAGCTGGTTTTAGGGCTGAATCAGTAGATCTACCTGGGGTATATGCATGTTGGTTTGGATATAGTGGTGTTGTTGTAATCACCGCATTCTTTATGTACTTTTCGCATAGCCTTTCCAATGTTTTCATGGAAAACGATTTCAAACTAATTGGTCGGTATGTTTTTGGGACAGTGTAATCCATCCTTCCAGGTTTGGGTATAAATACCACTTTTACCTCTCTCCATTTTTGGGGATATACCTCAGAGCCAACGAGGATCTGAATATACCCGCCAGGTGCAGTATGAGTTCTTCCAGACCCCCACTGAAGTAGGGCTGGATAGATATCGTCAGGTCCTGGCGATTTAAATGGAGAGAAGCTGGATATTGCCCATCTAAATTTTTCATCGTCTACAATGTGTTTGGAAATTTGCCAATCATAGACAAATGGATTGCATTCTTCCTCTGCCCAGACCGCCACGTGAGGACCGAGTCAGGGAAGTGTGTTAACAGCAGAAGTTTGATGCTATCTTCGAGTTGGGAGTTTTCGTGCCATCCCCTTTGATTAGCGCACCAATGCTTCGGTGTGGATCTTTTGAGAGAGCTTTTTGAAGCCTCGCTGCCTGCGGGATATCTTCGATTTCTTCGCAGTAGGATCTCCATGCATCTCTCTGTTTTTGTCTGACGATTTTTTTATATATTCTCTGAGCTGAGGTGAGATTTGTAAGTATCCCAGTCCTCTTGGAGTTTTGTGGTTCTTGCCCTATTAAAAGATTTCCTAGCCATCTTCTTGAGGTGATCCAACTCGTGACACCACAATGCGGTAGTCGTCTGATCGTGTATGACCAGCTCAGAGGACAGAATTTCTTATAGGCATTGTTTATTGTGCTTTGGATAGTGTGCGTGTACTTTTCTAAAGCAGTATTATTGTTTGGTGTTTCGGCCTCCATCTCTCTCAGAGCCTCTTGGAGAAGGTAGGCATAGGTTGCCCTGTCCGTCTTCCTAAGGTTTCAAGATAGTGTGGAGGTCGGCAACATCAAGTTTATTTTGAATGTTAACCAGGGGTGGTCTGACATCGAAATGTTATCAGATACTTGCCAGTTTAGAATTAATTTATAGATACCAGTTGTGGATAAAGTGATATCTATTAGTGTTTGACTGCGAGAGTTTAAAAATGTTGGTGTGGTACTTTTATTTAAAATATAAAGATTTTTGGTAATTATATAATCATAAAGTGACTTACCTCTAGCGTAGTTATCCTTACCCATAAAAAGCCTCTGATGAAAAAAGTAAGAAAATCTTTGACATTTGAATAGAAAAAAAAAAACAAAATCTTAACGATTTATAACTTTATTTAATACATTAATCATGTAATTAGATATACAATATAATAATTAACACTGATGGCGTATATACGGTAACCTTTGGTTTAAAAATAGGATTTCATAAGAAACAGTCAGCTGCAAAAAAGTTACTCATTAAACAAAACATTTAAAAAAACTCACGAACGTGCTTTCGCACCGTAAAAACAATGTTCTGAATAAAATATAAATATCTTTGGACGCAAGAATACTGTTTATACGTTTAGCTGGAATTATTGTAATTACAAATTATACCGAGCAACATTTTTGCAACAAATAACTTAAAATAAATAATACGAGAGAAAAAAGATATGTATATAAAAAATAATTTTTGGTTTAAATACGTTTGGACTTAATTAAGTATATTAAAATATATCGTTGGTTGACAAGAGTAGTGATAATACTCAAAAATATTTTAAAAATGTTTAAATCTGTTTTAGAAATAAACATTAGTGTTTATATTGTATTTAAACAAGTTTGCTTTGAAAACATTAAGAAAAAACAACAATATTATATTTTCATCCATTTTTTGAGTTATGACGATCTTCCATAAAAGTATATTTCACACTGTATTCACAATGATCTTTCAAACAATAATATCTTAGTTTGACTTGTGTCACTGTTGAAAACCATATTAGTTTATTTTAAATAAAACTTGCATATTTTGATTTATGTCACTCTAGCCGAAATTCGACTATCTTGTCTCATTGAGTGACGCAGCATTCTTCAACATCATAAACTCGCGACACAACCGATTTATATGCGGATTTTGTTATACATTTTGTCGTCAATATCACGAAGTGACGTAACTCGAAAAAATTGAAAATTGAGATAAGTCACATATTATGTAAAAAAGTATGCTCTACAATTTCACGAAATTGCGTATTTCAATTCATTACATTTATTAAAATAGCACGTATCTAACTGGTATATCTGATAATTTCACGAAGAGACATAACTTTACACAGAAAATTTTAAAACGCTGTCTTGTAAAGTTGTGAAAATCGAGTTACGTCACTTCATGATATTTGTGACGGTTTAAGCTGGAAAAAGATTTTTTGAGTAGTGTCACTATTCTTATGCACCAACGATATGTAAAATTGATTAATATAGGGACATTTTTCTACATTTACAATTTTATAATTAGAATTAACTACCTTTTAGCAAAAAAAACATATTTATAAATACTGAGAGGTTTTGTAGAAGAAAAACCAGATAACCCAGTCTATTTATCATTTTAATGTATCCTGTCATTTTAAATATCGAACTGGTCCTTCTATAAATCAACCTAGAAGGTGATATCCAAAAAAAATTGTAATAAACACTTTTCAAATGATACATTCTGATACACACGGTGTCCCAAAAAGATTGGTCATAAATTATAATACATATATCACATTTTTTTTAGATCTAACCTCTATAGGTAAAAAATGAGTGATTCAAGTACATATTACTCTCTTTTAAATGAATTAATTGTTAATCCAAACGCTGCTCTTATTATAACTAATCATAATAAATAAAAATAGCGCCTATAACCTCTATTTTTCAACTGTCATTTGTCATTGGTACACAAATTACGTCATCACTTGCTGGGAAAATTTAAAAACCCAAGGTTGTTAAGCCTGCTTGTTATAATGATGACAGTCGACAGTTTGTTAATAGAACTTTCTATGTCAAAAAATATGTAATGCCATATGTTTATTTTACAATAAATCGTTTGTCTGATACTTTATCTGCAATAAATATGAAGTATTGCCTAAACATTTTGAGAAAATAAAAACTGGCCCAGTAATATTTAAAAACAACGATGTAGAAAAATGCCCACAAATTGACAATAAAATTTCTCCATCTCCATGACTACCAACATTTTTTAAACGTGAATTCTAATTCGAAATAGAGTGCTGGCAAGAAAGTTAACTATAAATAGTATTCAATTGTTGCGTGCAGCGAACGAAGGTGGCTCTGCGCGGTAATTCTTTCAATTTTTGCGCGCCGGTATAAGTGCAGGCGCTGCGGAGGCCGCCCAAAATGTCCTGGACCGTATTTTGGACTTCGCCCCTGTAGGGCACCTCGACCGTCTTACCTTCGGATGCTCTGTATTCGGCAACGCCACCTAGAAAGCGTTTAACACGGTTATATTTTAAAAATTTCTTTAAATTTCTTTAAATTTCTTTAAATTTCTTTAAATTTCTTTAAATTTCTTTAAATTTCTTTAAATTTCTTTAAATTTCTTTAAATTTCTTTAAATTTCTTTAAATTTCTTTAAATTTCTTTAAATTTCTTTAAATTTCTTTAAATTTCTTTAAATTTCTTTAAATTTCTTTAAATTTCTTTAAATTTCTTTAAATTTCCTTAAATTTCTTTAAATTTCTTTAAATTTCTTTAAATTTCTTTAAATTTCTTTAAATTTCTTTAAATTTCTTTAAATTTCTTTAAATTTCTTTAAATTTCTTTAAATTTCTTTAAATTTCTTTAAATTTCTTTAAATTTCTTTAAATTTCTTTAAATTTCTTTAAATTTCTTTAAATTTCTTTAAATTTCTTTAAATTTCTTTAAATTTCTTTAAATTTCTTTAAATTTCTTTAAATTTCTTTAAATTTCTTTAAATTTCTTTAAATTTCTTTAAATTTCTTTAAATTTCTTTAAATTTCTTTAAATTTCTTTAAATTTCTTTAAATTTCTTTAAATTTCTTTAAATTTCTTTAAATTTCTTTAAATTTCTTTAAATTTCTTTAAATTTCTTTAAATTTCTTTAAATTTCTTTAAATTTCTTTAAATTTCTTTAAATTTCTTTAAATTTCTTTAAATTTCTTTAAATTTCTTTAAATTTCTTTAAATTTCTTTAAATTTCTTTAAATTTCTTTAAATTTCTTTAAATTTCTTTAAATTTCTTTAAATTTCCTTAAATTTCTTTAAATTTCTTTAAATTTCTTTAAATTTCTTTAAATTTCTTTAAATTTCTTTAAATTTCTTTAAATTTCTTTAAATTTCTTTAAATTTCTTTAAATTTCTTTAAATTTCTTTAAATTTCTTTAAATTTCTTTAAATTTCTTTAAATTTCTTTAAATTTCTTTAAATTTCTTTAAATTTCTTTAAATTTCTTTAAATTTCTTTAAATTTCTTTAAATTTCTTTAAATTTCTTTAAATTTCTTTAAATTTCTTTAAATTTCTTTAAATTTCTTTAAATTTCTTTAAATTTCTTTAAATTTCTTTAAATTTCTTTAAATTTCTTTAAATTTCTTTAAATTTCTTTAAATTTCTTTAAATTTCTTTAAATTTCTTTAAATTTCTTTAAATTTCTTTAAATTTCTTTAAATTTCTTTAAATTTCTTTAAATTTCTTTAAATTTCTTTAAATTTCTTTAAATTTCTTTAAATTTCTTTAAATTTCTTTAAATTTCTTTAAATTTCTTTAAAATTTCTTTAAATTTCTTTAAAATAATTCTCCGACGTTTCGATTATTTGAAACCTTCCTCAGATTTTGCCTATAAACAAATCATACCTGCATGTTTTTGCATGGCCGTAGACGAAGACATTCCGTAAAATAGTTTGAATTTTTTTCCATTCTTTTCTATGGTCTCTCCATCGCATTCATCGTGACCAGCGAACATGCCGCCCGCCATTACGAAATCAGCACCGGCTCCAAAGGCTTTGGCCACGTCACCAGGACACGTACAACCGCCATCCTAAAAGATACAAAATGGCGTCAGTGTTCTGGTAATGCCTTATTTTTCAGATTATAATAAATTTTAAAAGTTGGGCGCTAATTTGTATCTAAAAAACTTTAAGCAAAGCTTCTTCAAGCTCTTCAATCAACACTAACATACATCCCGTTCACTTTCATAGCACCACTGAATTTAAAAAAAAAACTGAGTGTCACGATATAGTTGTACCAGTACGTATGCCATTAAAAATAGCTGTCACTTTTCATACTAGTTACAAATGATTACATTAAGGAACATCAATAACGTTACTAGTTATTTTTTACTTACAGAAATGATGTGACCTTGCAATCCATGAGCGGCGTCTGCGCATTCAATGACAGCTGACAGCTGCGGATAACCTACACCAGTTTTCATGCGAGTAGTACATACGGATCCCGGACCTATACCCACTTTTATCACATCAGCTCCTGATAAAATTAATTCCTCCACCATTTCTCCCGTTACTACATTACCAGCCTTAAAAACACAGTTTTTAATTTAAGAAAAATTAAACTGCGAGAATCACTTACGATTATTGTGTGCGTAGGGTAAGCAGCTCTGACTTTCCTGACGTAATCGACAAAATGTTGGGAATATCCGTTTGCGACGTCCAAGCAGATAAATGTCACTCCTGGAATGGCATTCAGGATTTCAGATAACTTCACAAAATCGGCTTCTGACATTCCAGAACTAGCGGCGATGTTTTGTAGACAATCTGGATTTTCTGAAGCGAAATTTCGCCATTCATCTACGGTGTAGTACTTGTGTATGCATGTAAATAAGCCGTTCTAAAAACATAGTTTTTGTAAACGCAATTTTAATTTAATTCCCTGTAATATAAAAACCATCAAACCACAAAATTTCAGATTTTTTCAATTAATTTGTTAATTGGTTTACAAAATAATACCTTAGATAGTGCTTTTGCCACATTGAAAGTCCCCACCGTGTCCATATTGGAAGCCATGACAGGTATGCCATTATAGGTTTGCTTAGAATTCCTAAATGTAATATTCCTATACAGATTTACCTACAATAAATAATTGAATTAAAACATTTCTAAAGTTTAAATACAGAGTGGGCCACCGAAAACGTTCCACCCAAGTTTTATTTGTATTCATTTTTTGCATTAATACGATAAAAAAACTAAGTGAAAAGTTAACGAAGTCCCACCCTGTATATATAGAACGCAAACAAAAGCTGGACAGGCTTTTCGCAGTTCTTCCACTTCATTGACAGAAAATTTTGTAGAATTATAAATTGGAATATTATACTTGTTTAAATAATTATTACTAGCCCATAAATACGTACAATTGCCCGATTTCGCTGGTAATAATTTAAAATTGCTGACATTATTTTTATTCTACGATACGACACTGACAAACAAACATTGCCGCAAAATTCTTAACTTTTACCACGTCTCCACCTACCAAAGGCCTGTTAAACTTATGTCCCTGCTTTAATTAAAAATAAAACTCCTGACTACGGCCCTGTTGCAAAGCGCATGCACGAAACCAATGAAGTATACGTGATCGGCCATTTTTGGTCCAAAAGTCATTGATTAAAAAAAAAAATATTGATAATCGGCAAATTAGGTCGTGTTTATAATATAAAAAAATATATATCAATAGACAATTATTGTGCTTTAAAAATGTTTAAAGTACCTATCGTAAAATAAAATAACCTTGAAATTGTTAGATTTTAAAATTAGCAAATTTCCCTGTTTCTTATCTGGATTTTTTTAGACTTTTGAGATACTGCAGTTGGTAATTTACTAATTAGCAAAATTTTAAAATACAACGTCAAATAAGGTTTGTTTAGGATAAATCTAGGAGTCTAACAAAACTGGGTGTGCAAAAAATAGCTGAACAAGCAAAAACGAAAAAGCGTTTGGCAAATAAAAGCTTAAATCGATACAATATACAAAAATTGGCACACATTCTGCACACCTACTCACATCGTTTCTGCTTTTTATCGTAGATCGCTTAGGTCGAAGTAGAACATCTTTGAAATCTAATTTAATTTCATTAATGATATTGGGCATTTTTTAATTTGTTGCTTGAACCTACTAAAACATTAAAATTAAAATAACTTTCTGCTGACTTTACTTACGTCAGGCTGGATCCCCCCTATTAATTTTTGGATGTGCGAAATAAATGATTTTCGATTATGTTATGAAACTGCATGCCACAGGAAGTGGTTAGCAAGCCACCGGATGGGATTTATAAATTGAAATGAGGTCGATAATTGCAACGATTCCTAAATTTGCTCTCCTGGATAACATTAAGACTTGAAACATTGTCTTTATAATAGAAAGATACTAAAAACTGGGATAAAAATTCTATTGTTAAGCGTAATGTATTTTAAATTTTAATATTAAAATTATATTTTAAAAATACGTTGTTCAAATTGTAGCCATAATCTAGTTATTTATAAACTTTGGCAGCAGCACAATTTACAACGGTCAGTATTTTGTGTTGCCTAAAACCGTTATGATAACTCAATTTTCATTCTTTTTCACCAATGGTATATAGTTATATAAACATGGAGGTATAACCCTGATCGGTATTCTCGGGTATAACCTCATTGTATATAAATTGCTCATCCATATGTACCAGACGAAGAAAAGCGTGACGCCATGGGCGCCTCACTGAACAGAACCGCCCTGGCCCAAATGTGATATAAAATGTTGGCATTTAAATAATATTTAAAAAAAAAAAAACCTCAATTTTTAGTTTAAACACGATATTATGTTAGGTATTTTGAAAATATTTTTTTTTGTATCATAAAGTCAAATAATACTAAGAGATCGGAACAATTTTTATTACCGATAGAAATAATTTTAGAGTACTCTTGTTTCAGAAATACCACTATATATGAAACACATAGGTAACTGCAATATATAATACAACTTTGAAAAGGTAAGTAAACAAGTTTGATATGAAATATAAATAATGCATCTATAACTTTGGTGATCGTTGTGTTAAACGAAATTTAAATTACGAAACAAAGATTAAAATAACATTTTTACAGTAACAATGTCATTTTAATCTTTGTTTAGTAATTTAAACTTCTTTTAACACAACACGGTGGAATCGGACCTAAGATATGTAGCCACACTATATTGGCACTTATATGAGTAATATTTAATGTTATTATTATAATAATAATATTAATAACCAGTAATAACTAATTGTATAGATTACATAACAAGCCAGACAACACACCAAATCCCAGAGATATCCACCAGAATATCTTTTGTGGATATCCAATATATCCACAGGATATCAGAAATGTTCCGTGGATCTAATATGGATATCCAAATATCCGTCTATATCCAGAATATAGAAGATATCATGGATTATCCAGCAACATATCTAATGGGTATCTTCCAGACAATACGAGAAATTCCAGAGATATCCACAGAATATATTTTGTGGATATCCAATATGGATATCCAACCAAATGTCCGTCTGTATCCCAGGATATAGAAGAATTCGGATATTCAGCAAAATATTTTATGGGTATCTTTAGTAGAGGTTCATAAAAGTAACCAATGTTTATTGAATAACGTCGAAAGAAAATAGCAGAGAAAAAATATTTTCAACACTCTGCCTTTGATTTTGCCCACTAAGGAGAAAGTCATCCTTATTAGGACTCTTTAGCAATAAATGGAAATTCTCGACTCCAGTCTCTAATGGAGTCTGATTGGGAAACAAATTTCGATCGAACTCAATTACGGCAAGATTCTGATTTCTAAACCGGTTCTGTAAATGATTTATTTACAAATGAATACTCAAAATTGAACGAAAACGCATTATTGCATGTAGGTATTAGGACCGATTCCACCGTTGTGTTAAACGAAGTTTAATTTTTACACTAAAAATGTCATTTTAATCTCCGGTTAACACAAGGGTGGAATCGGCCCTTATTAGATAAAGAGAAAGCTTTTCCCAATGAAACCCGCTTTTCGTCGTCTGATTTATATATGGATAAGCAATCTATATTGGCAACATGATTTACACCATTCAGTATATTGTGTTGCCTAAAACTCGATTTCAGGTCTCACGTGTTTTTAGGTTATGTTTACATGTGAATGCCATCAAATTTTATAAATTATAATCATTCACTGAAATAGTTTTAATTTTATTATCCAAATAATGGATAAAGTGAAAAAATTCGACACTATTATTCGAACCATAGAAGATGACGAAGAAATAGAAGATTTGTCTGAAAATAGTGATGTTGAAGTTGAGGTTAGTACCCAGGTGATTTTTTAAATTAAATTCATATCTTAATGGTTTATTATTCTAGTTTCAACCGACGAAACAAAAATCAATAAATAAAGCTGCATTCGATAACGAATTCAACTTTGTAAGTTCGATAGAAGAATATAATAAAGATAGGTGGAACGATTTAACAAAATATGTTAAACGTAAAGCAAAACAGAAAACCGATGATAAAATTAAAAAATTCAGAACCACAGAGACCGAGGAGGATGTAGAAGAAAACGGAGACGCAGATGCACAATCAGATATCTCACTTTCCGATGACGAATTAAAACATGACAAGATCAAACTAAAGAAAAAGAATACAAAAAAGAAAGCGAAAGAAGTTGATGAGGCTGAATTTTTTGAAGATGTAGAGTTCAATTCTGAGGAAAATGTTAGTTTTTATCAAATGAATTTATCTAGGCCATTGTTGAAGGCTATTTCTGATATGAAATTCGTACATCCAACTCCTATTCAAGCAGCCACCATACCTGTAGCATTACTGGGTAAGAATTGTCTTTGTTTTCTTGTGATTATCAAATCAAGTTCTTCAGGAATTCATTCAAAACTTTTAACAATATTACTTTTTATAAAAATTGTATTTGATTTAACCCTTTCAGGCACTACTTTTTCCCAGCTATTGGAAAATTCTCATATTTCGTATATAGTAACAACTATTTTCTTTTTTTGATAATTTTATGAACTTTTTCATTTTGATATGTCACCTATAACATGACTTATGCCATGTCTGTGTTGATGGACATTTTGACTTGAAGCAGAATAAAATAAAAACTGATATTTATAAACATTAGAATAACAAAATAAGAAATAAAACAATGTTTCGTATACATAATAAATAAATCATTTAACATAAATTAAAAAAAAAACAATCTCAGTGCTTTGGTTGGAATTTTTTTTCTATTCCTCAAACATTGGCTGTTCTCATGGTATGGGATGTTTTGTAGTCACTTAATTAGAATGTTCTAAAATCTGTTCTTCTATCAATTTGTCAAAAAGAGTTTCCTCCATCATTGATGAATTATGTGCAAACATTTAGGTCTCTGATACCAGAGATAAGCCAAATACTATTTGTGTCATCATCTGCCAAATCCAATATTTCTGAGTAATTCCAGAAGTTTATCTTCACTCATGGGTGGTTGCCATCTTTTTCTCTTATTAGTTGAAGGCAAACTTTCCATTTAATTGATATCTATAAAAAATATATCCTAATTTTTATAGGCAAGTCATTTTATCCAACTACATGGAGTTGAAAATACATACATACATACCACTTTATAAGATCTCTACATTTAACAGTTTAAAAGAACCCCCATGGTTGGATTTCACCATACCTAGAGGTACAATATCAAATAACTACAATGTGTTCCTTAAGGCACCATATTGGGGCCTATATTTTTGTTTTCTTTATTAATGATATATCAAATAATCAAAGTTTAAATCAAATCCATACAACCCAATATAAAGGTCTATCTATACTATTTAGTTTCTTTTTAAATCCACAGTAGCTGTAGAAATTTGGCAGATTTCACTTTGTATATTATTAATATCATTTATTCTTACAATACTTTTTATGCCTACTAGATAAATAAATTGTATATTGGTTTGTTTTATTCTTATTAAGTGTATTTTATATTTTAGCATCATTCTAATATCACTTTAGTAGCTTTTTAATACCATTTAGGATTTAGGCATCAGTTTAATATAATTTTAGCATCATTTTATCATCATTTAAGCCTCATTTTAATATCATTTTAATATTATTTTAATACCAAAAAAAAAGAAGGAAATAATTCCAAACTCAAATGTGACTGAGATGTAAAATACAGAGTGTTGAAAATATTTTCTATCTCTGCTATTTTCTTTTGACGTAATTCAATACCTGGTGAGGCATTAGCCAAAGGAGTAGTTGTTGTCAAAAGAGAAACGGCCGCACATATACTGTTTGATGTATTTTTAAATATCATATTAATATCATTTTAGCATCATTGTAATATTAATGTTTTTTTGAGGTTATGTGCATATTAATATAATTTTAGCATCATTTTAATATTACGAAGTGACTACGTGCACGTACCTGTAATTTATTTTTTACGGGCACGATAGACTCTATTGAATGGATAAACACTCATCACTGCCGTCCCGCTTTCGAAAACTGGCGACACGTCAACTGGTCAACGTCGAACTGTTACATAACCTACTTGTGTTTAGTTTATTGTTTTCACGTTTGAAGTTTTAATCACAAATTTACCTTTATCTATTTTTTTTATCTGTTATTGTAGACTGTTTTTGATCATCTATACTACAATTGTATCCTAAGGGTCTGTCTTTTCACCTTCAGATAAACTTCTTGATAATTAACTGACGGATATATTATCTAAGAGTTACTATCTGTCAGAAAATTAAGTTTCTGTCTTTTCAAGTAAATAATATGTAGAGTAGGTATCTAGTAGTTTTTAACCTTATGTAGTTATGTTGCTACCTGTTTATCTATCAGTGTAGTATTTTATCAAGACTTCCCTTAGTAAGATAAGTTCTATTTCAGAAGTAAGGTTTATCCAGAAGTGAAAATATCACTTTTTAAGTTACTTGGGAGAAAAACATTACCTGACACTTTATTTGAAGGTGAAAAGACCGACCCTAAATGAGACTGAAACTCGGACTGAAACAGAATTTGTCAGCACATATTTGTCATTGGGAGCAAACAAAAAGAAAATTCAAAATAAAATATTAGTGGACAGTGGTAAAAAACCACATTGAAAGATTTACATAATATTTTAGCTTTTAATATAATATCGCTATCGCTACATTCAGAATACAGACATGACAAATGACAACACTGTGGACTGCAAATCGAATAATGGCCACCTGGAACGTAACAAATATACCTATGTATTTTCTCAGTTTTTTAGCTTACAAATGTACACACACCGGCATATTTAAAGGAACAGATATAAAATCTAATTATTTACTCTATAATATACATATAGGTTGGTATTGTTAATGTTTCTCACATAATTTCTTAACACGAAGTTAGGTAAAGTATTAAGAATATTTTTTACAAAAATTAGTAAAAAATACCAACCGTAGCCATAGTTTATTGTATCAAGGTCCACGGGTTATTAAGCTATTGCATAGCTTTTATCGCGGGCTTTGAGCGCGGCGACCGAATCAAGAAATTCCGTAACAACCGTAATGAAAGTAAACCTAACATGGGGGACACTCCGACCAGTACAGCGATGCGGCGTTGAAAGCCGTGGAAGGTTTTATCCGACCCTATTCGTATTAGTATGAAGCGGAGTTAAATATACGTCTGCGGACTGGAACGTAAAGTAAAGTAAATTTTATTTGACTACGTTACATATTACAATATATGTTTGTAGCAAGTCACAAAACGTACATATTAAAATAACAGCTTATTTTTAAACATAAAATACAGAACTACACAATGAAATAACTACATACATATAATTGTTAAGTAGAATAAAATAACTCAAATTAAGTTAGGTGAGTATATATAAAAAATAAGAGAAAACAAATAGAGTAGAAGGTTTAAGAACTATGTAAGTTTACACCGATCGATATATTCCTCTGCGGAATAAAAACAATGTGTCAACATAAATGTTTTTAATTTTTTCTTAAATGAATTGAATTCCAGCAGCCCAAACTCGGATGGCAATACATTATAAAGACCAAGGTCGAGGGAATTGTTTTTTGATTTATTTATTTACGTTTATGCAATACAAGAACTAGAAGAGCTTTCTCTGGCTTCTAATAAATTGGTATCACAAATGTTCCCGGCTGACGTAAATATTAGATTTATAAAATATTAATTTTTATTTTATCAGTGTTAACTATTTCATTATTATTATTAAAAATCGAAAAAGAAATTCCGTAACGAAAATAAACCTAACAACCCCCACTCCGACCGGCACAGCGGTGCGGCGTTAAAAGCCGTGCATCGTCTAACGTCGTTTCAGTTCGGCAGACTTCGGCACGGTGTTTGTGTGCGTGCGACTAGACGTATGCGTGTAGACTAGCTGCTAACTGCTCATAACTGATTCTATCTCTTGTAGACACAATTTCGAAAAAATTGAATTTGAAAATGAATAATGATCACAAGAATCCACAACAAAATATGACGAGATGCTAAATGCCACTGGTGGCTCCATATAATGCGCATGCTCGCTAAATTGTCATAAGAATGATGTAAATATACGCGGCAAAGTTTAAAAACATGTAAAAGGAATCTTTTTACGTATTTCAATAATTGTCAGATACAAAAATGAAGGGACTTTTAAAAACTGTTAATACAGTAAGTAAGGATATTAAAAATAGGTGTTTAAATAGTTTTTTAATGTATTTAAATAATGGAGGGCGTTTTAAAAATTATGAATGCAGTAAATAGAATATTCAAAATAAGTGATTAAAATGTTTTTAATATAAATAACTGGTATTTCGAATTTTTTCTTAATAAAACGAATAATGTGATTTTAATTTAATATTTTTACAGATAAACTTAATGTTTCTTTAATCATATTTGTAGTAGATAAGCCAGATTTGTGGTTATCCGACAAGGCCAATAATGATCATAACGTTTTGTTTAGGAAAATAAATAAAACACAAAAATATGGTGTACCTTATGTACCTATATTTTTAAGAAGTTTATAATCTTATATATCTATATCATATATAGGTAGATATATAAAAATAATAATATAATTACTGAAAATAAAAATAATATTAAAAAAACATAAATAAAGTAGTGTATTATTGAAATAAAATGAAAAATAAGTTGTTCATAATAGGTAAGTATATCTATTCCACCTATATATGCCTACGATTGATGTCAAAACAATGGCTAATTATAATTACAAATATAGGACAAAATAATTCAAAATATAATCCCAGCTAATGAACTTCTACATTTATATACTAATTGCAAATCCAATATTTACTATAATATAGATCAGGATTCTGTGGACTTTAAAACTTCTATTATTACCACCTTATTACATAATACATAGGTGTGCAGATTTTTAAAAAATCGTTTATTTTTTCTTTTTTATTACTGTGGTGGAAATTTTTCTCATGAACACCTTCCCCTTACGGTTGGCATCTAGTGTGAGGCTCACTGCTTGCCTTGTTTAAAGCACATGTCACTAAAAACAGCACATAGATCCTATTGTTCCACCCTGAAATTGCCTGTAATTACAACTGTTGTACCAAGAATTTATTTCTTCTGCAATCTGAACAAAAATAAACCTAACAGTAGAAAACAACCCCCATAAAGTACCCTTCAGATGTTCTGACTATGTGGAAAATCTAATCAGCTCATTTCAGAATAAAAAAACCTTAAGTTTAGAATTTGATGTTATTCTCTTTATCAATTTTTGAGTTATCTTGGATGCAGATAGACAATATCGCAAAAATGATCAAAACGGGGAACAATATTTTTATTGGGAGCTTTATTGCTGCTGTTCTTGAAGACAATCATATTTCTGTAATTTAACAAATGTCTGATTTACTTTAACAAATAACAATTTTTTGATTTTGTTTTTATTTAACTATTTAATAAATTAACAAAAATATATGTTATCAAAATAATATATCCATTAACCCAAATAAGATGAGTTCATTTTGCCAATACCTTCTGTTTTTAGTAAAGATATTCATCTCTTTTAACTTTCCAAGTACCTAGACTGAAACGTTTTTCATAAAAAATGGTTCCTAGAGACAGACTAATAGTTATAAAACTATACATTTTCATTAAAAAACTTCCATGAATTTTATCAGTCATATAATTTCATTAGGTATATTTATGTAATTACGCACTACAAATGTTTCGATATAAGCCATAATCATTTTTGGAATGTTAATTTTAAACTTGTGACTATACCTAGTAAAATTACCTATATAACCAATAAAAACAAAGATTTTTATTGAAAATATATATTATGTATAATAATATAGTCAAATTATTAAAAAAATATGTTATTACAATAAAACCCAATATTATTTTACCTGATTTTGTATACACCCACAACGCAAATAATTTTGAAGCTATTAGGTAGTAGACCCTTTATTATTCACTTTTGAAATTCGCAAGTGTTGCAAATCTAGATTGTGACCATAATGTATATTTTGAAAGGGTACATATACTGCTTATTCTCATCATCTCTTAGCTTTATATGACTTGTGCAACAACAAGCAATAACATCTAATTTACAAAACTTCCGTGACTTTTCAACAAACGACTTCATAGTTCTGAGCATTGCTTTTACCTGTTAAATTTGCATTAAATGTTTTAAACAACTGAAAATTATTCATCTTAGGTTTTTGTTAAATTGTGGTTATAATAAATAACATTTCCTCCAGTACTCTTCTAGGTTCTAGCTATAGTGTAGATATTAGTTACACTTATATTAACCATTTCAAAATTGCTTTTCCAGCTTTCAAATATTGGTGCTTAAAACATCATATTGGAATAAAAGGGAAACTTTTACCATTTTCATTTGCAAATACAATATCCTGTAATTGTGAACTTGCTGTATTAAACTTTCACTTTTTTGGTAGGATGAGTTAGGTATTGCAGTCCTGTTTCTGTTTCCAAACCGTGTACTTCTCGACTATGTCTATTTAAATTGGACTTCTTAGAAAACAATTTCTCACAAACGGAGTATACAACATTCAATTTTGATAAACAAAAATTATCACTCTTCTAGAATGAACAAAGGACAGAATGACAAGTTAAAAACGGCGCCAATCTTGATGACACATTTAGCGAGCAAGCGCATTATATAGAGCTACCAGTGGCATTTAGCATCTCGTAAAATATGGGACCACCATTGACGCGGTATTTTCCAGATATTTAGAGGATATCAAGTCTCAAACTTATGTTTCTTATTTCAGTTACCATAAACCTATATGTAGTTTCAATGATAAAAATTCCTGAATAACCTACATGTATTGTAAGATAATAAAAATATTTTAAATAATATTAACTTCTCATTTATTCAATAAAAGAAAAAAAATTGTTTTCTTATCGGTCACCACGCTCAAAAAGTGTAACTTGAATTAATATCAAAGAAAAAACAAATTAATATCGAAGAAAAAAAATACTGCATAATAATTGCATAAGTTGATAAAAAATGCTATACAATAGCTTTACCGCGGCAGTCCCCGAGTGCTACAAGTATTTATTGTATTACTATTGACGTGCCTCCAAATTTCAGTTAGGCGTCACGGCAGCGTGTCCCTGTGTCCGAGTTTAATCCATTACGTCACTAGCCTGCCTGTAAAAAATAAATTGCAGGCACTCTAACGTGCACCTAGTCACTTCGTTAATATTATTGTTTTTTTTTGAGGTTATGTGCAGACATGATTGTATACCAATGACATATATAGTTTAAATAGACTGCTTATCCATACGTAAATAAAACGATGAAAAGCGGGTCGAACTGGGAGATGTTTTCTCTTTGTCTAGTGCATGCAATGTTTGTGTTTTGTCTCAATTTTGAGTGCTCACTGGTAAACAAAACTTTCACAGGACCGGTTTTAAAGAAAGTTTAGTCTAGTTGAGATTTTGTTCTCATTGTCATTACTCAGTCGGACATTTTGTTGAGTTGTTTATTTTATTTAGTTTTAATTATACTTATGTTCTGTTTTAAATTTTTTAATTATTTGAATATAAAAACTTGTTTTCTTTTTAAATTTAAATGGTGAATTGCTCTATAAGGGGTTGTAAGACCAGCTACAGAAATATAAAAAGTAACATTTCATTTTTCACGCAAGTATCAATACAAGTAGGTACAAGGTAAATACGTTTATAATAATTTTATGAATTATAATTAATTATAATAATATTATTATTAATAGAGTATTTATTGTAAATACAATTACATAAATATTATTATATTCAAAGGCCCGAGTTAGAGCTATCTGGGCTTTACAAGTACATTTTAAAATTTAGTTAGATACAGAGAAGTATCGTATAATAAAAACTCAATATAAATAGAAGAAAAACGAACATAAGTACCAATACAAAGAGACAAACACTTTTATTCTTTGATAGGATCTTTCTATGTGAATTCTAGCTCTGGCAATTTTGGCATTAAGTAAAGCCTCTTGATGGCTGAACTAATTTTTTTTTTATTGAGGAAAGGAGGCTGTATAATTTGTATACCTTCAGCTTCTGTTATGTTTTCAATAAGAAAACCTTTGTTAAACATTTTACTATCGAGAAATGATTCACACACTTCAAGTATTAAACTTTGTTAAAAAATGTCTATTTCTGAAGTTCTACCACCATATGCTTCACTTTTGTAGGTAATGAGACCAGTAGGTGACACTCCAGTCAATATTTTAATAGTATGCCTCTTTTTGTAGTCAGAGTAATTTTTTAGCCTACAACAAACACATTTGGCTTGCTGTATTGGGATTTCGGTACAATCAAGTAGTACTCTTACTTACATAGAGGCACGTTATTTAATATTTCTTGTTTTGAAGGCCGAATTATACCATACTAAGAACTTCTACCAGTTTTATTAAAAAATGTTAAAAAATTTAATGATAAAAAGTTTCATTCACTCCAAATAAAACGGATAAGACATTATATCTTGCATATCAGTTTTCAACTTCATAAAAGTAAATATAACTTGATCCTTTACAGACATAACTGATCTCCTTTTTCCTATTCTTTAGAAACAACGAATTCCACAATGGTGGCTAATAACTGGAAGGATTGCAATCCTATAATAGTAGATAGTTCTTTAGCACTGACAATTCTGTTTGAAAACGGATCAACTAAATCACCACTCTTCACTTGTGTTGAACAATCGATCCCAATTTTCTGCTTTTAAACGAAGTTTTGTAAATTAAGCAAAGCTATTCAGCAGCACACAAATCTTCATTATCTGCTTCTGTAGTAGATATATGTTCATTAACTGCAAAAACACATTAAACACAATAATTATTAACCAAACATTTTAAATTATGCATACGTACATCCATTGCCTGAAGAAGATAACTCAACACTTAACATTCTACTAGTACTGACAACATATCATTATTAAAGACAGTAGCCATAATTCTTGTTTTAGCTGGATTACTTTTCTTTTTATTAATAGTCGTTTTCTTTTTACCACTAATCTGAGCTAACTTACATCGACTAAGCTTAGTTGTACGTTCTTTTTGTGATTGTAAGTCAGAATCTTTCTTTCCCCCTTACCGATGCTAAACGGATCTTGACGTCAACTAAGATTGCACTTTGTACCTAGTTCATTTTACTATGATGTTGATCAGATTTCCACTGGTGGAATCTTATTATTATTCATCAAATCATTCACATTCACCGCCAAAATAATCCCTAATTGTCTAAATGGAACAAACTTTAGAATGTGAAAAACTACTAACTTTTAGTAAAATCTTTAAAAAGTTCATTCAATTTTTGCATAATATCTGCTTTTATAATGCGAAATAAATTTTAAAAGAATAATCAAGTGTCCGAATAGTGCCACTATACAGTGGTCATGGTCTAAAGTTAGTTATATACACATGAGTGTAAAATTGTTCATATCTATCTTCAAAATTGGTTAGATCTCTTAAAATGTTTTGAAAATTGGGAAACTAGACGTTATGACTCAAAATCCTTTTTTAAAATATCTAACGCAAGCTCCTGTCTTGAAATAAACATACAGATAATTTTTTTTAATTCAATTCCTACTTTGATGAAATATGAGTTTTAAACTCATTTGGGCCAGACCGATTCTGCCTGGTGAGCACTCGGCAAGCCAAGCAATATGACCCGCTTTTCGTCGCCTTGTTTATATATGGATGAACAGTCTATTAATCTATATATGTCATTGTTGTATACAGAATGAGCAATGTTTTGACTGCCATAACCACTCTAGACTTAAAAGTAAACTAAACGGTATATAAATCTTTTAAACCACAGTTATCATTTTCAGGCCGTGACATATGCGGTTGTGCAGCCACCGGTACCGGCAAAACAGCTGCTTATATGTTACCAACCTTAGAAAGACTATTATATCGACCATCAGGCGACGTTCCTGTCATTAGAGTGCTGGTGTTAGTCCCCACTCGAGAATTGGGCGTCCAAGTTTATCAAGTCACTAAACAAATATGCCAATTCACCGACATACACGTTGGTTTGGCAGTAGGGGGGTTAGATTTAAAAACCCAGGAGAATATATTGAGGAAAAGTCCCGATATTGTTATAGCCACTCCTGGAAGATTGATAGATCATTTGAAAAGCACTCCCAGCTTTGGTCTGGACGCTGTAGAGGTACTAATACTCGATGAAGCTGATAGGATGCTCGACGAGTATTTTGCAGAGCAAATGAATGAAATTATCAAGCAGTGCTCTCGAAAACGACAAACGATGCTTTTTTCAGCCACCATGACTGAAGAGGTTGAAAGTTTAGCTGCGGTCTCGCTCTCAAAACCTATCAGACTCTTCGTAGACAGCAACAGAGATGTTGCCTTCAATTTACGCCAGGAATTTATTAGAATACGTTCTGATAATGAAATAGACCGGGAACCCATACTAGCAGCTTTAGTTTGTCGAACTTTCAGGGAGCATTGCATGGTGTTTGTACAAACCAAAAAACAGGCACATCGTGTGCATATTTTATTAGGACTTTTAGGACTTAAAGTTGCTGAATTACACGGAAATTTGACGCAACCTCAACGTTTGGAGAATTTGGAACGATTCAAGACTAAACAAGTCGATATCTTGATAGCTACAGATGTAGCGGCGCGTGGTCTGGATATATCAGGAGTACAAACTGTAATCAACTTTGTAATGCCTGCTACAGTCGAACATTACATACACAGAGTTGGTAGGACTGCTAGAGCGGGACGAGCAGGTGTATCCGTCAGTTTAGCGGGAGAAAAAGAAAGAAGGATAGTCAAAGACGTCATCAAACGTGCTAGAAACCCTGTCAAGAGCAGGGTAATTCCTCCGGATATTCTAGAAAAGTACAAAATTAAGATTGAAAGTTTGGAAGCACAAATAAACCAAATCCTACAAGAAGAATATGAAGAGCGGATGCTTAGTAAAGCCGAAAACCAAGCGAATAGAGCGGGAAAGATACTTAAAGGCGAAAAACCCGAAGCTAGACCCTGGTTCCAGACCAAACAACAACGAAAAGAGGAACAAGAAAAATTAAGCTTGAAGAACGTACCTAAAAAGGATAAAAACGACAAAGGACCTAAAGGCAAAGACAATAAAAAGAAGGGTAAAGGAAAGGACGGTCCGGAAGCTAGAATAACCGACGAGCTTAACAAAGTGATGCTGGTGCAAGCGCGATTAGCGAAACGGAAACACAAACAGAAGAAAATTAGTACCGTCCCAGATGATGGTTCGCAGAAGGCTGGGACTGTGGTGAAGAAGAAGAAATCTTACTTTTCCGATCTGGTCGATACGTCGCAGAAGAAGGCGAAGAAACTTAGATACGAAAGTAATTTTAAGCAGAAAATGAAGGGTAAGGGCAATAAAGGGAACGCTGGGAATAAGAAGAATAAAACTTTCGGGAAACCACAACAAAAGAAGAGAAAGTAAATTGTAATTTTTTTAAATAAATATTGTTATTTTTTAAATGTTTTTTTTTATTAATACTCATTATTGCTCTGATTTGTTCCACAATATTGATACATCAATCGTCATATCAGGAACAAAATAGATAAGAATAATTATAAAAGCATGAAGTTCATATAAAGTTATCAAATAAAGGAAGATGAATTAAAGATACAATTATTCAAAACATTTTTCATATCGCATCTTCAGAAGAACAATGACGCAAGTGCAAAAACAATTCCTCAGAAATGATAATTACATTTTTTGTTTATTTATGATCATTGGTTAACTAAGCAACAGTAATCCTGCAAATAATGAAGGAAGTTATAATATACCTACAGCAAATTTATTCTAGTTATAGATAGCGCATTCAATTTCCAGAATTTTCCAAAAAATAAGTAGCTACAGCCTATATAAGTCAATGGCCTTCCATTTACGTCATTGTTCTTCTTTTACATATAATACTTTTTACATTTATGACACAATTTAATGCCAAAATTTATTTATCTAACTCATATTTCTTAACTCGTTGCTTCAGGAAGGTAGCCTATTAAGAAAAATTAGTATTATAAAATAAATGTAATAAAAACTTTAATAGTAACAATAATTACAATTTTAAACTATAGATCAAGAATGTCGCAATCCACACTTGCGTCTTTATACCACTAGAATTTGACCGAAAACTTTTAAAACAGGTAAGAAGTAACAAATGCGTCGTTATAGTAGCGGAACCTAAGTTGAAAGCTACGGAGTTACGAAGTATCTTCCCCCTACCGACACCTGTGCGTACTAAATTTAATTCGTCCCAATGTTTTGACATTTATAGTTAACTAAAAATTTAAAATTTTGGACGTCATTGTTTTTCTGGGGAATCGAATATCTTCAGTGCTAACGAAAATACTGAAAAATTCAAATTTTCTTACAGCTACGGTCCCTTTTAGAAAAATCATGTTTATGCCAAAATGCCAGTGAATTGTATATTTAAAATGGAAGAACAATTTCTCAGATAATACAATATATGACAATGACAACCGCCTATAATAAAACAGCAGTCTTCTGCGTATCCTGAATTTGTATCCCTGGAGTGGATGTTATTTTGGAACTTTCAACTGGTCCGAGTGAGCTAACTGATTCTTTAGCAATAAACTGTGACTCCAAAAATAATATTCACTGACAGCAGCAAGCAAAATATCAGGTGCGGTTTAATCATCCGCTTCTGCTTCCGGAATTGTCGGTTCAGTCGTTCTAACCTGTCAGATTAAAACAAGAAAACCGACAATTCCGAAGCCGATTTGAGATTTCATTTAACTCAAAATCGGCCGATTTTAGAGAAAAAAGTCATTGATGCTTTTTTGTAGAGTGGACATTTTCCCATTGAAATTTACTTTTGGCAAGCCGAGAAAATGTGAAATGCGCAAGTTACAAGTAAAAAATGGATCACTTTTTCATTAAAAATCGAGTTTTCTCAAAAACGGCTGCTGGAACCGATTTTGAAAAATATATTGCGCCAATCTATAGCCCTTCAGAAATACTTTGACCGAAAAAAAAGTCTAGCAAATAAACTTTTCATTTAAAGTTGGTTCCCAAGCACCGTGATAAACATGGTGATGGTAAAATTTCAAATTTTTTAAATAGACTCTCGTGATTATTCAGATGGATACGCTCTACCACTACTAGACTGGCGCGTATTGTTCTATCTCTGTCTTATCACTAGCATCGCTTATTCTATATCGTTCTTCTGGCAGCATTGTAGGAAAGTTAATAGGTTGTATTTGTTGCCATTTTCATATTTCGTCTAAATGTTTTTGTGTCTTCTGTAAAATCACTCTACTCTAAACCTAGGAAGTTTTAATAATCAGCCAATGATAACTGCTTCTATAAATGAAGAAATATATACCTACCTACCAAATGAATACCCTACACGATTTTTGTTTTACGAAAAATCCTAAACCTGGCTTTTTTTAACTAAATCTGTGGACATATCAACTATTTACTACAGCACTACATTTCAATTAAAAACACTGGTTACTTTGTATGTTATTACAACGCATAGAACAATAAATCAAAGAGTAATAAAATAAAACTTATTGCAAAGTTACTTCATCAATATTACGTGCTTAGTCACAGTAGTCACTGTCAAAATCCCAGCGTCGAAAAGTAAACCGTCTAAATTTAAATCGGCGCTCGTTTGTTTTCTACCGATTGATCCGTAAGTGAATAGGCGAGCTTTCATTGGCCGAAATTCTAAAGCCATCCTCTCTTAAAACTAATTCCCCTATTGTTGCACCATGCCAATCGAGGGGAGGTATTTAAGATGACATCATCTTTTACGTAGCTATTAAAAAATCAGTTCGCGAATATTCGAAGTACGTGGAACTGTTCATTAAAGGAGTGTTTGTAATTTTATTGGTATAATTTTTTGCGTTAACCTTTAAAAATGTCGATATACCTAGTTGTAACGTGTTGTGTATTTGTGTGCATTTAAATAATAAAATTGTGATAATGTTAGACATATCTCGATCATATGGAATATAAGAGAAAAATCCTTATTAACCTACTACAATGAGAATTTGGATCTTTTCAACCTTATGTAAGTGTAATTAAATTTTAATTATTTGAAATAAACCTATCTAACTTATTTTTAAAGAATTTCAAATAGGGTCAATGCAAGAACTGGGCGTCCATTTATTTTTTCAGGATATAGGTAGGTAAAAAACGAATCTGATCAACTTTTGACCTGTATTCATTTAAATATGTTATCGACATAAACTGTGTGTACCTATGTGTATTAATAATATTGTCCACTTTAAACACAGTTTTGGTGTTAATATTTTTGTCGGATATCGTGAAACAACACCGGTTTTTTTGGATTTTGAGTCATAATAACCAAAATCGAAGAATGACTAAACAAACTAATATGTGCAATGAAAGCATACTACAATTTATGTATAGAATATTTAGCAATTTTATTTAAAAACAGTTTAAACTTGAATAATAAAATGAACGTTTTTTTTTAATCAATCTAAATCGATATAAATCTGGAAACGAAGCACGAAAGTGGCTAACGAAGTATCTCGAACAGCTCCGATTCGGGTCTAAACATAAGCGGGTGCCGCGAACATTTGAAAAAGCACAGTGCCGTCTTGGGTAATTTGAAACCGATCAATATGTTTTTGCTATATTACTCTACTGTACCTAATGTTACTATTAGAGATAGAAATCTAGTTTTTTGGAATAGGAAGATGTAAAATATAACAGAGAATATGTTCTATATTAAAAATTAAATACTTTTGGTAAATATATGGAACTATTACTTCTTGCATTGAACCCTTCTATTGACATTTTTTTGTGGATCATATTGTACCAAAATGCCCGTCAAAAGCACTGACTATGCTCGAAATACAATCATCTCACCACAAGATGGATTTAAGCTTAAATTTAGAATGTTGTTGTTCTCTTTTATCCGTTTTTAAATTATTGTAGATACAGAGACATCATCGCAAAAATAGTCAAAACGGATTCAGGGTACCCCAAACGTAAACATTTCTGTACTTTACTTACTGCATACAGAAAAGTTAAAATGACTATAAATCCTAGAAAACTATAAATCTGTTTCTATTTGGAAACAGTTATTTTAAACCAACAGTATGTCGATGATAATTTATGCTTTTTGTGGTTCGTGTTTCGTAATCGTTAAATAATTGCAAATGGTAGACATAATATTATACTTTTTATTTTCGGTTGATATTAGTTACTGTTTCAAAACTATTTGTAAAGGACTAAACAACGCAAGGAAAATTATGTTGTAAAGCTTAATTTATAACCGCCGTAACGTAACTTAAGAACTCGTATACTTATTTATAAATGTTCGTAACGTAACTTAAAACGTACCGTAGAAAGTTCGCCAACTTTTAACTTAACAACTTAAGACCTTACGGTCAGCCAATGAGATAATTCTGAGTTCAGCATGTGGACAAATACCATTTGTAAACTATCATTCTCCTTTTTTATGGACATACATTATCATAAATGATTTGTGTTTCTGTTATTGGGGATAAACTATTTATGAGATATGAGTGTTGTTGCATATACCTATAAACATCAAGTCTAGAACTGAAATAAGAAACAAAACTATAGTTTGCTGGGAAATATTAAATTCTCAGTATTGCTCAAAAACAATCAACATCTTCGGTAAACTATTCTGTTTTATTATATTTTTATATTATTGCTTTTAAAGTAGTTAAAATCATAATTTATAAGTTTTATTTGGAGGTTAGGTACATAGTTCTTCTTCTGTTCCTTTTATGGGCAATGTCCTTCGGGACAATTCACCCAAAGGTATAGTTCTTCCATTATCAATTGCAGATCATAAAAACTCGTTCGGAACCTTTACCGACAATTTTGTTTGATCTGCCATAGGCGTAGATACCTACCTCATTTTATAAATTTATTTTATTAATACTTTTAATATATATCATATGCAAGAAAGTATTCGTTAAAAGGAAATCGAATAATTATAAATTGGACGTTATTATACGCCCTTATTTAGACAGATGCACTTAATTGTAATCTTACTTGGACTTAAAAAAAAAATCATTATAGCTCGTTAACTTGCTACAACTGAATATTAAATTATATAACGTAAAAAAGCGAGTAAAGTGTACCTGCCTGTAAGGGCGTTTGGTTTAAACAGGGTACCAGACGTGAACTGAACCCTTTTTGTACCCCATTCGTTCTTTTTCTGGAAAACGAAATTTCAAAGAAAAAACCATGAAGGAAAATAAAATCTTTGCAAATAAAACAAAAGAAAAAAAACAATTCAATTCTAAAGTATCTTTATAAATAATCATGGCAGTCTGAATCCTCTGAACTAGAGTCATCATTTGGTTGAATTATGATGGGTTGTAAAGAGGGTAATATTACATACTCATCTTCTTCTTTGATAACATGTTCAACACAGTTTTTCCAAAGCTCTTGGCGGTCTGCTGCTAGAACTTTCTTTACGAGTTCTACAACTTCTTTACTCAGTTCTGGAGACTGATTACATTTTCGTAATTCTGATTTTAAGTTTGTCAATATTAACTCTATAGGGTTAAATATGCAATAGTAAGGAGGTAGTCTGAGAAGAGTTTGCACAGCTTGTCAATATAATACATTTTTTCTAACTTTATACCTTTAATAACAGTAACCAATTCTTTGTTTGTTGGTCCTTTTTTACTATCACTGGCAGGAATAGGAATATTTTTTTCAGACATAAAAGCTAAAATTTGAGCTTTTTTACTGCTACTATTTGGTATTTTAAGGAGTTGCCGCGAGTGGTAGGATGCATTGTTCATAACGATTGCTGACTGTGGTGGAATGTAAGGTAAAAGCTGTTCATTAAACCGTTTTTCAAATAATTCTGCTGTCATATCTTCATGATAATCAGCTGCACAGTTTTTAATTTGTTTAGCAGATAATAATAAAGCATTAGGCACGAAACCGTCTTTGCTTCCAGCGTTTACTATTATAATGCGTTTCCCTTTAGAACATGGCCTATTCAAACAGCAATTTTTACTACTGCCAACCCAACCGAAATTTACTACATCGTGACTGTCAAACCATGTTTCATCTAGATAAATTATGTGTCTATTAGAACTTCTGTAGCCTTTTATCTGACGCAAATAATCTTGTCGCCATTGAACTATCCTTGACGATTCGGTGATTGCCATCTGTTCATTCAATTTTTTATGTTTAAAACCACATGCTGACAAAACTTGACGCAATGTTTCCAAACTGGTATAAGTGTATCCTGGAAAATCTGCCACCTTTTGCTGTATTACTTCCAATGTCGGAACCCTGTTCTCCTTATATAAACTATAAATTGTCCTTCGTATAAAATCTTGGGTAGCTCTGTCAACTGATTTCAGTTTTTCTTTACATGTTTTTCGGTTTTATGAATAATCCACAGCAACCCCTTTCGTGACTACCGGATAAACGGAAAATTTATTTACTTTAGTTAATTCAGCAATTGTTATTATGAACGCATTATCAGACTGCTGAATATTTTCCTTTTTTAAACATTCGAATATATTTAAAATAACTTGTTGCGTTTGTATATCTAAATCCTTATCGTTAAAGTCATACCTGTCTTTAATCTCACTACACTGTGCAATTTCATTTTCTTCATTCGCCCATGGTCTAAAGAACGCCATATATATATTTATTAAAAGAAATTTAAATTAAACCAACCACACATACAAAACACACCGCACGACAGTACTCCACTGATATCGCAGACTGTCTTCCAGGAATATTTTCGAACACCTGCCTTCCGTAAACCTTCGGCCAATACAGTGCATTTAAGTTTACGATTCGATGTTTTCATTGGTAAACAACTGATATGGTTCGTTTAATATTTACCGCTTGTATAAGGGGAGTAAACATTATTTTTCGTTTCTTAATTTGGCATGAGTACCTTGCGTATATATTAAATATTGATGATTCCCCACATAACTGTGTTCTGCAATTGATAATGGAAGGACTATACATAGCAGAGTTGGGTCGGATACAGGAAAAAAGTATCCGAGTACCAGATACGGATACTTACAATGTATCCGGATACTTTTTAGGATACTTTCACCTAAAAAGTACTCGGATACAAGTATCCGGATACTTTTTTCGGATACTTTTAAATTGAGTTAAAATAATGTTTTCATACTAACAGTTATAATTATGCAATAAGATTGATTACGAGTAACAATAAACAATACTAGGCATAAATAAATTATCGAAAATGGAAAGCGATATAATAGAAACAGGAAAATACTACTCAATAAATTGTTTATTATTTTTATACTATGAATATAAAACATTAAAACAAAATGAACAATAAAACATAAAGGTGCGTGTAAATAAAACGAGTCGCGACTGAACCGCGCCAAAAACCAGCCAGTGTCGTGTCCATATAAATCTAACGAAATAAGCTCGTTGTTGGCGCGACTTGCCATGTTTATACAACCTTTCGATATTCTCGTCAGTGTCAGATGTATTCGACAATCCATTTTTTGTGGATCCTCCTACGAGCGGTACTTGGTAGATTCGAGAGCGTCGAAAGGAGGAGGAGTGAGAGATTGCTGAATGTTTTGTTCTGGCTCGTATATTTGATCTTGTCAGATCTGTATACTTTATTGATGTTGATGACGACATAAATAACACATAATCAGTAACATTATGAGCAACAACGTCATACATGTATTTTCTTAACTACATTTTAAGAACTAATAATGTAATGAGACATTTTACAAAACAAAAAATTCGAGGTGCCTACACCTACTTACCTTTGCGTATAGTTAGGCACAAAAACTGATACAGAAAGTTTAGTTATATTGCACTATATAAAAACACATGAACAACCGTCTTTTGTGTTTACCAACATAACTGGGATAATGGAACACCTCCACAAGTTCATGACGCTAACACCGGGCAGGATTTTTCCTGTAAAAACGTGCCGCAAGATGCTGAATCCCGACCGTCTGTATACTGGGTGAATCGTCGAATTCATCCTTGGTGATGTGAATTTTTTTTTGCTTTATTTTAAATTTTACAGGGTGCACCAAACAAAACTAGAAATCATAATAAAATAATTATTTTACTATTTTTTATATTAAGTAGGTACCTATTGCAATTGTGTCTTAAATATTATAATATTGAAAAATACGTATTTCATTTCTAATTATACAGGGTAGCTCAAAGTAATTCGATTATACAGTGTGTCTACTTAAGTTGGAACCATAGGGAAAAAATTTTATAATTGATTTTAGAAGAAAAAGTTATTCTTTATAAAAAGTCCTGCATGACTCAAAACTTAAAATACAGTTATCAGATATCAAAATTTTCAAGCCGTATACAAGGTTTGTCAAAAAATATGAATTTTGTTTTTAACAAAATCGAAAATTTTCATTAAGAAAAGTTGATTAAAATTGAAAATTACATTCAAATATGCAATTACACTGATCTATCTGAAAAATCCGATTTTTTCTAGATTTTGCATTGATCCACCTAATTACGGTAATCCATAATTTTTTCTCTCTCTTCTCTACTATAAACATGATACGCTTTGCTTTTCTTGATGTTTGTAAAGAATTTAGCAATTTTCTTAATAAAAATTTTCGATTTTGTCAAAAATAAACGTACTTTACTAAGTTTTGGGTCATGCAGGACTTTTTATCAAGAATAACTTTTTTTTTCCTAAAATCAATAATAATTTTTTTTCCATATGGTTCCAACTTAAGTATATTTTAATAGAGATAATATGGATTGGATCAGTTACGATTGTGGTAAATAATTTAAAAGTATCCGAATGTCGACAAAAGTATCCGGTATCCGGATACTTACAAATTTGATCACGGATACGGATACCGGATACAAAATTTGAAAAGTATCCGGATACAGCTTTCGGATACACATAAAGTATCCGGATACTACCCAACTTTGATACATAGTTTATACATGTTTATTTCATAAGGTTGTCAGTAATTTGATAATTTCTGGAATACACCACGCATGCTCAACTCTTACGTTACGTACATTTATAAATAGACTTTATTCTTATATCTTACGTTAAGTTTCTACGGCGTTAAGTTACGTTACGGTGGTTATAAATTATACTTAAAACGATGTCCTGAATCATAAAGCAATTTAGTCAGCTATAGAGAGATAGACTACTATTTTGGTCCCTCATCTCAATGCAAAAAGTAGGAGGGTACATTGGAGGTGAAGGTGAACAACATGTACTATGTCCTGGTGGTTGGAGTTGTCGTATAACCTGTCAAATTTAAAATAAAGTCGCTAATCGATGAATTTTTTTTTGCTGGCAAATCCCTTTGAAAGCATTTTCTGTCTTCCGATTTTGTTACTCGTTTTTCAACGAAATTCGGAATATAAGTAGCTGAAACGCGGTTTTTCTGAACTTAAGATGATATTGCAAGCATTTTTTTGGGTCGACCAAAGGGTTGATATGCAAAAATAAAATTGTAACCTTGAAATTGGTAAAAAATCTGAATCGAAAGTGATTTAATTGAACAAAATATTTGTATGCCTCGTAATTAAGAGTTTTGCCCTTGCAAGGCATTTTTTATCCAGTAGTTTTTCTTATATAAACAAATTCAAAATGGCGCCTAGTGACTTGAGAGACCTTTATTTGTAAGAGCGTGTATTAGTTTTTATTTTCCTGTATCCAGTAAAGGATTCATGATGTTTTCTACCTCGAGATTTCGACGGATCTTTAAGTTTTGAACAATGTTTTGCGGTCCCTTGAATCCGTTTTGACCATTTTCGCGATGTCTCTGCCTGTATCTTAGATAACTTAAAAACCGATAAATGTAAAAACACATTTTAAACTTTAAGCTTTAATCAATCTATCCTATCAATGATCCTTTAACTATTCTATTGTAACGCCCCACCCCCATACCCCTTTGATTTTTATTATTTTCCTCTCGATTTTGTTTTACGTCAAATTCTATACTTACTGTATTTACCCTTTTTCCTTTAGTAGTAGTGATCATTTAGTTAATTCATTGATAATTTATATAGATCACGTTGTCATAATGTTAATTAAAATAAACCAGGATTTAATGCAAAATTTGGTGCAAATTGGTAAAAATAAAACAAACTAAATTTATATTTAAACCCTTTTATTTTTATAAATGTAACGTAATAATTTTTTGCAAAGTATATTTCATTAAGTACTTTTTACAGACGCAGATCACGTTCATTTGATAGCAAGATATATTTTCTTTAGCTTGATTATATCCTAAATATACAGCAGGATTGTTTCTTAGGTATTTATTTCGACGATTATAGAGGTTATGACTAACGGAGTTAATGAACAGCACCAATTCGTCAGTTGGTTAACTTACTTCATATATACTTTATGGTTCACTAACAATTAAATTTCACCATCTAGGTTTGATCAGATTTGTGTTTTTTAAATAACCAAAGTCCGAAGGCCATCTGGTTTATTGGGTTACATATTTTGAAGTAAATGTCATCCCTTATTCAAACGAAACTCAAGTGATATCTCAAAGAAAGTTACATTAACCCTTTTGACTCACCATTGAAAATACAGACAATAGGTTTATCTAAACTAGACATTACGTAGTAATTTTATCTAGCGTTGTGACGGCGTCGATTTTGGGTACGTCGCAGCGTTGAGCGTCGTCTTATTTTATGGCGGAGAGGAAGGTATTTATTACGGTACTGCGTCGGGACGGATATAAGGTAGGAAAAACTTGGGTGGTTCTGCGCGACGAAGGGTGTCGTTACAGGTATTATGAAGGAAAGTAAGGCGAAAGGACGTTGATCGTGGGGACGTAGAAAGATAGAGAAGTAGGGCGGCGGGACGTTAAGGGTCGGGATGTAAAAAAGTCCTGGAGGTAAGTCGTCGAGACGTAAAAGGTAGAGAAATAGGACGGCGGGCGGGATGTAAAAAAGTCCTGGAGGTAAGTCGTCGAGACGTAAAAGGTAGAGAAATAGGACGGCGGGACGTGAAAGCGTTCGGGAGGTAGGTTGTCGAGACGTACGAGCGTCAAAAGGAGGTAGAGTAGGAAATGCGTCGGTACAGGAAAGGTGCTGAATACTTAACTTGAAATATAACTTAATTTGAAAAGTAACTGAATTAGGACTGGATTTAAAATAATAATTACTCCTGCGTTCCCCGAGGTATTTATACCCGTTTTAATATTATGCCCACTATCGAATTTTTAATGTTTTTAAATAAAACTCTGTAATTAATTTGAAACTAAATATATTGCTTATGGAATATCCCATCTGATGAAATGGATGAAACTAATGTTTATTTACAAAATGTTAACGAACGATACCTATAAACTAACGAATACAACAAAATACTGATTATGATAACACTGAGTATGTATTGAGTATTTCCATAATTACTTTTTTACCTGATATGAATCAATTACAAAAAATATCAAGAGTGAAATACCAAGCAAGCTCTATCACAATGTTTTCTTTCCGAGATTGATATCGGAAATTTGAATACATAAAAATAATAAACTTCAGGACTCTTCAATGGAAATCTGCAATTTAATAACGTATTGATAGAAGTGGTAAAATTATTGGATTTAAGGCTACATTAGGAATTAGGTAAAATAGAGGTAGAAAATTTAAATTTGTTAAACAATTAATTAGGAATTCTGCATTTAAAAAATAGAATTCTGCAAATAAAAAATAAAGTTCTGCAAAAAGGCAAAATATTTACAAATAAATATAGAATTCTTTAACCATGTCAGAGTTCTGTAATCAAAAGCCAGAATTCTGCAAATAAAAGTCAGAATTCTGAAAACAAAAGTCAGAATTCTGCAAATTAAAGTTTCTATACGAAATAAGTCATAATATCTAAAATTCCTTAATGAAAAAATAATATGCACAAGTCAGAATTCGTAAAAAAATACGGATAATAAAAGACACAAAACAAGTGTAAAATAAGAATGAGAATAAAATGGTAATTCTGAAAAATAAGTCAGAATTGTGTGAAAGTAATGTCAGAATTCGCATTATCAAATCCCTACAAATAAAATTTGAAATTGTAATTTTTAAAATAATTGAGAACAGAATTTCAAAAGACATTTGCGAATTGAAATATTAATAGATTTCTGAATTATAACATAATTTAAAAAATGTAACACTTATCATCATAAAATTATATTTCCAATACATTGGAAGTTAAAATTACTCTACAAGTCAGAATTCGTAAAAAATTCAGAGAATAAAGAACAGAATTCTGTAAAATAAGTCAGAATTTCGCAAATAATAGTCAGAATTTAATATTATAAGTAGGATTTGTTTATTAGACAGTATTTAAAAAGAAATGTATTATTATTCTAAGAAAAAAATATATATTTCCAACATAGATAGGAAGATGAAACAAAATAATATTATGAATTCTCAAAAAAAATTAAAATTCCGCAGTGTAAAAATAAGAATTTAGCAAAGTCAGAATGACGTACAAAAATAAAACTTTACTATAAAAATAGAATTCTATAAAAGTCCAATGAGAAACAATTCCAAACGGTAAGAATTGTAATTTCGTAAAATAAGTCAGAATTCTGAAAAATCGTAATTTTTATAACTGAGATCTTTTTAAAATGAAATACAAAATACTTGGGAATTCTAACAGAAAAATAAATATCATTTAAATTGAATGTGTTAGAACTAAGATAGAATTTCAAACAGTAAGAATAAGAATTTCCCAAAATAAGTCAGAATTCTGTAAACAAGTCGTAATTTTTATAACTGAAGACTTTTAGGGACAGAAAAATAAATACCATTTCAAATTTATGTGATAGAGTTTGCCTGCCATTCGGTCTCAAAACAACTGCTAAATTGATACGAAAAAAATTCGTCAAATTTGAGCAGTATGAAAAAACAGATATGATTATCAAGATATTTACGTTCTGATGTACAATATATACACAACTGTATTATTTACAAAGGTACTGGGTTAATATAATATGCTATGTTTTGATTATAGAACGGTCAGTTTCCTCCAAACTTTCACAAAAAAAAAAAAAAAATATTAATTAAAACGAATCCACTGGATTTTTTTTTTTAACATAAAAGAAAAATATTATTAGCTGCATTTTGAACAAAAATCGATATAATTATGTTCAGTTAAGAGGTCCGTCCTGTACTATTCATAAAACCTAATTTACTATTAAAAAGTCAAATATGCTTAAAAACAACGTAAGATATGTAGAAACTGATTAAATAAAGTATTTTAACATAGTTAACATTAAATTGCAAGAAAAATTATAGCATAATAAAAACAAGTACAAATTTCTTGCATTAAAACATCTTAAATTGTCTTTTCAAGATCATTCTATTCATTTTCTAACGTATTTTCGAAAGCAACAACGACGATATGTCAAAGTTGTCACTAAATTAAGATCTGGGGAAATTTGAAGTAAAATAAATCTGAAACACTGCATTGCATGAATCAATTGTAAAACTGGTTTATGCATTGGATTCACTTTCATCGATTTTTCCCCAGATCTAGGGAAATTTTTAGTAGAGTAGATCTGACAAAATCGCATTGCATTAATCAATTAAAAGACAGATTTATGCATTGTGATGTTGCCAGAGCTCTACAAATTTCCACAGATCTGGGGAAAAATCGATGAAAATGTACCCAAGTGGCTAGTAAGCCTGTCAACCATCTTTCTAAGTATCAAAAATGTTAAATTGTCATTTAAACGTCAACTATTGACATTGACTAATTTTTGGTTTTAATGAATCAACATGTAGTTATTTTTTTTATTATTGAAAATATCGCCTTTTTTTATTCATCTACAAATCACTAATTTTCTAAACAATATTAAAAAGAAACGATTAATCTTTTAGTAAGCCACTTGGGTATTCTTTCATCGATTTTTCCCCAGATCTGGCAACTCTGCGCCGCATGAAATCAATTGTACGACAGATTCATTCAATGCGATGTTACCAAATTACTGGGAAATTTGTAGTATAATAATTCTGGCAACACCGCATTGCATGACTCAATTGTAAAACAGGTTTATGAATTCGGTACACTTTCATCGATTTTTCCCCAGATCTGGGGAAATTTGACGACGCGCTGCGTGAATCAATTTGAGGACAAATTTATGCAATACGGTATTGCCAGAACGCTACAAATTTCCCCCAGATCTGGAAAAAAATCGATGAAAGTGGACTCAAGGAGCATACTATCTAATGTGAGACTTCTATTTATTTATTATACCTATTAATTGTCACTCTAAAGATACCATTTCGCAAGCCGAAACCGAGACCGACTTCAAAACGCGACGCGGCAGCAAGAGAGACCAAAAACGGTCTCTTCACGTCTGAACTCATGTAATTATATGAAACACATTTCGGTAGAGAGGAGACCAACGACAGCAGATTCAGTATGACAATATTTGCCGCCTTACTTCTGTCTTGGTGACGGATCGCTTGTCGCGCGTGCCCAAATGGTACCTTAATTATAAAAAATGTTATGTAGATAGTAAGCCACTTGGGTACGTTTTCATCGATTTTTCCCCAGATCTGGGGATATTTAATAGATTAAATCTGGCAACACCGCATTGCATGAATCAATTGTAAGAAAGGTTTAAGCATTGGGTAATCATTCATCGATTTTCCCCAGATATGGGGAAAATTTGTAGTAAAGTAGATCTGGCAACAACGCATTGAGTGAATAAATTTTAAGACAAAGTTATGCAATACGGTGTTGTCAGAGCTCTAAAAATTTCCCCAGATCTGGTGCCTTACTATCTAATGTGTAAAGTAACACACTTGTCAATTGTCATCTTAATTATCACTGTTAATTTGTCATTTAATCGTCTTAACTATTATGACATTTTAAACTAATTTTCGATTTTAACGAACCAACATATCATTATTTTTTTATAATTGAAAATATCGCCTTATCGCTTTCAAAAATATGTTCTACCGTAATTGCCGCCATTTTTTTATTCGTCTACAAAAAGTATAACATAAGAATGGCACTAATTTTCTAAACAATCTTAAAATAAAAACGATTAATCTTTTAGTAGATAGATAGTAAGCCACTTGGGTACACTTTCATCGATTTTTCCCCAGATTTAGGGAAATTTGTAAAGTAGATCTGGCAACACCGCACGAAATCAATAGTACGACTCGTTCACGCAAATGATAATTCCTCAGAAACTTCGCTGGAGAAGGGCGTTGCCATTAAATAACAAGTTTTTGAGGAATTATCAGTCCTATTTACAATCGATTTATGGAGTGCGGTGTTGCCATATATCTACTTTATAAATTTCTCCAATCAATTGTAAGTACGATGATTATTCCTTAGAAAATTCTCTGAAGCGACATTGCCATTTAATAAAAGATTCTAAACAGGCAACGCCGCTTTTCCAGCTAAGTTTCTGAGGAATTGTCAGTCATACTTGCGATTAATTCATGCGATGCGTTGTTGCCAAATCTACTTTACAAATTTCCCCAAATCTGGGGAAAAATCGATGAAAGTGTACCCAAGCGGTTTACTATCTACTTTTCCCTTAAAAATATAAACAATAAATTCGACTTACCAGTAAGTATAAAAATTAATTTGGCACGTTGATCTATATCAATTTGAGGTGCTGAAAATTAAAAACGAAACGAACCACAACAGAACTGGAATACTGATAAAACGAATTTCGTCACTATTTTAGGACGATCTGTATAACAACGATAATTTTTAAATAGAAATTAAAACGTTTCCAGTTCTGTCCATCAAAGAAATTTCCTAACAAGGGCGGTATATGATTGTCTATTGCCAATTTGATTTGTCCCACCCTGTAACACAACCTTAGAGATAGTATAACAAAGAAATTTTACCTATGAGAAAAGAAAAGCAATTTGCTTTTCTTAATTTTCTTATTATGGCATTAAATATAAGTCGTTTTTTATATCAAAATCGTCCAAACATGTGAATATTGATGATATACCGTTAAAAATATCTTCAACTTAATACAAACTACTTTGTGCATTTTTCTATAAATCTATTTATGTATTTATCAGTCTTGAAATAAGTCTTTCAAACTTTTGTAAATGCCTTTAATGAATTTTAAAGGGTGCGTGAAAAATGTCGCCTCTTTAAACAATAAATGTCACTTTTGACAGTCAAAAGTCACTTATAAACTTCAAAACTAACTTGTAAATAGAAAAGTCAATTGTAAAAGTCAAATGTCACTTCAAAAGTGACTTGTAAACGCAAAAAGTCAATTGTAAACGTCAAATGTCATTTATAAACTTCAAAAGTGATTTGTAAATGTCAAAATTCATCCTATTTATGTCAAAAGTCTTCACCAATCGTCAAATATTACCATCAACCATTAAAATATCACTGTAAAACATCAAACTACAACCTAAAGTGTCAAATGTTCATCTGTCAAGTCGAAATCCAGAAGTTTAAAGATTATTTTCAGTAAAACGGCGTATATCACCAACATCACTTAAACCCCACCCTCTAAATCTGGAATTCGTGCCCCGAGATAATTTTTGACAGCTAACATTTTTGACAGCCGTCAATGTTACATCCGTTATAAGATTCTTGTTGATTGATTTCGACAATCGTTCAGTCTGCTTTGTTTGTCGAAATCCGTTGATAGTTGCGCGAATTCGATAGAGTGGAAGATTTCTACACACAAATTTCCATATCCTCCATTTTGATAACCGTATCGGAGCTGGCCAGTTTCAAGAGAGTCTTTTTTATTCTCAGAGCGGGCAATCTGACGGTGGAATTTTGATGCCAACACTCTTTCATCAATTTTGACATACCGGATAGCAGCTAAAACATCAGTGAAAGAGATATTAAAGAAAGGGATATCTGTGAAACAGGTTTCAGTGAAACATATATCAGAGAAATAGATATCAGTGAAACAGATAACAGTAAAACAGAAATCAGTGAAAGATATATCAATGAAAGAGATATCAGTGAAATAGATATCAGTGAAACAGATATCAGTGAAACAGATATCAGTGAAACAGATATCAGTAAAACAGATATCAGTAAAACAGATATCAGTGAAACAGATATCAGTGAAACAGATATCAGTGAAACAGATATCAGTGAAACAGATATCGGTGAAATAAATATTGGTAAAACGGATAGCAGTAAATCAGATATCAATGAGAAAGAAACAGGTATTAGTAAAATAAATATCAGTAAAACAGATATCAATAAAACAGACATCAGTGAAATATATATCAATGAAACAGACATCAGTGAAACAGACATCAGTGAAACAGATATCAGTGAAACAGATACCAGTGAAACATAAATCAGTAAATATAATTAAATCAGCTTCAAAATTTATTTTTCCTTTACTCACCGTATCGCTGGTCCATCTGTTGGGCAAACTCGGCCTCTGTTGATCCACGCACACCACCTTTCTCATGTCTTCGAAGCTAGGATCGCTTGGCACCACGTCGAAAAACGGCGGTTTGTAATCCTCCGCTATGCCATTGCTTATCGTCCGTCTGCACATCTCCCAATATACCAGACCCAAGGCATATATGTCGGCCCGTCTGAACGAGTCGAAATGGTCCATTCGGATTCTAAAAATTGGTAAATGTGATGTTTGACAATTGACAGTATCACCGAGATGTCAGTTTCATTTGTCAAAATTCGTAAACACGTTTTGTATTTGGTATATAGTCTGTTTATAGTTTTTATACGTCAACTTCATTTGTCATACGTCAACCTTATTTGTCATACATCAATTTCATTTGTCACACGTCAAGTACGGTTTCTTCTATTTGTGAATGAAATTAACACTGAAAGTATTTTATGCAGCATACTTACGTTTCGTCAAGCACCTCAGGACTCATGTACCGCTTTGTACCGACTCTAGGATTCGAACCTATATCCAACTCGTCAGTCGTTTGAAAATGCGTCACGGCCAGCCCAAAATCGGCTATGCAGCAGGTACCATTGCTTTTAACTAATATATTTTTGCTTTTTATGTCCCTATGAGCTATCGCGGGTTTTCCCTTGAGTAGAAAAAGAAGAAATTAGAATCGAATCATCAATAGTAAAGATAGAACGAACCTGAGTACCGAAAATTTCAGTGTGCAAATGGACCAAACCATTGGCCAATGATAGACAGAGTCTCATCAGCTGCTGGTGAGACAACGACGTGTAATTTAGATAGTCGTACAGGCTGCCCAACGAGTGATAATGCGTGATCAACCATAATTGAGTACAAGAGTTGCGTGACGTCATGTCCGATCCTATATAACCCAAAATATTTTCGTGTCTGAGCAAAATCGTGCTAAAAATAAACGTTTATTTCTACAGTAGCCCAAAAAAATGTTTGCTGTTTAATATTACCTATAAATCTCGGTTTCCCTGGACCAACTGGCCTCGTCTCTGGAAAAGAAAATTTTGACGGCGATACTTTCGCCGTGCCATATGCCCCTCCAGACCTCCCCGTACCTTCCCTTGCCGATGCACTCGACCAGCGATATCTGTTTTGCCAACGTCCTTTGGATGAGTAGTGGCAAACCGGAACCGCTTCCTGACGTCATGGATTGTTCCAGGTACTCTCTTAGAGTGCTGTCGCCTGCAGCGGTGGCTCTGAGCAAGTCGTCGGACGCGTAATAGGTATCGGGATCGGCTCTGTTTTCGTTGCATAACCTGCAGAAGGATTTTTTTCGATATCAGCGTCTTTGGCGCCCAACGTGGGGCAGTCAAACTTACCTATTTCTGTAATATCTTCTCATAAAATACAACGCTATGACGCCGATGGTCCCAAACACTACCAAAGGACCCAAAATGGCAGCGAATATCTTCAATCCGTATATAACAGAGTCCGTGTACTGACTAGTGCTTTCTTTGTATATGGCCGGCAATTCTGGGAACTCCCCATCGTTACATAAATCTCCCACGCAACAGTCAATCTGAAATTGACCGCTGGCATGGCGTTTATGTTGGACGGTAACCGAAGGTGTTCTAAAAATAATGGACATCTTTATCATGGTATTAAAAAATGATAATCTTATTTAAGACATTGGTTTTAAATTAAATTAAAGACCGCGAAGATCCGTAAACGTGTCTGTAGGTTGGATCCTTTAGTACCATTCAAAATAAATATTTACCAAAATTTGTGTCAGCTGTTAATGTAACACATCAATGCATTGCATTTTAAAAACATTGCTACTTAAAGCTCGAAAGTTAAACTGAAGATTTTAGAAATCAATGTGATTCTCAGTTAGAAGATTTTTTCAATTAAAATAAAAAGAATGAAGCAAAATATCTCAAAAAATATAAAAGAACAAACGACAGACGTTTCTTAGAACGATTTAAACTAATACAATTGCAAGTTTAACAGCAAATAAGGTACGCTCATTAATCTTACAGTAGTAAAGTCCACTGACTCTCGCTTGTTCTGATCATATATTAATGCAAAAAAATTAAAATTCACATATTCTAGGCACCATGTTGTTTGAAGATGAATCATTTTCCAAACCTCAAGAAATAGTTGATAAGTTTAGTCAATTCTTTGAAAGTGTTTTTGTAACATCATTGGAGCCAAAGCAGGATAGGGTTAATTTATTTGAATCATAATTTTATGGTGACATCATTAATATTGGCCATATTAGTGAACCTGACATCATACAAGCCAGTCAAAAATTAGGCAATAAAATGACCCCTGGATCTGATGATAAACCATCATTTTTTGTTAAAGATTGTATTTATGTCTTAGCTCGTCCATTAAACATAATATTTAATTGAGCATTAAAGTCAGGAAAATTCCCTGAACAGATGAAAGAGGCAAGAATTATTCCTGTTTTTATATCCGGTGATAAGACAAATCAAAAACTATCGTCCTGTATCTATCCTGTCAAAATTTCTCAAAAATCTTCAAGATTGTTATTTACAATCACACATTCGTCTGTTTGCATCCTAACATCTCCTTCGCAGCATGGTTTCTTAAACAGAAAGTCTACTTAAAGTAATTTACTTATAATAACTCAACGCTTATCTGAAGTGGTTGATACAGGTGGGCAAGTTACATTGATTTTTCAAAAGCTTTTGACAGAATGAATCATGGGATATTGATTGATAAGTTGAACCAATTTGGTTTTTCTCAGGCCTTAATAAGGTTCTGTAAATCATATTTTCTGGAAAGGCAGTAATTTGTTTCTCATAATAATTATTCTTCACGAGTGTACTTTGCAAAATCAGGCGTCACTCAGGGTTCAAACCATGGACCATTGTTATTTTTGTTATTTATTAATGATTTCGGTCACTATTTAAATTCTTACTGACTTATTTATGCAAACGACTTTAAGAAATATGTCTTAGTATTAGACATGTATGACTGTTTAGCAATTCAGCAGGACCTAGAAAATAGGTTAATGCTAAATACATCTAAGTGTAAACTGGTATACACCAGAAAAATATCTACTATATATTTTTATTATGATATGAATGGTTTAGTTTTGTCACTTTGTTCCTTTATCACTGATCTGGGTGTAACTTTTGACTGAAAACTAAGTTTTGTTGAGCATATTAATATGTGGATTACTGCTCATCCTGCGCTAGCAGTGCTATTAATAATCATTTCACTAATGTAGTATTCAATGATTATACCACCATGTACGTCCAAAATACATTCCATTTTATCAGTGTTAGTGCTCATAATGTTGTTGAAGCCATTTCTTCACTAAAAAACACCAACTCTGTTGGTATTAACAGTATTTTCACAAAAGTTATAAAAACAATCTGTCCACCTATTGCTCATGCTCTGGCACGTATAATAAACACATCAATTGCCTTGGGTAAATTTCCAGCAGATCTAAAAATGGGGGTAGTAACACCAATCTTCAAAAAAGGAAACCAAAAATTACTTGAAAATTATAGGCCAATTACTGTTCCTACGGTATTTTGTAAGGTTTTCGAGAAATGTGTATACAAACACGTGTTGTCGTTTTTATTTAAATATAATATCATATCAGATCACCCACATGGTTTTCTTCCAGATAGGTCAACTGAGAGTGCCACTATGGGCTTTTTCAATTACATATATGGTCAGTTGGATAAAAAGAGATTTGTGGGGGCGCTCTTTTTTGACCTCTCCAAAGCTTTTGACTGTATTGATCTGAATATAATTGAAAATAAATTATTTGCTTTGGGTTTCAGAGGGGATTTTCTAACGTGGCTATCTTTATATCTCAACATGAGGAAAATTTGTGTTAACATTGAAGACTACAGATCTATATTTAAAGATATTGATCGTGGTGTCCCTCAGGGGTCAATTCTAGGCCCACTATTTTTCTTGTTATATATAAATGATCTTTCATCACAGATTATACTGTTATGTATGCTGATGATACCACATTGGCAGCTGATGCTCAATCTCCTGCAAAGCTTCTCTTAAAACTTAATAATTTAGCAAATCAATTTACTGTATGGTGCAAAAGAAATTCCTTAATATTACATTCTAGCAAAATTGTTGTCATGCAATTTTTTTCTAGAAATAGGATAACTGATAATATAAGTGTATATATTTCTTTCTCTCATATAACTAAGTTCCTAGGAGTTATGATGCAATATGAATTGGGATTCAAATGTCAATTTTATCTGTAGCGCTTACTATGCTCTTGTTTATTCTTATCTCTCTTATAACATTATCCTGTAGGGAAACTGTACAAATGCTTTAAGAGTTTTTATTAATCAAAAAAGAATTTTTAGATTAATTTTCAATTTAGAAACAAGAACTACATGTAGGGATTATTTTAAAAAAAATAATATACTCACATTCCCAGCCATATACATTTTTAAAACAATTCTGTATGTTTGTTTTCTGTGTATTCGTACAGATTGCCTTAAATTTATTAAATTAAGGAACATTGAAGCATTAAAAACATTATACTATTATACATCCTCACTAAGCTTCAGTAATGTTTTTGGTATCCCTAATAAAATTCACATGATCAGTATTGAATCTGTTCAAAGGAAGTTTTTGAAATATTTAGCTTTGTAAGTAAATGGTGTCTACTCTTCAAGATGAATCAATAATTATCAGCTAATTTTGGTTAGTTTTACCATGGAAAGTCTTGAATTTCGGAAAGTTCTAGCTTCATTGACTGCTTTATATCACGAATGGATTAATTGACTGTCCTGCTATTTTAGCTAAAATTAATTTAAATGTTCCCCAGTATAATAACAGACATTTAATTAATGTTAAAAAATGGGGGTAAGGACATTTTTTGGTCAGTACAAATGCAATACTGAGGCCCCATTCTAACAGAAAAATCAGGGTTTTTGTTAAATATCTTGGCAACCATTTAAGCTAGGAATATGCAGTTTGAAGCATTAAATTTCTCTCAAAGCGCTCTACATACGTTTTCCAATACGGTTTGCACAAGTGGATGTGAAAACTACAGAAAGTTAGCATTAGGACAAGCAGCGTTGTCAGTTTATATGGCCTGACCATGTTATACCGTTGGCATGTTATTAAATGTTTGAAATATTTTTATTTTCTAATTTTAAAAATATACAATAAGTACCCCTACCATTCTCGAATAATTAAAAATCCAATATCTTATTTAAGCAAGTTACTGTAAATATGGAAATTTACCATTATTAAAATAATAGCTATGAAAATCACAAAATATTGTTTGATAAATGACATTACTTTAATAAAATAATCAAAATAGTATACAGTAAGAAAGAAAAAGTGTAAATATTTACCTAAACTAAGATATTCAAGGTTCAATTAATTAGGAAAAAGATCATTCTTAAAACTGAATTAAATATATTCCATTTAAAATATATTATTTATATTATATCCCGTGAAATATACATCACTGATGTTACCACTGATGGCATTTTACCAAAATTCAGTCAGTATAAATATACAATAACTATATGATATAAAGGGCAGGTCATTTATAATGAATAACACTGTACCTAATAGTTTTCAGTAAAAATAACAAAATTTTCATTTGCACTTTTTTACCTATATTTAAGAAAAAATTAATTTCAAGTTTTTTATTGCAGATATTTTGCCACACACTGTATAATCCAATTAAAAATATTGTCATTTACTTTCAACACATGATTAATAAAAATGTCTTAACAAGCCTTATTAGTCACAAAAAACAGTACATAAAACAGTAGAAAGCTTACACATTGGCAGAACAGAAATATGGTTTGACAGGTGGAAATTAAAACCAAACCCCAGAAAATCAGAATTCATAATATTCAACTATAAAAAAAAAGCCAACACACCAACTCTTTCCATAAACAATACAGCGACTGAATGAGTATTTACATTTTAGTTTAACCTATAAAAAAGAAGGCATATCGACAGGGTCAATAACAAACTTTTGTTAAATAAACTGGAAACTGCTGGGATCATGGGAACATTATTGCAATGGCTGGGGAGTTATTTATCTGAAAGATTTCAAACTATTAAATTAAATAATTACAGATCTAAAAACATTCCCAATCCATCTAAAGTTCCCCAAGGGTCCCATTTGGGACTTTTGTTATTTTTATTATTTATAAATGATATTAAAGTTTTTATGCTTTGCTGATGACCTAAAGTGCTATCTAACAGTTTCATCTCTTAAGGATTGTCTCAAACTTCAGTCTGATCTGGCTAGGCTTGATGAGTGGTGTGTGAATGGACCTAAACATCACTAAGTGTCACTCAATATCCTTTACTAGGAAGATCAACAGGATTGATTATCAATATAATATCAAGGGGTACACCAGTGTCCCAAGTTGCATCCATTTGAAATCTGGGGGTTATTATTTGTCAAATAACATTAACACAATAGTACCCAGAGCACTTGGTATTCTTGGGTCTATAAAGAGAAACACATCAGACTTTACAAGTATTAATGCTATCAGGTTATTGCACTGTTGTCTTGTTAGGCCTCTGCTAGAATATTGCTCTTCAGTATGGAACCCCCAGTATACTTGTCACATTCATAGATTAGAACAGTGTCAGAGAAAATGTCTTCGCTACTTAGCATTTAAATAAAATATTCCAGGGATAGATTTTCCTATGATTTTGTGGCACTGCAAGAGACATTCTCTTCACCAACTTTGAGAATAAGAAAAGATCAGGTAGATCTGAAATTATTTTCTAAGCTCATTAATTATATGGTTGACTGCCCTACATTGATTTCAAGCCTGTTGTTGGCAGTCCCAGAAGCACAAGGTCAATAAACAGTTTTCACCAGCCCTACATGAGAATTAATACTTGCCTCAATTCATTCATGCCTAGAGTTTCACAAAGTGAAAGTCTAGAATTTTTTAATTCAAGCTTTTCTAATTTTGTGAGGGTGTTAAAACTTACTGTGACTTAAATTCCCTAGTCTTAATATTAGTTGTTTCGAATGATGTTTGTTGTTATATGTCATATTATTTAGATTGACTCTATTTGAGGTTTTTTGTTTTGATTTGTAACTTTGTACTGAAAGTGGGCAAGGCTCGTGAATAAATAAATAAAATAAAAACTGCTACTCATATCTACAAAACAATATGCAGACCCACTTTAGAGTATTGCCATCCCATATATATTAATTCAAGCAGTCACTATCAAAAACATTGAAGTAGCTGAGACAAGTACACTGCGATCCATCACTAAAACAAGATACCCAAGAAACCCATTATATAATTCACCTAATGCCATTCTCTATAAAATAATGCAATTTAAACCAATAAAGCAGCGATTAATACATTTAATTAAAAAATTTTGTAAAAAAGAAGAGATTAGAGATATAATTGAACCACTATGTAGACTCTGTGATCCACTTAGGCATGTCAAGAGGAAGTCTCCAAAAATGACCACATGGGAATATATAACAGCAGAGTGGGACCTTTAATGCTCATAACAAAATTCTATTACTTTTTGTTTTTTTCATTTTTTTGTACACATTGTTGTATTTTTTTTTTTTTATTTTTATCAAATTATAATGTTCATTCGCATTTTGTATGTAACAGGCTCAAGAACTTCAGTCCATGGCCAGTTGGTTATTCCAATAAAGCACATTTATTATTATTATTGCTGATAATTAGATTGTTAGTTTTATTAAAATTTGCAATTTATTTGTAAATATAGACAAATTTCTTGTGGAATGCTATTATTTATCAATTCTTCACAAGAATCACTCATTTTTAATTATATTTTATTTCAATAACTAAAAAAATATATACTGACAATTAGAGGCAGGGGCGGGGGCGATTGTTCCCCTTGGATTTTCATTTTATTAATTCACTATTATTATTTTTGTATACATATATAATTTAGTTTTTTGATTTTTTCCCCCTTCCAACTTTTCCTGCGGACGCCCATGTGTAGAGAGCATATATGACAAGCAAATAAAATTCATTAGTTGACTTATGGTACCAATAGGTGTCAGGCCCTATTGTCTCTAATAACTTTTACATTGCAATTATCCTAATATAGTTTTTTTATGCAAAGATATGCAAGTAAAATAGTGAAAAGGATATAGTTTTTATAAATAACATCATAACTGGTAATATACTCAAGCTATTTAAGATAAACAAAGTAGAAGATAATTTACTTGCAATATAATCAATGTTACTCAACCAATTAAATTTATTATCTATATAAATGCTACAGTTTAATTCCTTCACATGGGTGATTTGTGATTCTTGTTATAAACAACATTATTTGTAATATTTTCACTATTCAATTTGAGGTTATTTATTACCAGCAAACCAATTTTCAGCTTTTGCTTCCACATGTAATAAATTGTGGATTAATTCATCAATATTTCTATCTGAACATTATAAGGAAGCATCAATAGCAAAACGCACAGTTATCCATATACAAAAATAAACTCTTTCCTAAAATCTGATCACTGTTTGACTCTGTTTAGAGGTTGCCTTCATAAAAAACGGATTGACTATGATTTCTTTAGAAAGAACCTGTTTAAAAAATGATCACATTTAATCCTACCTGCAGAAGAAAGGAAGTTGCTCTTGATCCGTAGTACACCCCTTGGAAACGCTTTCTTCCCCAGTACTTTCCCTCACGCGAGATTTCCAGCACTGTAAAGCATTTTGACATGTTGTGGTCTTCGAACAATCAGGTGGCTCACAGGAATAGCAAGAGTATCTTTTCAAATGGGGATTCTGTATCGAATTGGGGTTAGGTTGACGCGATAGTAAATCGGGAGGAGGTTCGCCAGGTTCGTTTAAATTACTATTCGCTGAATCGTAGTCTTCTTCAGGCTCTTCTCGCAATTCTGGCCTTCTTTGCACTAGCTCGCCTAAAATAGATTAGCGTTTGTTTCGTATAAATAAACGAATTATTTTGAATGTGACGTCGAAAGTTTGGTAATGTATTCATGCATTTACCTGTTACTAAGTTTGTTACTAAAATAATAAACAAACAGTTGATTACTTTCAAGGTAGCCATGATCCATTTATTTTCGTAGATATTTTGACGGGTGACAATTGACGTTTGGCTAAGCTTGACATTTGGCATCAAAGACCTTCTGTATCTAGAGTGGAAATTCGCAACTAATAACTTTTTTATACAAAATGTTAAAGTGTGACGTCACATCGACATTTTGTTGGTAAAATTGGGATTGTTTCTAAAAAGAAACAAATTCATAGTGTTTTCAGATTTTTCCTGTATTTAATAAAAAAAGGATAATAGGAATAATTATTTTTTCAACCTCGAGTTTTCGAAGGATCTATACGTTTTGAAGTCCCTGAATCCGTTTTGACCATTTTCGCGATGATATTTGTCTGTATGTATCTGTATCCATGATAATTCAAAAATGAATAAAGAAGAAACACCAAATTTTAAAATCAAGCTTTAATTGGAAAACAAAATTTTTCAAATAAAAGTTGTTTGCGATATCATTCTCTATAATTTTTGTTTTATACATCAATTGTCTAAAATTTTGAATTTTTACAGGGACGATACAATAGGTTTTACAAAATAACCGGAAAATGCATATTTATTTTATTTATTTATTTATTTATTTATAATACAATACTCTACAGGCCATAAACCCAATTACAGAGCAGGAATTGACAGAATATAATTATTAATAGATCACATTTTTTATATGAATGTTAAGCACATAAAAAGAACTTGTATTTCGTAATAGGTAACAAATTAACTAAGATAAAAAGTGAGATTTTATATCTGACAAATTGCAACTAAATATATCAAGTTCATTGACAATAGAATTTGTTACTGTACACATGGTATGGAGCGGAGAATTTTCCAGAACATTTGTGCGAGATGTATTTATATAAAAAGTATTCGGGTGTCTGGAAGAAATTCTGGGAATGCAAATATTAAACTTTTCTAATAAGGTTGGGCAGTCAATAATACTTTTAATAATTTTATAAGTTACTACTACACTATAATAATCACGCCTTCTATCGAGACTGAAAAATTTATGCTTTTGTAGTAATTCAGAGTGAGGTGTACCTATTAGAGGATAAATGCCATCAGTTTTCAGGCTTAGCAGTTTTAAAAATCGTCTTTGAATTGCTTCTATTCGATCTATATGATACTGATAAAAGGGGCTCCACACAACTGAAGCATATTCTAACTTTGATCTTATAAAAGCATAAAATAGAGTTTTTAAGGTAGAGGTTTCTTTGAAATCACTACTGCTACGTGCAATTAATCCGTACATTCGATAGGAGGAGGATACAACATTATCAATATGCTTATTAAATGATAGTGCAGTGTCAAACGTGACGCCAAGATCAGTAAATGTTTTCGGTCGCTCAAGAGCAACGTTTTCTATTGAATAATTAAATATTAGGATATTCGTTTTTAAACTGTACGACATAACTTTACATTTATCTGGGTTTAGTGACAAGTTATTTTGATAACACCATTCAACAATCCGTGTTAGGTTTGCTGAAAGGTTCTCGCAATCACCTATCTTCTCTACGAGGCAGTATAGTTTTAGATCATCAGCATACAAAAGCAAATTTACATTTATAACATCTGCAATATCATTAATGAACATAATAAAAAGGAGGGGTCCTAGATTCGACCCTTGTGGAACACCAGAAGAAGCACTATATTCAGCAGACCTAAAACCATTAAGCTGGACATATTGCTTTCGATCCCATAGATAGGATTGAAATAGTGAAATTAAAGAAGGAGATAATCCAAAAGCTACAAGTTTGTTAAGCAGAATGCCATGATCAAGTCTGTCGAAGGCCTTAGAAAAGTCTGTGTAAATAACATCAGTTTGGGCTCTGTTATCAATAGATTCAGCAATATATTGGGTAACGGTAAGGAGGTTGGTGACTGTTGAACGACTTTTCATGAAACCATGTTGATTTATACTTATATTACAACTTACATGACGATATATAACTCGCTCTAACAGGATTTCAAAAACCTTTGCAAAGTTGCATATAATAGAGATAGGTCGATAATTTGAAATATCTTGTCTATCTCCTTTCTTGAAAATGGGACAGACCTTTGAGGATTTCCAGACCTCTGGTATTGTAGCCGATTTTAAACAAATATTAATTAGTATATATATAATAACTAAACAGGAAAGTCAGGCGTTGGACACATCACAGATTATTATATTTATTTTTATTCGTTTTTTTATTCAAGAAAACATACACTACTTAGTTTATTTGATACGTGATCTATATAGTTCTTCTACGTCAATTTGCTGTCAAAAATTAGACCAATTAATTAGCTAAATTTTGTTTTATATTAATTATTCATGATTTAATTTGACAAGAAAACAGAAGTAGCTTGTTATATTTTTTATGTATATTCCGATAATTTGTTACCACGTTGTCCGTTTTTGTTAGAAAGGGGTACCTCAAGGGTGGTTCCATATAAATTTTGTGAAGATCTAATAATGGTGGCCAAAAGAATATCATCAAATTCTTCAATTTTTAATGTATGTTCAGATAATTCTTTAAATCGTCCAATTTCTATGATTATTTTTTTGTTAGAAAGAGGGTACCTCTGGAGTGGTCCCATATACATTAGCTGTTGATGGAATCTATGAGAAAACCATCAAACTCAATGTGTCGGGTTTTAAAATTATTTTTATAACTTGTTTGACAAAAAGGATCATGATTTCAGATTGTTGTCCCTTTTAATGAAACCCCTTATAATTATAGACCTATTAATTTGTTATTATATTTAAATGATTCACATACTAAGTTAGTAAGTCCAATAATACCGTCAAAGTAATCATGAAAGTCGTATAAGATAAAATTAATTAATTGGTCCAATTGAATTATGAGAATGTTGCTTCATCAGCTTGATATTTGATTTCTTTGCTACCAAGGAAGTTTTTAATATTATATGTGCCTGATAAATTGTGTTTGGAAAATATTTATCAACAATGGATAGTTTTATAATCAATTTCGAACTACTGTTGTTAATTAATTATTTCGATATATGCCCAAATGTGCCTGAACTATTTTTATTTTTCAAAGAAATAATTAAATTTAGAATATTAGGTTCTTAGAACTAAAATAGAATAATATTTAAAACTGAGGTTTTTTGTACCTAAACTATTTTGCTTTTATGAAATGTTATTGACTTTATTCGGTTATGTATCAAATATTGACATGCTATAGGATGGTAAACAGGAAGAAAATTTTAATAAACACATTAATATTATTATTCCGTTTATTAGGTTTTAAGATCTACATAATATTGTCGAGAGATTGTTGATGTGGCCTCTAGTATACTGATCTTCGGTTTGCATTCTTTAAACTATAACGAAGTGCTAAAAAAGAAAAATAATTTAAAAAATTCAACTAAATAGAACGTATTTTTTTTAAATGAATAATTTTGATTCCTAGTTGAACAAAATGAATTTATTAGAAAGAAGATGTAAACAACAAAGTTAAATACCTCTGGGTCTGCCTCAAGTACGCATTTATACATTTTCAATACTCGATCTGGTGTCGACTTTTCATCTGTAAAAAATATATAAATTTTAAAATTGTTGTGAAATAAAAAAATATTGTATGGATATGACTACATTGTATGATTCATGATTATAATATAATACTATTAATGTTTATTTTTTCAAAAGTAAACAATGTAATGAACCTATTTTTTTGTTGTCATTTCATTACTTTTTAAAATGAATTTAATTGTTTTAATGCAAAATGTTTTATTTAATTTATCAGTCACATCATCCTGTATATTAATTTCGATATAAAGATGTATCTAGGCCCTCTCCGAAATATATTTTCGCTTTGGTCGGGACGTAGGTACGTCGAGCTAGTTTTAAAAAGACTGCCTAATTCAGTTGATATCAGTACCAGTTCCGTGGTAAATCTAATAATCAAGACCAGTCAGCTGATCCGCTGTAAATTTTTCAATATAAGAATAAATTGTATTGAAAGGTCAGTCCGAGTGTATCGAAAAAAACTGGCGCCCGAGGATTCTCCGATAGTAGGGCGTCAAAAGTAAGAATTACTTTCTTTGGGGTAAGAAAGCATCTTACAACAGAAATTACAATACAATTGAAAAATAAACATAAATAATCACTAAAACATAAAGATTGCATGTGTGTGATATGTAAAATATCCATAATAATAGTTTAAAATACATATACATATTAATACCTTAAAATTATTTATTATTTTTTTGTCACACTGGCAATATATAAAAAAATAATAATAGCTGACGGCAATCTAATACTTTAGAGTCAGTGGTGCCCATACTTTTTCCGATAAAGATCTATCAACTAAAAATCTATAACTGGGAGATCGACACCTTGTACCAAAAGTTTGTAATACCTCAAGACCAGTGTCGTGGGATTAAGAACTCCAGGGCCTACCGGTTCAGAAGAGAGAAGGGTTCATCTATCAATTCTTTCTTTACCTTACACCAACAGAAAACTCATGCATCTATTTTTGGCTAGCTATATAGGCAAAATAACTAGAAATTTCTATTTTCTATCCTGTAAAATAATCGTATTAATTTGCCGAGAGATGGTGCACCACTTAATTTTGACAGTTTCTTTCACAATTTATTATTAAATTATTTCTGTTGAATCTTTTATTTAAAGAATAGAAACTTGTTTATTATGATACAGGTTATGTATTTAGTGATATTTATCTGTGATTCATGTATAGTAGTCAAAATAAATTATGAAGATAGGCACATTCCGCAACACACATTACACATAGGTGTTGTGTGTGTTGCCGTCAAGTAGTTAATATATAAATAATTTCTGGCAATCTGTGTCATTGTCTAAAACATTTGTCACATTTGTGGACTTTCTTATTTAAAGTCAAATTTTTTTCCTAAAGCCGAAGTAAAGTAAATTGGTTTATAATATGCAATCTTCTAGGAAAGGTGAAGAATTTAGTTATTACACACCACCGAATATTATTGAAAAAGCAAAAAAAGTTGTTCTTGATTTGTTATCAAAGAAGTCCAAAGAAAAATATGTTTTTGAAGAAGCAAATCATTTCATTTTAGTGTAGGGTAAAGTTTTTTTTATGATCCGATTCATTGGAGAGCAAGAAAAAGGTCATTTTTGCACACTGATGTTTTTCCGAGGTTGTTACGTATTATGGGGTTTTTTCGCATTTGATTTTTTGTTCTTCTCAAGGCACTGGGCCGACGAGAGGATGGGGTAGCCGGGACTAATTCCCGGGGCCCGGACTCAAGTGGGGACCCGGCAGCTTTAGGTGAGGACGTTTTTTATTTTTTAGAAATTCGCCACAAGAGCACAAGAGGGAGGACTTTTTTTTTAGAGATTTCACTAAAGAGGAGAAGTTTTTGCTTGAAGACTTTTTTTTTAGAAATATCATATTGAAAGGGCTTAATTTTTATAAAATTGTCTCGAGACCCGACCTGGAAAATTGTCTCGGGGTCCGACCTGGAAATTGTCCCGGGGCCCGACCTGGCTCAGCGGCCCTGTCAAGGTCCCCTTGCCTGAATGAGCGAATGACCACAAACGGACTATAGGATCTTCGACGATCGACCTAAAGATTTCTTGGGATAGATCTACCACCTTTTTAGAGTCTAGTTGGACACTTGGGTAAAAACGATCTTTGTTTAGAATTCCCAATTCTTGAGGATCTTTGATTTCATACCTGATGTGTGATTCTATATTAAGCTGTAATTTATAATTTTCTTTTGCTTAAAATAAAGAAACTCTGAGATCTGTCTAAATGGATAAAGTATTGATCGTAGTTTTTCTAAGACAAAATTATCACCTCGAATTATAAAAAAAAACTAAAAATTCCTCGTTCTCATAGGAATCTTGGAACTGATTCTACTGAAGTCCTATCTATCCCTAGACCGGATGCTCCCGTGTTCAGTTTTCGTCTGCCACGCGCATGACGTCACTCAGAGTAATTTTCATTTGCACGTTAAAATGAAGATCGCTCATGATGCGCAATATCCTATAGGCCGGATGCTATGACGTCACTCACAGAGTGATTTACATTTGCACGTCAAAATAAGGACTGCTTACGATGCGCAACATTCTATATTTAGGTGGCTATATCGTGTATCTATTCTATTTTAGACGTCAATTCACAAAGCCATACTTACTTGGGAATTTATCGAAACAAGCCATGAACAATTTTGGAATGATATCCTTATAGTCTCCAGGAAATATTTCTACGAGAGCTTCTCTATCGAGTTCTCCATCCTTCATCTAAAAAAATTAATTAGTATTCTATTCAGGATCTAAAAAATTCAATTTATACTCTATATACAAAGTTATTTAATAAAACATGAGTTTGCAGCACCCCTTTATAATTTTCGGACAAGGATATCTCAAAAAGTAATTTTTTTAGAAAACTTAAATTTGGGCAAAATAAATAAGGCAATAATATATAGAATATGCATATTTTTTAAAGTTTTAATTCCTTTCAGTTTCCTAGAAAAAAAATCAAAGGGCTTTAAATTTTGAAATATCATAATGAAAATAAATGCATTTCTCAACAGCACTATTCTTAATACAATACCCAAATTTAAGCTCTTAATCTCTTGTTAATTATTTTTTTTAAATTTTCCGAAATTAGTGGCTAAAACTAAAAATACCAATCGACGTGTCCGAGCGTTTTTCCTATTGTATCCCCCATTTATTTATTACCGAATTTATTCCAATTGACTGTTTCACACTGTATGATACGGCTATGAATAAATAAAGTCTGACTTGTATGTCAAAAGAAAAGGTTTATTACAGGAAAAACCAAGAAAATATGATTAAATCTAAACGAAAACTTTTATTAGGCCGATCAGATGTATTAAAATTTTCATTTTAACTACAAATAAGCATTAAAGGATGAGGTATAAATAAAATGTCAACCTCCTGAACCTGTACTACGTTCTGAAAATTAAAATACTGCACTCCTTTCTTTTCTAGACTATAATTTATTATACCACCTGAAAGGTAAAAGCCTGAGATTTTTAGAAATAAGTTTCACTTCCATATTAACATAATTGTCAACGTTCTAACCTTTTCCTAACTTTAATACTGGGTCTTTTAGGTATTTAAAGTGGTCAAATAGTGTTGTTTTTTAAAAAAAGTATACTTACTAAAGCAGATTCTTCCCAGATGCAAAGCAAATATAACTGAAATTAAAATAAAATAGTTATATTAAATAGGTAATAGACATTAATACAATTAATACAAAACTGCACTTTCTCAATTTTTCTCGATTCTTGACTAAGAAATGAGGTGATATGTATCACATCAGGTCGGTGGTGTAGCAGTCTAAAGCGTTCATATTCATTTATAGGCAATTTATGGTCCGAGACTACCGGGCTTCGAATCCCAGCCCAGACCATGTGGATTTTTAATTAAATTGCATGATTCGGTATAGGATTTGATGAGTGCCGTATTAATAGAAATTCAATTTCTGTTGATATGACATGCAGATTATAAAATCGCCATGCATTACCGTCTCGATGATGGTGGGTGAGGTTTTCCGGGTTTTCCTCACCTGTAAGTCAAATGGCACGATCAATCATCTTTAAGTCGCCCCGGAGCGCCACGGCAAATAATAATAATAGCCGTCCCTTTCCCCGCAAAAGCTCAGCTTTTGGGATTAAAATTCACTCGTAAGGGGGTGAATTAGGGAGAGTATTATTATAACATAAAGTAATTTGGTTCATTAGTGATGACTCAATAAATGATGTAAATAAAATTGTTTAAACATTAAATAACTATCTATTTTTTATACTTTTATTATTTCATTTAAGTGATTTTTCCCAAAGATGTATGCGATGCAATTTAAAACATTGAAAAACTATGGGTATCTAGATGTGAGTTGTCATTTAAAATGATATGAATTATAAAAACTAATTAAAAATATGTAGTGGTAGTATTTAAGAATCTGCAAACTTATAATGCACCAACCTACACTAGAAATATCTAAGGTGAATTAGAAACAGCATACAAGTAAAGTATAGTGCTCAACACACAAGGACTGCTCATTTAGAACCAGTCAATTACTCGTTAAACGATATATGAAGTGACCCACAAAAAATGTTTCAAAAGCAAGCATGTCGAAGCGTACAATTTTTCTTCTTTTTTAAGTGACAGTTTGGATTTAATATAGAGGCGTTCAAATTTATCACTGACTTGACTTGTATCTCTGCCTTTGGGGTCTATTCTGTAACAATTCCTTTATATTTAACGGCCTTTAAAAATATTGGCGGCCTTTAAAAATATTTTCGTATTCGTTAATTTACTTCTGTCAATACTCAAACAGATTTCATTAAGATAGTCCTCTAATGTATTTTAAAGATCCGTTTAAATAATGACAGAAGTAAAGAAGAACATATAAAGGAATTGTTACAGAATAGACCGTTTTGCCAGTTACTTTGGAAACATTTCTGGCAAATATGTCGTTACTATTACCTTTAGCTTGTCATCATTTTCAAATATACCCTTGTTTCCCTGTTGTAAAACAATTTCTTCTGTATTTGTTTTTGCTTTGCACGAATTATGTAGTTCCTTGACCAAGCCTCGCACTTCTGGTGAGAATTTCTAAAAAAAAAACGAAATAAATATTATTAAATATTAATTAAGTGTAAATTTTGTAGAAGACATTTACTAGATCAGAATCAGAAAAAAAACTAAAAATATCTAAAAATTCTAATAAAATTAAAAAAAAAAATTAAAATTCTAATAAAAAGTAAAAATTTAAAAAATGGGCAGGTATTTTATTTAAAATAAGACAGTGATAAGCAATATCCATTATTAGTACAATTGAATTGGGGGAAATTCTAATACTTAAAAACTAAAAATAAAAAAAAACTAAAAATTCTAATAAAACTAAAAATTAAAAAAAAATACTATGAAAATTCTAAAAAAATAGGTATGTATTTTATTTGAAATACGAGAGTGATAAGCATTATCCATTAGTACTATTGAATTGGGGGAATATTGTAAAATTAAGTAAAGTGAAAGAAATACTTACTGTAACATCAACCATTGGCTTACAGAAAACCGAATTAAGAATAACGACGAAAAAGAAGAAGAGTAAATTTAACAACATTTTGATGTACCTAATTTAGTTGTATTTACCTAATTCAATTTGTTAACTTAATTCGATTTGATTGATTGATGTAATTTTCATTATTTTATATATTTTCACTTCCGTTTATTATTTTTTTAAACGTAATAGTAATCCGAATAATTTTTAATTGTTAATTAATTATTCTAATCCCTATTAATTATAATGAGGAATAAAGAACAGGCCAGGTTTAAGAAAAGCGGTACTTATTGGCTATTTCAAAAAATAAATATATCATATAAAACTATTTTATAATATAAATAATATTACATAAGAAAATTTATTAATATAAAAATGTCCTTCAGATATTAACCAAGTTAGGCTAAGCAAGGTTTTATAGCTTCTAATCCTGTAGAACAGTTAAACAATTTTTTCTACATCTACATAGATATTTGGGGTCTATTCTGTAACTATAGTTGTTATCTGGCAACTTTCTAACCACTTGTTATCTTACCACTTTCATAGCAACTGTATATGACAACTTTGACAAAAGTAGCTATTCTAGTATTCACGATTGCTATATTACAGTTATGCTACCGACCAAGTTGCTATGATCAAGGTCAGTTGTTGTATTACCACTTTGAGAAAATCAGAAGTAAAATCTGTAACAACTAGTGGTTACAAAAGTTGATTCAGAGTTATTTGGAAGCAACCAAATATTCTTGATGGCTAAGCGTAACAACTAGTTGTTTTAATCTGACAGGTTAAAACGACTAAACCGACAATTTCGGAAGCAGAAGCGGATGATTAAAACGCACCTGATATTTTGCTTGCTGCTGTCAGTGTCAGTGAATATTATTTTTGAAGTCACAGTTTATTGCTAAAGAATCAGTTAGCTCACTCGGACCAGTTGAAAGTTCCAAAATAACATCCACTCCAGGGATACAAATTCAGGATACGCAGAAGACTGCTGTTTTATTATAGGCGGTTGTCATATATTGTATTATCCGAGTTGCACAGTGTATAAACTGAAACATTGAGATCCAAAGTGCCGACGCAGAGTGAGCGATCTGATTCTTTAGCTGTAAACTGTGTCACAGGGTTCAAAATGGCCGCGCCCTATGTTGGGCGTGTCGGACCTCTCTCTTGCCTCGTATAGTAATCAAAGTATGTGTCTAGACGTCACTTTGCTATATAAGGATGATCCTGACGTTAGTTTTGAGTTTGATGATAGACGTTACATGTTAATGTTATCAGTTGTATAATTGTTGTTAAAGTTGAGTTGAAATAAATTGCGATACCAAAAACCTGTGTAACATTGGTGACAGCGGTGGGATCAAAAGTAAAAGTTCATGGTAAATATTAGAGTACGAAGCAGACATGGATACTTCAGGCCCACCAGCATGGTTTTTGAAGATGGAAGAGGAAAAGGAAGGGCGTAGAAAGGAAGAAGAAGAGGAGGAGAGAGTAAGACGGGAGGAGGAAAAGGAAAGGCGTAGGAAGGAAGAAGAGGAGGAAAGGAAAGACGAAGGAAGGAAGAAGAGGAGGAAAAGGCGTAGGAAGGAAGAAGAGGCGGAAAAGGAAAGACGAAAGAAGGAAGAAGAGGAGGAAAAGGAAAAGCGTAAAAAGGAAGAAGAGGAGGAAAAGGAAAGGCGTAGGAAGAAAGAGGAAAGGCGTAGGAAAGCAGAGGTAGAAAGTATAAATGGTTTGCTACAAATCCAGGAAACCTTCAAGCCAGAGGTTAGTCAGCTTAAAATTAGAGTAGATCTGTTAGAGCAACAACAAGAGCATCTAAAAGCTAACTTAGAACAACAAGAACAGGCTAGAGTAGAGCTAGAAAAGCAAATTAGTGCTGAAACGGCTGAGTTAGAAAAAAGAATTCACAGCCAAGCTTCAGTAAACAGCATTGAAGCTTCAAACACTACTACCTCGTCTTCATCCATAACCGAACCAAGCCACATTCACAAAACTATACTAGCAAGACCCTCAAGCCACCCACGTTTGACGGTCAGACAACATGGGAATCATATCGACTCCAATTTGAAGCTGCAGCTAGAGCCAATGGCTGGACCGAGAAAGAGATGGCGGCTTCATTGATAGTGTCACTGCGAGGTCAGGCAGTAACCGTTTTACAATTACTTCCCCAAGAAGAACCCAGTTATTCATCTCTCGTCCAAGCTTTGGTGACAAGATATGACCAGCAGCATTTGCAACAGGTATTCCAAAGCCAACTAAAGGTTCGTAGTCAGAAACATAATGAGAGTCTACAGGAATTCGAGGCTGGTATAAGAAGGTGCCGAAAGATTTTCAAGAACAACTCGGAATACAAGCATTCATTGATGGACTACAAGATGTGGAAATGCAGCAAGTCCACAAGATGCTGAGGGAGAAACTGATTGCATCCCAGAAATATGAAACAGTAAAACTCCTATCCAGATCTTCTCGCGCAAAAGTGAGGGAAATTAAATCCCAGGAAAGTGACGAGGCCAATACTAATACTATTCCCCAAATCTTAAATATCCTACGAAATATACAACGAAACAGCCAAAATGGAAGCAGGAGATGCTTCAATTGCGGAAAAGTCGGACACCTTCAAAGAACCTGTAGAAGCATGGCCCATTCTATAAATAGAGATTCAGCGAATGAGACCGGAAAATCATATAAATCAATCTTTCCAAGCCCATCACCAAGACCAACAGAAATTAATTATAGCAGCTATGCGTCCCGAAGAAGCCAAACACCCACACCGAGCCGGCTTTCTAATAATAACCAGAAAGTAGAGCATCGAGGAGGTCTCCATAGCAATGCAGACATTCTCTTCGTGCAACCCCGTTTAGAGGAACAATGCTGGTATGGTAAAAGGCTCGAAGAACGAGAAGAACCGGTTGATAAGGTTACTCTTCGGGCCACCACTATTAAGCCGAAGGGCGACGAAGAAGAAATCACCCTTGAAAGTCTGAGACAGGGACAGAAGAAAGACAAGGACTTAAAGGTTGTCCGAGAATGGCTCAAAAATAAAGTCACACCTACTGGACCCAATGGGATTCCCTGTATCTTCATGATGACCTATTGCACCGGAAGTGGGAGAGCCCCGATGGAGTACATGTAGTCCACCAAGTGATACTGCCGAGGCCACAGGTGAGAAAAGTTACACGTTTCTGGTGTCTCTGAGTTGGGTCTTAAAACTAGAGCCGCTACACCCCGAAAAGCAGTGAGATGCCGACTGGCTCATATGCCGTGCTATGTTGCCACTGTTAAATACCTAAATATTTCTTGTACTATTTCAGTAGACTTCTTATTAGAAAACAAGCATTTTTATTACAAACAATAACAAGAACTTGCATGCAATTCAATGCCTATTGTGGTATCAAAGGAGTAGTTGTTTTTCAGATGAAAATGGTCATTCCTATTGTTTTGTGACATTTATGTTTTCGGGAATTTATTTTTCTTTATTTTACGTCTTTGTCACTTATTTGAGTTGGAATTATTTTTCTTTAAAAAAATATTCTGTTAACTTAATTAATAACGAAAATAAGGAGGGTGGGATGGGTGGAACACTTAATTAGCCCACCTTGTATATTATTTAATTTTAATAATATTTAAAGATATATGTATAACATGTTATATAACGAAATATGCATTTTTCAGATCCGATTCTGTATAGGTGGAGATAAAGTATAGTATTCAACTCGTTCAATGACTATAATAAACTACTCAAGTGATTACATCAGTCGTTATTTTTATTAAAAATTTTCTATTTTTACTTTCAATATTTGGCATAGCAAATAAATGAAAAGTTTAATTATTTTTCCACAATCCTGCTCTGGAATATTAAATAAATCAATAATTATTTTATTATTAAAACAAAAATTATACGAGTAAGTACAATTATCATGAAAAAGTTAACAATTTTCGCAAAAAAACAATTTAAATCAACCTTGTGACACGAATCTTTAAAATTGGAAATTATTTAGGTATACTTATTTTGTTAATAATATGAAAAGACATTTTTAATAATAGAAAAATATTATAATTAAAATGGAAATTATTCTAAGAAAAATCAAAAATACTATTTCAATTGTGATATTTTGAAATAAAAGATATTATGGCAAGGGTACCACAAGATCCAGTATTAGATGCTATATACTAGTGATATTCCTAAGCTTCAGCAAGACATAATTACATTATTTGGTGATAACCCTGCAATGCTGGGGCTTCTGGAGCAGATTATAGAAGAAATAATTAACAATGGGAAAGGACTGCAAGTTGACCATAATATAAAAAAACTGCTACTTTACAGGCAAATTAATTTTATTCAAATTTGCTTTGGACAATTTTCCTAAAATAAATCATAAATATGCGATTTTTAGAAGACAAATATTGATCGAAAATGAGAAAATCAAGTCTTATCTTTTTAGGTCAAAAAGGTTATTTAACTCATCAACAACTAAGGTATTTCTTATCACTATCCTTAGATTTCTATTACAATTTGTAAAATAATGATTAACGGACCAACCTCTCAGGTATCCTGCCAAAACCAAGACTTAACAAGAAATTAAAAACTATAGAATTTCCTCTAACAGCACTTGGCTGGAAACTTAAGAACTGCCCCAAGTGGAACATAACTTTTATTTCGAGTGGCAAAACATAACCACTTCCTTTACATACAACTCATGACCAAAAATATACAGCTAGGTAATGAAAGAAACTACCAATTACTAATTAAGATCTACCCCAAGTAATCTCTTAGGAACAGACCTTTATTTCACGTTATAAAAACATTGACAAAATTAAAAGGTATGTACCACAATTAATATTTAAACATCATAATAGACAAAAAGAGATACCGTCAAAAGATAAAGTGTACCAAATATATCACTTCCTCACCCATAGAAAATTTTGACAGCAATTTTCTGCAGAGCTAGCTGCTAGATAACTGCTGCTTTAAAGTCATTCATAATCTACATTCACTGATCAATTCTTATATCATCCCTCTATCCTAGGATTCCTTTTCTTTTTAACATGAAAAGAGTCTAATCATTTAGGAGCTAATTTGCTGGTAGATAATATACGCAGAAGGACCTGAAAGAGCAAAATTGCGCCTCCAAACCGACTTACAAGATCTTTTTACGGCGTCTCAGAAGGTTATAAGTTTGTTTTACCTTTAGTAAAAGTTTTATCCTATCTTTGGGCTCAACAAGTTCTCGTAAATTTACCTTTCTTCTAAAATCCTTACCATTCAAAGTCATGTTTCTCTCGAAATTAACAAAATACGCATTTTTGTGAGATGACTCATGAAAAGCTGTTCGCCTAGCACAAGTGGCCTAAGAGATTCATTTTCTGATGCGCACATTGCTCTAGTGACTGCACCAACTCAACAGACTCAGCAGTGTCAAGAAGCTGGATTGCCTAAACACTGGATGATGGAGTCGTAGCTCATGTCTCATGGCAAATTTGGTTCTAGTTTGTTCAACCATGTCCATATCCAGATCCCTTTGGATGTACCAAGATGCATCCTTGATTCTCATCAGTTCCTTGTTCTGTAATCTCTGAATGATTTGTTGACTACTTTGACTAACACAGCTCCACAGCTGAATACCACAAAATCAAGTAAGTTTGAATATATTTGTCTGTACAACATAAGTTTATTATGCAGAGACAGGGTGGAGTCCAGTCAACCAATACATTTTTCTATATTTAATTTAAAGTTGTTCCATTTTCTTTTCAATATGAGATTTCCAGCGATACTTAGCATCGAGGATCATACTTGTATTTATGTATTTTGCTGTATTTGAGAAATGAATCTGATTACCAATTATGTTTATAGTAGTATGTGCTGCTTATCACTATTGGTGTATATACGTGCATGTGTTTAGATTCGTTTATTTTGATCCGTGTGTAATTTGTGTCAGTATCGTCTACAAAGGTGGCTAAAGTATCATTTTCTAATTTAGGAATGTCATTTGTGTACAAGACGTACAGGAGAGATCCCAACACAATGCCCTGTAGCACTTTTCTGTCCAATTTGTCAATAATTTCAGTGAAATCGATCTTTTCAGAGATTTCGGATTAAATAGAGATGATTGCCAAATCTGAAAGCTTTTATTTTGTCGTATGTCGTAATTTTTAATAATTTGTTATTAACTTAAACTCCTTTCACCTGAAGCCACAGAAACAGGTAAGGTGAAAAAAAGTCTTATTTAATATACTTTTTGACTATAATTTCTAATATTTTAATTGGCTGTTTTTACCTGGAAAAATATCTTTGAATGAAGTTATTTTATTATACCCTCTATACCTTTCACAATATTTCCTTCCTCCTGTACCTGTAATTTAATATTCAAGTCAATGCAGGTTTTCATTAAATCATCACTAGAAATTTACACTTATACAATCTAGCATTCTTACACTCTAGCACTCTTATATAATTACATTATTATATTCTAACACGCTACGACTCTTAGGGTACAAATATAATGAAGCGGCGAGGGTAGATACACGAGGCGATGTAAGCTGGCGATTCTTATATCGTACTATATTTTTAATTAAAGGGTACATACTGAAACTCTAAGCGACAATTTGCCGCTTCCAATTTAAATCGTCCCGTGCCTCTGTCCGCTTTACTTTATTTGTACCCTTACACGCTTGTACTCTTGCACACTACAACTCTTACACACTACAACTCTTACACACTACAACTATTACACTCTTAATTTCTTACTCTATTACACACTTACACTCTTACGTGCTCACACTCTTACAGGCTCACACTTTTTAATACTTATAGTCTTACACTCTTACACTTACACTCTTGCACGCTTACACTCTTATATTCCTAAACTCTTACCCTTGTACTCTTACACTCTTACTCTATAACATTCTTACACTTTTACAATCTTACACTCTTACACTCTTACACTCTTACACTCTTACACTCTTACACTCTTACACTCTTACACCCTTACACCCTTACACCCTTACACCCTTACACCCTTACACTCTTACAATCTTACAATCTTACACTCTTACACTCTTACACTCTTACACTCTTACACTCTTACACTCTTACACTCTTACACTCTTACAACTCTTACACTCTTGCTCTCTTGCACTCTTACACTGTTAGTTACTTACACAAATACAGTGGTGTTGGGCATAGAAAAAAAAATAATTATCTTCTGATGGTTTACAGCTTTTATTTTATTTTGAATTTAAACATTTTATACCTAAGAAAAATCGGCTTCATATTTTTTCAATTTCGAATCATATCATGATATAAGCCTGAAAAATAACATAGTTAATAAAAATGATCAAAATTAATATTTTATTAATAAATTTTATTACCTCCGGGTTCGTTTTGTAAACGCAATCCTCCATTCCAAATATTAGATCTTCTAAAGGTGATTTTGCTATAAAAAAGAAATAATGAAACAGTACATAATTTAATGTTTCCATTTCTAATAAATTTTTAGATACAATACTTATGCTAGCGACAACTGGATACCTACTACAAAAAAACATGAGACAAAAATAGATGCGATAGAAATGAAAAATTTAAGAAGAATAGTGGGGAAAACTAATTGTAACAGAGTAAGAAATGACGACCTAAGAAAACTAACTAAACAGGAGTCGATACTGACAATGATCAAAGAAATTAAAATATTTCATTCTTAATTTTAAGGGGAATCGCCTCATAAATGCACACTATCCCAAACAGCACAGTACGTCTTAAGTACGTACAGTTTTGGTACTGTACGTACAGGACGTAAAATGTACGTTTTAAGTACGTACACAACAGTACGTACAGAAAAGTACGTACTAAGTACGTACCTAAGGGTACGTAATCCTGGTTGCATACCTATTTTATTGAAAAACCTATGTTTTTACCAAATTTCTGTTGACCGTAGGCCAAAAAATGCAAAAAAAAGACGAAACCCAATTTATTTAACCTAACCTAAACTCTAAACTAAACTCGCTCCAGTAAGTGTTCTGTGCTCGCTCCCTCGCTCGTTTTTGTTAGTTTTTCATGTTTAGGATTTAACTATTAAGTGTTTCATTAAATAAATAGTTGTGTATAATTTATTATAATTGAACAAGACATTATTTAGACTTTGTAGTGCGTGTTATAAGTACGTAGTTTCGTCATTTTATTCTGGTGAGTAGTTTCATTTTAATTTTAAAAAATTATGTGTAATAAATATAATTTATAGATATGTCATCCCATCCCATAGTAAACATTACAAAAATGCTACAAAACAATTAAAAAAGTTTAAGAATTTTTGTATCTAATGAAATTGTGTACTTCCAACCATTGGACTTCAAAACTGATGGAGATCTAGCTTAACAAAAAGAAATATAGGAGTTCCGATATTATAGAACAGTGGCAGGAACGAATTGGATTTCAAAGGCATAAGGCCAAAACAGGTGGATACAAATAAGAGATGAGGTTTGGATCCAGGAGTATATTGACAATGATAATTTTGAGCTGTAGAAACTATCGCTTACTTTACTCTACATCTTTTTGTTTTTATTATATTGTTTATTATAAAAAGTACCAAAGTTAAGTTTCTAATTTGATATTATTTCTTTGCAGAAGGTGCTATAAAAAGTAACAAATACAAAGAGAAGAAGTTTGTAGAACAGGAAATTGTGAGATGGCTAAGAGGAGCTGATGATAGCCTAAAAACTTTCAAAAAGATAGCAAAACATTTTAAATTATTCTTTTAATGTAAAAAATTAAATAAATACAAATTAACTTATTTACTTTTCTTTTTATTGCACTAATACGTACATTATACATCATAAGTAAGTACCAATAAGGATGTAAAGTATGTCTAAAATATATACTCTATTGGAATAAGTACAAACATAGTACGTACATTAAGTACGTACACAGTACGTACATTAGGTACGTACAGAGTACGTACATTATGTACGTACAGAGTACGTACATTAGGTACGTACAGAGTACGTACTTTAAGTACGTACTAGGTACGTACCGTCGTTTGGAAAATGTACGTATTATGTACGTACTATGTACGTACTTCGTACAGTAAAGTACGTACATGGTACGTACTTTACGTCCCATCAGTACGTACATAGTACGTCTTATGTACGTAAGTGTGTTTGCTGGGTATAGGGGGTCCCGTAACTTGATCGTATTCCTTGAACAATTTTAAATCGAAAGTGCCTTATCCTCTTTTGTCCAAAACTTAATATTTAAGGAGTTATAAGCAATATTAAATAACAGACACAAAGAAATGGGTCTAAGAAGATTACGAATACCACTTTAACTTCCGAAAATGCAGAACGATATGAAGAGGAAAGAAATACATTATGGACCCAATGTTACATGTCTCCAAAAACAACATCTGGCGATATGTATATGAATTTGAATGTTTAAAGAGATTAAACCCTTGCCCCAGCAGCAAGTGAGTAGATGAAATGTAAGTTTCCAAGATCACTTTAGTAACATGGCCATCAAAGTCTCTTGTTCATAGAGGTCTTCGGTTAAGAGGCAATGAAGAAGCCTCTGGAGACTCAAAGATGAAACAGAGGAGCTGGAAGAGCGACGAAGGATCGAGAGTGACGTTGAATAAATCTCTGGAAGCTTGAGGATAAAAAAGTGGAGACGTAGGACCAGAGAAGATGTTGAAGAAGCCTTTGGAGATTAGAGACGAAGCATAGAAGCTGAAGGAGTGACGTAGGGCTATCGACGACGAAGAATGTGCAGCAGCATTGCCAAAAAGGTATTAACGAATATATCCGCTCTTATTTGTCCGAATCGAATGGGACAAACGACGGGATTTAACTTGAGCTGTCATTTATAATGAAAAAACATGCACCGTAGCATCTCCAAAAGGACTTATGCTTATATCTTTGTTACTACTGGGTTGATATAAATGGGACAAACGACATTCAATGTAAAACGTCATATGCATGTAAAATCTAACGAAAAAACATACGGTGTAACATTGCCAAAAAGTAATTTTTAAATAGCAATGTCAATTCATTAAATCTGCCTTTGATTATCTATTTCTTATTTCAGAAAACCTGTATAAAAATATTTATTATATTATTGTGTCACACCAAATTTTTAATAATTAATTTTGACATATCTTCATATTTTTTTTAAATTTTTAGATTATACGATAAAATGTGGAGTTATCCGCAAAAAATGTTTCTAATGTAGACCTTGGAAAAATTCACGCTTGTCGTAGCATACAATTCTTCTTCTTTTTAAGAATCAGTTTTGATTTAATTAGGACCATGCGTAATTATCACGGACATGACTCGTATATCTGTCTTTCTCGACCATAGCATACTTTAGAAACATTTTTTGTGGATCACTTTTTACCATACCTGGTTGTTTTTTATGACAATCTATGTGTATTTTTGGCACCTTATCTTTTAGTGACGCAGGACATAGGTCGTGCAGGAGATCGATATTAAGATTTCCTAATTCGTCCATCTACAAAAAAAATTACGTTTGTTTAATCAAATTAAATCATAAATAGTAATGAGGTTTTGTTTTTCCTTAAAAAGTATATTTTTCAAAATAAAACAGAGAAATCAAAAGATGTAAGTGAAAGTAACAAAAATGGAAAGAAGGATATAAGTAAAAGCGTTGTATAAGAATCGACAAGAATGCATGTAAAATTAAATATGACGTTTAGAACCCTTTGTTAATCTTAAGAGCAAAAAACAATAGCAAATTACAGTTTTGCAAACAATATTTTTATGCAGTTCACAGAATTGACAATAATTGTTGGCTTCTTGTCCTCAATAATAAAAGGTTATAGTAAGGACAAATGCGAAAAGAAAAAGAAGAAGAAGAAGAATAAAATTGTTTTAGTTCATCCTTTTTTGAATGGATTCTGAATCAGTTTTATTATTTTTATCACTGCGCAACTTGTTCTGTGTAGTTCTAATAAAATTCTTGAACAAATCTAACTTCGGAACCAAAACAAAGCTTATAAAAAATAAAAACTATTTGAGCGAAAAAACCATGGAACTTTTTATTTATATAAAATTCTACTACGGTCAGGAAATTATCTTTATTGAAATGATACATGTTTCAAAGGCATGTAACATGTAACAATATTATACTTTACCAAAAGGTACCTGTGCCAATCACTATCCTGAGTAAAGGGATCAAAATAATTTATTTTATATGCTACAAATAATCAATAATAATGAAATACTCTTGTTAGATAATTCTTTTAAACCATAATCATAATAAAAATTAACACCAAATAAATGTAAAAAACACGTTTATATACATATCTATATGAATTTTTTCAGTTCATTCCAAAAAACATTTAAAAACTTAATAGAAGTGAATAACATAACCTCAAAATTTTTTATCGCGCTTGATCGCTTTGAATAGGTAAATAAATTAATAAAAATCAATTGCATCGTGTGTTCTATATAAAAATAAACAAATTTTACTATATTTTTAGTTTTTATTACCTACAAGTGATGTTAGAACAGGTTATTCCAAATATTAATTTCCAGAGTGAATTTATTAATATGGTTAATACTAATGGCGAATTGACACTAAAATACAGTGTTACCAGAATTACATTCACACTTTCTATGAAAAAAATCCTGTAAAGCAAGAAATTGATCTGGAAGAACTAGAAAATTAACTAAAGGAGGACTGTAGTGTATGTATAAGTTCGCTAGATACGCCACTGGCAGATTTCTTGTAATGCCGATAGGTGGTGGTGGAAGTATCTAGCGAGCGAAAATTAGCATTGTATTTCGAGGTTTAAGAATGAATAAATGTGTTTTGGTTAAGTGGTATACCGGCTTATTATTGTAACCCTTAAGTAATGGGGTTAACATCCCCAATACATCACAAGGACAAAAACTACAAAATAGTGGTGAGTAATTAACAAAAATATATTTAAATTTTCGTTTTTATTGGTAGAATGCCCTGTACAATTTTTAATGTTTTACGTTCGACACAAATATTTAAAATATTCCATTAGTTATGTACATTTAATTTGTATATGTACAAAGTTTGTTGATTTTTTTTTAGGTTCAATGAAGATCCAAGGTAAGCAAGCAAATGTAACGCAAGCCATCGATACAATAAACTATTGGTTGGTTAAGACTAACTAAAGAATTTGTAAAAAGAATAAGTATTAATTTTTGGAAATAAAGATTTTAAAAAATGTTTACGATTTTCATTATATAGGGGAGAGTTGGACAAAACAGGATAGTCGGATAAAACGGGATATCGGCCAATATTTATGAATACGCAGCACTATCTAACGAGTCGTGGCGTTAATCACTATAAATAACGTTTGCTTGAATGTAGGAAGTGTCTATTCTCATTAACTGCTGTTCAGTAGTGAGTGACAACGGCAGTTTGAAAAAGTGAGGTTATACTATTTAGTTTTATTAGCGGTTAATTTAGTGTTTCTTATTTTAAACAAGCAAAATAAATAACGGTGAGTATTTTTTGTGATTTTGTAGATAATTGACTGTATTTTGCGACATTTGTGATTATGACTATTATTTTTTTTGTGAAAAACTTTGAAAAGCATTTTGGAATGTGCAGTTGGGCAAAATAGGATACCAAGCAGTCGGGTAAAACTGGATACTATCCCGTTTTGTCCAACCAAGAAACTATACAGATTTTCACGAGAAATTTAAACTTTACTTTTGTTACAGGCTTGTTAAAAGATGGGAAAATATAAAAGAAAAACTGAACGGCAGTCTTGGAATGAGGAAAGTATGCGCCAGGCGGTGGAAGAGGTTCTCGAAGGAAGAATGGGGTATCTTAAGGCTTCGAAACAATTTGGGGTACCTCGGACAACTATTGAAGCCAGAGTAAAAAAAATTAAAAATGGGACTCTCGAACGAGAAAACTCAGCAAAAAAGGGACTAGGGCGTCACAGACCGGTTTTCTCTATGGAGTAAGAAGAAGAGTTGGTGCGACACATTTTGTCTATGGAATTACGACTGTTTGGTTTTAGTTTGAATGACTTTCGAAGTTTGGCCTTTCAGTTAGCTCAACGCAATGGCTTAGCTAATCAATTTAACAGAGATAAAAAAATAGCCGGTAAAGCTTGGTTATACAGTTTTCTAAAGAGACATCCAAAAGTTAAACTTCGCACCCCTGAGCCAACATCACTTGCTAGAGCCATGGGTTTTAATAGACCTGCCGTACAAAAATATTTTTCGTTGCTGTCTGACGTGCTTGAAAAATATAAAATACCACCCGAACGGATTTACAACGTCGACGAGACGGGTATAATGACAGTGCCAAAGAAAAGATCGAAATGCTTATCGTTGCGTGGGAAAAGGCAAGTTGGGTGTATATCTTCAGCTGAACGCGGCGTTCTTGTCACCGTGGAAATTTGCATGAGTGCTACTGGTGTATTTATGCCGCCTACGTTAATTTTTCCTAGATCCAGAGCTAAGCCGAAGCTGCTAGATGATGCTCCTCCTGGAAGTAAAGCTTTTTATCATTCTTCAGGATGGATGCAAAAAGAGATTTTTTCTAACTGGTTCAATCAATTTATTGAGTTTTCCAAGCCCTCCAAAGAACATCCTGTCCTCTTACTTTTGGACGGACATACGACCCACACAAAAAATTTAGACGTTATAGAGAAAGCTAGAGTTAGCGGTGTTGTAATGCTCTGCTTTCCACCGCATACCACGCATCGTTTACAACCGCTAGACGTCAGTTTCATGTCACCACTTAGCTCATATTATACGTCAGAAGTTCAAAAATGGATGCAGCAACATCCAGGTCGACCTGTTACGATATCCCAAATAGGCAAACTTTTCGGTAATGCACATATGAAAGCTGCTAGCATCCAAACAGCTGTGAATGGTTTTAGAAAGACAGGCATTCAACCTTTCAATCTAGAAATATTTGAAGACTGGATGTTTGAGCCAGCTCAAACAACAGACACACCGACGAACAATAATGCAACTGGTCCAATTGAAGAAAATAATAGCCGCCCTTCACCACATACACCATCACCGATAACACAAAAGCTTGTTTTACGGCGATTATCACAAAACCAAGTTGCAGCTGAAGAGAAAGCAAGGCATGATGCAGAAAAGGTTGACAAATCCGCAACAACACCGGCATTGCCTCCAGATCCTGTTACACCACAAAAAATGCCCCAGATGCTTGAAAGTAAAGAAAATTTGTATAATACTCCTCCTCCTGTTTCTTGCAGAGATTTCGATGCAAATGCGACCCCCTCTTCTTCATACACCATCACGAAATTTGAAGTAACACCTCAACAAATAGTTCCAGTTCCTCACGCAGAAAGAAAAATTAATCCTAACGATAAAAGGAGAGGAAAATCGGCTGTGCTAACTTCAACCCCTTACAAAGAAGAACTGGAAACATCTGTAGTGAACAAGCCTATCAAGAAACCCAAACTGAACTTGGAGGAAAATCAAAAAGTAAAGAATAACAAAGGAAAAAATAAAAAAAATGTGTCACTAAGCCAAAGAAAGGAAAGGAAAAAAGAAAGAAAGAAGACAGCAGTTCAGAAGAAGAGGAGGAGGACGACGAAGTTTGCATTTATTGCACAAAATTATATTCTAATTCTAAGACAAACGACGGTTGGGTAATGTGCCAGGACTGTAAACTTTGGGCTCATGAAGCTTGCACCGGTATTGAGGACGATGGTGAGCCGTACTCGTGCGATTTTTGTCGGTGCCAAATCATTAATTGGTTTCGAATTATAAATATAAAACTCATAATGTTTCTCTTTTCAAGTTTTATTAAATAAATTTTATTTTAATATACTTTTCTATTCGTATTTAATCACCATCCCATTTTACCCGACCAGGTGGGCAAAACGGGATACTTTATCTTTTTTTTTAAATATGACTTTTTCTATGTTATCTTCAAGCTATTCAGGAATAACTGTCCCTAAACATAGGAAGGGATCAATGCGGAAGTTACATTTAAGAAACAGCAGATATCAATAGCCTAGTTAGAGAGTTACGGGTCAAATAACGTTAGCTATCCCGTTTTGTCCAACTCTCCCCTACACTTTTCAATTTTACATGAAATCGCAATTTGTTCACAGTGTAAAAAGTAAGCAACATTGATTATTAAAATTTGGCAAGAATATTTAAAAATATATAGAATGCTGTAGTTTTTTGAACTGCATCTGTGACTATCACTTTTTTATATTTTTTAATAGTATTTAATAATTAGCAGGACAAATGAAAATGTCTCATTGCAATCATTAATCATTTTACTATTAGCTGCCACTTTCACTAAAACCACTTTGCTCGTGATAGTGATTGGCTGTTTGGTAAAATACAATGTTTTTACATGACTTCATGGCATATTTAATTTCGTTATCAGATGACGGCTAAAATTTACAGTGGCCTCTTGGGCTATAATAAAATTTCAAAAAACTAATTTTGTAGAGGCCCAATTTTTTTTCGTATTCGTAATCGACTTTAATTGTCAAATTTGTTTTATTTTTTTTATATATTTTTTTTAAACTAAACTTGAATGAATTTTAACACTTTATACATGTTAGAGATATATTTTTTACATTACATATTTGTCAAAATCTGTCGATATATTCTATATATATTCCAGGAGATTTCCTTTTGAGATAAAATTTACTATCTTAATTATTTTATGTTAGTTATGGTATACCTAATAAAAAACTTAAATGTATTTGTAGTTTGGCCAATTTTATTTATTTGTATAATTTAAAAGTATTTGCTTTCCTAATTAATATTATAAAAAAATCACATTATAATAAAAAACATATCATTAAACATTTTGTAGGAAATGAAAAATTTGTTCAACTAACTTTTTTTATCAAACTGTTAAAATACCCAATCCTTTTAATTATTAAGTAATGTTTGAAACACAATCCAAAAACAATCAAATAAATTAAATCGATATAAAAACACCACGTATATTTACTTACTTAATAATGATTATATATAATAAACATACCTATGGTAATTTGATTTAAATGATTCAAACGTCAGTTTAATTATTTTAATTATTCTAATTGAAGTAGGAACTTACCATAGTGGACTGTAGCCAGATACACGACATGTATTTCTAAAATAAAATTAAAGCCCATTTTAATCAAACAATTTAACAAATAATAAAACAATTTTTTTTAAATTTTTATGGATAATTATTTATGGAGAAATACGATTTTGCCAGACTGCCTAACAAAAGTACTTTTCATTAAAATTTTATCCATATCAAAGAGAGCAATATAAAGAACTTATAAAATATTTGGGTTGCCTTTTTTCACTTGGCTGCAATCTCTTGTCAACCAGGTATAAACAGGTATAATTTCATTCAATTTATAAGTTAACGTATCTTAATAAATTATATAAATATTTAAAGCTAATTTGTATCTCTAAACGATGGAATACGGTTGCCTACATAAAAATACCCGCAAATAGGGTTTGCCAACTGTTAAAAATACATGGCCCTTCTATTGGCCTGACAAAATCGATAGTGGCAGACCTAATTAAATAACATTCCCTTGTGAAATTCAAAGAAAGATAGGATGAAACAAGAAACTGCAGAGTTGCCAGGGAGCTCTTAAGTTATCCTGATAACACTGCAACAAACAAATACTTGACTATGACTAGACAGAATCTGCGCCTAGTCACAGACATTCTGACAGGTCATTGCCAAATACGGAAGCATCTCCATATTATAGGACTGTAAAAATCTGCACTCTGCAGAGGGTCCGAACAAGAAGATGAGACCAACGTATCCTTTACGATTGCTCGACGCTCTCATTTATTAAAAGATTTGTGTTCGGCGAGTATCGGCTAACACCGGCCGATATAAGAGAAGCAACACTTGGCGTCGTTGTCAATTACAATAAATCTGTAGGCTGCCTCACGAGCTAGGAGGTGCCTATTATCTTAGGAACATGTACAATGGGCCTAATGAGGCCTTAGTGCCGTGGGGGTGACCTACCCTCCACACGTTACAGATACAGATACATAGGAGTAAGAGAAGGTTTGCGCGCCAACCTTTCATCAGAAAAGGGCGCGGTGTATTGTCTCTCCGTCATTTTTAACTACTACGTATAGAGGTGTGTCGTTCGCGAACGATTCGTTCAAAAAGAACGAATCAGTGCACTGACTCGAATGAATTGATTCCCTGTTTTTAAAAGATTCGAATCTTTTTTGAGTCAATTGCTCGATGGCTCTGCGATCGATCAAACACGCCGAGTTCCGAGTTTGGTTGCTTCGTTCATTCGATTCGGATTCGGTATTTGGTATTTTACATCGGCATCGCCAAATTGGTCGCTTTTGTTCTACGTTCTACGGCATAATACGAGAACTCTAACTGACAGGCGGTGGCGGTATGTGTCTTTAATGTTTTTCTCACTTTACAGGAGGTGTGTATTAAGCTTAGGTAAACAATTTATGCGTGTTGTCTGATAAATAAATTTAAATCAAAGTAAAATTAAAACAAAAAATTTTGGCTATATATTTGGCATTTAAAAAAAATTGTGTTATTGTTGTTTATCTTAACGGACAAGGATGTATTTATTATTCAGCTGCCTTTTTTTTATGAAATATGAAACATTAATTCGCTTTACTTTAAAATAAATCTGGTTATAATTATTTTACTCAACGACCTAGTAGGTAGGTAGGTAGGTTAGGTAGTACTCAAATTCGTAAAAGTTCGGTTCGATTTCCTTCGCCGGATCGGCGGAATAACATCGTTCGTGGTTCGCTAAAGTGAATCACTTGAGAACGAATCTTGAAGAACGAATCTTTTTAGGTGAATGAATCAAATGAATTAATTCAGTAAAAAGATTCGAACTTCCCACCTACTACGTATGCGTCGATAGTCATTTTTGTAAAATTTCCAAATTTGGAAGGCTAAGGTGACAGCGATGTCAAATGTCACCTGTTGACATTGATATTGTTAGACAGGTTTTTGGTATCACAATGTATTTCAACTCTACTTTAACAACAATTATACCCCAGTATATATATCAATCAGTATTGGCACTCTGAGGCGGCACGTTTGATCTTTAAAAGTAGAAATTTTAGTTGACACTTGACGTTTTCGGGATATGAAAAGTTTTCTTTACACGGACTTGGTATACCTGGTTAGTTGAATTTTTGTTCTGTTGCTTTTCAAATTTGTGTGTATGAGCGAGATGTGAGATACCTTTATAGACAACGGTTGAACAACTTAATTACTTTGAAGAAGAAAATAGATTAGATATCAGGGCAGTCTTCGCAAATGTGAGAAGGCAGAACCGTTTTAAAATTTTTTTATATATGTGAAATATTACTTTTTAGTGAAAAGTTTAATTACTTTTAGTTCAAACTATAACTTAGCTTGTCAAGGAAAATATATAACACACAAGGTTAGAGTAACAAAATAGAGGTTTTGCTTTATTTCTTAAGAATTACTCTAATCTAAAACTTTTCTATGTTGTAGAAATTTATTCTATACGTTATTTAGGTACTTACTGCAAAATCTATAGGAAAGTATGTAGTTTTAAATATTAAAATTTATAATGGAGACATATTTAGTGTAGTTTTTTTTACAAATATATACTCAGTGACTTGTTTTAGTGAATGAGTTCAAGTATGGCAGACTAAAATCGTTACTTTTTATTATGAATTTATTTAAAAATGGGAACTATGTATATGGTTTTCGTAGTTTTTACACTTGTAATAAAAATATCAAAGTTATGTTTATTGGCCATTTACTACACACAGCAAATTCATAGACACTATACATATCACTATTTGACATTCTTATTAAACTCATTAATTTAAAATTAACTTTAAACTGAGTGACTACACACAGAATTGTTTGAAAGCAGCCATAAGGTATAATTTATTTATTGGATACTATAAAAAATTAATAGTAGTTACATGTAGAGTTAAGTAACAAGAACTTTAAAAACAAAACAAACCTTTATATCTAGTGAACTTAATTTAGTACAGTCCTCAACTTTCTTAGGCTAATATTAACGATATCTATTTAGACCTCGCTAAAAAACTCATTGGTAACAGCCATTATCTTGTTAAAAGGAAATATACTACTTGGATCTAAACTAAATAATTTTTTGTTACTTGGGATTCTTAGATTAATCTTTGCCACATTAAAATTTATATAGTCAATCAAATCACAATCTTTGTACTTAACATTATTTAAAATAGAGTACAAAATATATCACAGCCTGTTGCTTTCTTCTTTGTAAAAGAGATTTAATCTTAAAACTATCGAGCATAGTTTTATATGAGATCTTATAAAGGTACAAGTATTTTTTATGGCATAAAGGTATGATAAAAATATTTTTTGTACTTTTTCAATATGATCAATATGTGTGGCTTTCAAGGGCATCCATATTTGTGAAACATACTCAAGATGGGTCTTAGTAAGGCATTATATAATTTGATTTTGGTGGTAATTCTAATTTTTTTTTGTATTTCTGATTTAAAAACCCAAAGCTTTTATTGTTTTTTTAGTTATGTGTAAGAAATGGTTATTAAACTTCAAATTAGACTGAAAGACAACTCCAAAATCCTTTATCTCATATTCACGATTTAATGTGACATCACAGGTCTTGTGTCTAATGTAAAAAATTAAGAGGCTATGGATCCTTACAACTTAAAATATGCATATGTTTGTAAGTGTTAAATGGACGGATAAAAAGTGTTGTTTTTATTTACAACTATAATAAGAAACATATTATTTTTGATACCTGATAATCAATAAACAATATATTTTTTGGAGTAGTAACAGATTTATTAATACACAACTATTATTTTGTTACAAATATTTATATTATAATATTTATAATTAACATAATAGTTGATATAAGTCCTTTAAAAATAATATATTTTGATTTAATTGTTGAATTTATACATGAACAATTTTCCTTGTAGCGTTGTTTACATTTTGCAGAGAACTATTGTATTCTGCTTTTAGTTGATAAATCACGTACATGTAAACGGGTTGAATGTAGACAATGTTAATGTTTTTGCTACTACTGCTGGCTAGGAATGCTGGGCTGGGACACCAACACAAAAAAAACGAAGCACAAAACACTAGATCAGTTTCTATCACTTATACACTTACAATTTACAACCATTCAAGGAACTAGCATGTTGGAAATACTTTACGAAAACATATTAAACATAAATCAGTCGAATACAATGTATTTTCTTCTTATAAGACACCTTTTTAGCTTGATTACTTCTAGTACTCTATTTATTCCAATGTCCTCAAATAAAACTAGCAATAATACGTAACAATAAGGATAAAACACACACTAAAGTGTATTTGGGGTATTTTTGATCTAAATTCACTATCAAAACAACAAATTTTCCGTTTTTAAGCTGTGAATGTATTACAAAAACTACTTCGATAAAATGTAAACAAAAGTTTGTATTTGTGTACGAAATATGGATTGCCTGCGCATGGTAGCGAGTTTTTAACCGGATTTATGACAAGTGATAGGTTATATCCCGAAAACGTCAGCGCAGTAAAAGCTGCGTGTCTTTTTCCCGCCCAGGGAGTGTCATGGGCCTGATTATACAACTGATAACATTAACATGTAACGTCTATCATAAAACTGAAAACTGACGTCAGGATTATCCTTATATAGCTTCTCGAACTGTCGTCTAGAATATTCTTGACCGGTAATGACATTTCCAAACATTTCTGGACTATTCTATCTTCTTTTACTTGTACTTTTACTTATGATGATCGCAGCATACTGTAGGGCGATGAGTAACATTCCACTTCTTTTTCTATCTGTACGTTTCCTATAATAGCCGCAGGTTACTGCAGGATGCTGCGTAACAATATGACAGATGTCGAAAAGACATCGCACCTTTAATCATAAAGTGGCACAACTAAAAAATGCTAGTTTCGTAGAATATGCCAAAAACTGTTTTATATTTGGAGCTGCCTTAGTATATTTGAACTTTGAGAAAATTTACGAAGTATTATGAATAAATGAAATATGAGAAAAGGTTAAGCAATATTTTAAAGATGTATGTATAATTTAGTTTTTTTTTTTAAAGAAGAAAGGAAAAATGGTTTAACTGTCAGTAAGAAAAAAAGATTATGTATCAATACGAAATGTGTCAATTTATGACTAAAAATTGAATAACGATTTTAGTATTATTTTGGAATAGTTCTTTTTTGGATTATATTAATAAAATATTTCAAGTAACAAAGCAAAAAATGCCTCTTTAGAAGCAAATTTGCAAAGAATGCTATTTCAAACCCTGTCACTATTGGCACACAACTAACATTATGTCGCTTTAGGTCTAAAACACCTTACAAAATCCGATAGAACTAAACTGGCGCAAATATAAATCTGCACTTCCTGGCTGATTATTTCAACGTAGGTCGGAGTTACCTCAATAGATGGTACTATTTTGGATCGTTTTATTACCAAAACTCAAAATCTTCAAATTTTGATTTATGCCACTTTATGATTAAAGGTGCGGCGACATGCGACATGTTCTATTGCCGGTGTTAGTTAGGTCACTCCAGGTGTGATTCGCGTGTGAGCGGAGAGGGTTAGAACTATAATTTGGATTAAAATAACCAAAAAAGGTTGACAGCTGTGTACACGTAGTTTAGATTCAAAAGGAAAAACTTGTATTTCGTACAAAACTTTTTTATTAATCAATGCAAAGCGCTTTCGGCTTATTTGCCATCATCAGTGCTCATCTACAAAAATTGTTGATGTAAACTTACAATTTAAAAAGATTTTAAAAAATATATTATAAAATCTGAATTAGACTTTTAAGTCAAAAGTTAAAATTGTATATATACAATTGTTTGAACAAATTAAAAATTACAAGAAACAAATAAAGTGACAAAAAACTAGTATTGGGAATAGTGAGTGTGGGATAAGCCCTTACAAATCAAATCTGATCTCCAGAAGCAAGTTAGCTTGTGTGGAATTAAGGAATCATGCCACCCTCACTATTCACAAAATTGAAAAAAGGTTAACAAATTTAAAGAAATTTACAATTAGAGGGTGACTGTGGAAGATATATTGAAATTTGAATCCAGAATACAATATTTGATATGAAGAAAGTAAAACGCAGAAGGCCAAAGTAAAAAAACTGAAGGTTTTTTTTATATACATTATAATTATGAAAAAGTCTACCTACTGTCCACAAGGTATCCAACAAGTTCCTGGTCATCCTCACTCTCAAAATTATATATTTCGGGATATTTACAACTTGCTAAATCATAATTTTATTAATATTAATATTTTCAAATTTAAATTTCTCTCTTCATTTTGGTTCAAGTTGTTTAACCGTTTCCACATGACAGTGGTGACAAGCGACACTTGAAGACTTTGACTTGTCAAATGTCAACAGAAGGAGGTGCGTTCACCTCAGTGTGGAACATGTTTCTCCGAGTGTGATTCGAGTGATTGGAGGTTAACGGAGATCAAAATTTGTTATTGAATTTAAAGATTTAATTTATTGTTAGTTAAATTTGAATAAATGTTTAATATAAATAATATTATTATTTTGATGTCAAGACCAAACAAAAATGTCACTCGCGTGATTCTGATGTGCCAGCCCGGGCTCTGCAGAACATTCTTTCAGAGAACCCAAGATGGCACAACTGAACCCGCGGTCCCTAAAGGTGAATCTGATGTTTAGTCCTAAAAATTACTAAATCACTCAACAAGCGTACTCATGGTTAAAAGAGACAAAATAGAGAACAAAAACGTTTTAAACAAAGGAGTACCATGATCCCAAAGGTAGGCTCTGATGGGTGAAATCGAGTTTAGGAGGGGATGGCTCTCGAAGGCTTGTATTGGGTGACTCGGACCTACATCATCATAGAGGGTTAATTGAGTTGTCTATGGAGTGGTATGAAATTTCTGTTAAGGTTCACTTGAGTGTTGAGACAGAGTATATTGTTGTCTCTTTCGAGAGTAATTTCAACATCTTCATGAAAATCTAATAAATTGAAATTTTTTGTGTTTAAGTTAACTAATAATTTGGAGTTTTTTGTTGGGCTGAAATTATGTTGATTGCACCTTAAGTGATGTCCGAATGCAGATGTGTCCGGCTTCTTGATGTGCTCGCCTATCCGGACTCCCAGAGATCTACAAGTTCTGCCGATATAACTGGCATCGCAATCGCTGCATTGCAACCTGTATACTCCACTCTTATCTAACAAATTAGTTTTGTCTTTTGTGTTGACTAGATGGGAGTCTAGTTTATTAATTGATTTAAAGGATACTTTGATGTTATCTACGTTTTTAGCAAAAATTTTTGAAATGCTCTTAGCTAAGTTATTTTCCCAGAAGGGGATTGATATGTAAAAATTATTAATGTGACTTAAATTGGGGTAGGCTAATTTTTGAATTTTCTTGAACTTAATTTTGGTGATTAGAGATTGAATTATGTCCGGGTCATACCCGTTGTTAAATGCAATTTGTTTAAGTATATTTAATTCTTGAAGATAATTAATTTTATTTAGAGGAATTGAAAGAAGTCTATGAATATAGCAATAGAAAGCAGACATTTTATGTTGGTGGGGGTGATTTGAAGAATAGTGTATCACGTGGTCTGTTTGGGTGGGTTTTCTATATATGCTAAATGATATATTATATATAATTTGGAAGTTTTAATAAATTAATTTCAAATGAGCTGAAAAGGTATTTAATTAATTATATTAACGGATTTAAAAAATATTGGATGTGATTATTAAATATTTTTAAATGAATAAAAGATGATATTAAAATATGAAAATTTTATATTTTTTATATGCAGACGTTAGTTTTCTTTCAATTAACGATTAGGGCTGAATAGATCCCGTTGTGCTGTCGTTGGTTCTAGGAAAGAAGACGGCACCGCGGAAGCCTCGCTCGAGGTGTATTTGCTCAAAGCCAGTGATGATTGGAGAAGGAAATTTATTTAAAGGTTGAAAAAAGACCGAACAAAATCCTGTTTCCGATGTGCTATCCCAGGCTCAGATGTCTTGGTCCTAAAAGATCAATATCGCTCAATAAGCGTACTCATGGTTAGAATGCGACAAAAGATTAAAAATAAAACAAAAAAGGAGAAAGTATCAAGGTTGATTCTGATGAGTAAAAAAAAAGTTGACTCTCAAGAGCTCTTATTGAGCGACTCTGACTCTGATCATCATTGAGGGTTAACTAAGTTGGCTATGGAGAGTGGTAGGTATGAAGTTTCTGTTTAGGTTACCTTGAGTGTTGAGACAAAGACTGTTATTGTCTCTTTCTAGGGTGATTTCAATATCTTCATGAAAATCTAATAAATTGAAATATTCTGTGTTCAAGTTAACTAATAATTTTAAAATTTTAGTTGGACTAAAATTATGGCTAAATTAAGACTCAGATGATGTCCAAATGCAATTTGTCCGGCCTTTAAAGTTTTCAAGCAGTAAAAAAATTTAGATTGATGTATTTTCAAAATGTTTGAATTAGTAACCGATTGTAGAAAACTCAATCATAACCGAATGTAGTAAAACATAGCTTGCCTCATTTTTTTCATTTATAAATTATTAATTTTTTGGGGTATTTTTAGGTCTATCCATTTGTTTGCGCCTTAAGTTGAACACTTCACCTATCGACGCAAGCGCAATAGTTTCAAAACGAAGCAAAGCTAATGCACTGCATCCTTGTCTAATAGACAGTGTGATAAGCTACCTTTATCCCGTTTTTATGTTTAACAGTTGACAACCCTAATTTGCGGGTTCTTTTACGGAAGCAACCATATTTCATCGTGCATAGATACAAATTAGCTTTATTTATTTAATAAAATATGTTATGAACCCATAAATTAAGCAAAATTAAATCTGTCTACACCTGGTTGAGACAAGAGGTTGCGGCAAAGTTCTTTACTTATCTCGTTTTGAAATAAATTATATTTTTTTCTTCAAAACAAATGGACGAAATTGATTATTAAGTACTTGCAGGCCCGACGAGAGGGGGAACAGGGGGGCAAAATTCTCTGGAGCTGAGACTTTTTTTTTTAGAATTTTGCCACAAAAAAACCTTTTTTGTTTTTTTTTAGAAAGGACTTTATTTTTATAAAAATGCTCCGCTATTTATATAAGGGGCCCTTGGCAGTGTTTTTGCCCCGGGCCCGCCATGGCTCTCGGCGGCCCTGAGTACTTGCAGCCATATTTTGGCAAAACCGTACCTAATTATCTATATAAATTATATATAATTGTCTATATAAATTGTATTTTGATTAAAAAACAGATAAGTGCCGTTATCACACGGTCGGATCTTAGACTATGAAGTAATAATGATTTTATTTAAATTAGACAGTTTTGCTACATGTGGTATATCTACCTTTATTTTTTTGTCGTTTTTCAATTGACCAACCCTAATCTCATCAATCGACGCCTCGGTAATTCCACATTGATCTCTACAAATGTCGTGTAGAGCTTTTAACATAAACTTCAATTCGTTGGGAATTTCTTCAAACTGAAACCAAATAATAGGAAATAAGAAAAACTCATAATCAAAGGATATCTTTGCAGCTGTATGTCATACAATATATTGCCTCAATTAATATTTTTTACTTATTTAAATGAAGTAAAATTATACAGGTTACATTTTTGCATAAAATTTAAAAAAATTTCTAAAAAATTAAAACACATTTTCTTTTTCTGCATCACTACCTAGATATTTCAGATTAATTTTTCAATTAAATTGTTATATTAGGACATATCAGTCAGGTTCCCTGCAAATGCTGAAAAATTTGGTATTCCTTGTTATTATTTGAGGAAGGGAAGGTCCTCTCACAGCGCACTCACCTGCGTCTATATACAATTAACGATATTTTTTTATAATAGCTTTAAACTGCTGTAGTTTTTGTAGCTTCACTTTAAAAACCTATGTTGATTTTCTGAAAAATGTTTTGCTGTTGGCAAAATGATATAAGTCCAGTGGCGCATCCAAAGTTTAAGTCTAGGGGGCAGTGGTAATATTTAAAATTTTACTTTTGATAATAGTAAATTTTAGTACCTATATAAAGTTAAGTTTATACTTCTTGGGAAGAGGGGTAATTATCCCTATTACCCCCTACATATATGCGCCCTTGTATAAGTATTCTACGAAGCATTACTAAAATACGAGTATTTTTGAAAAACTGGAAGATATTGTGATGGTCCGATAGTTTTCAACAAATATGTAAGAGGTTTTCTCGCCCACCCTCATCGTGTAACCCTATACAAAATAGAAAACAAAATATTCGATCGTTAAATATTACGGGGAATGAACCTCAAGCAGACTGTAATAAATGTATCAAATAAATGAGAAAATAAATAAATAATAAAATCGAATGTACCAGATACAACTTAATTAATACGTTATGGGCAAGTCTTAATTCTTACAGAACAAAATGCTAAATTTATCTACAGACATCATCTCAGGAATCACTAACGCTTACTAGTGATGTCTGCATCTCAGGCAAACGCTAGAACCTGTGTACTTGTTTTATTAAACTTAGTGTCAACAAATCTACTTCTAAAACAAAAAATATTACTTTCCTGTTTAGTTATTACAGGCTTTTTCCGGTTATTTTGTACAACCTATTCTATTAACCCTGTAAATGTTTAGAGGATGAACTAAATACATGTATTTTCCACACACATCTGAACAATAATTTATTCTAACTTGCCCTTATTGGTTTTTCTGTGGAATTTTTTAAAAATAATATATTGTAACTAGACTAAAGGTTTTTGGATAACATTTTTTACTTTCCTATCTGTATACAGATAAGAAGAGTATAGGAATCATGATTTTTTTCGGCCTCAAGTCTTCAAAGGATTTTTACGTTTTGAGATCCCCTGAATCCGTTTTGACTATTTTCGCTATGATGTCTGTGTCTGTGTGTGTGTGTGTGTGTGTGTGTGTGTACGTGCGTGCGTGCGTACGTGCCTGCGTGCGCGAGCGCGCGCGCGCGCGCGCGCGCGTGTGTGTGTGTGTGTGTGTGTGTCTATATCTACGATAACTCATGAACAGATACAAAGGAAAACACCAAATTTTAAACTTATGCTTTATTCCATCCTGCGGTGAACTGATTAGATTTTGGACAGAGTCGGAACATCTGGAGGGGTACTTTATAGGGTTCACTTTTATATTTTATGAAATATATCTGTTATTTACGTTTGGAGAAGAAAATTCTTTAAATAAAAGTTACTTCCTATATTATTCTCTATAATTTTTGTTTTATATAAAATTTTCTTAAAATGGTCCGTATTCGAGAAATTTTACAAAATGTAAAAAATTCTGATTTTTAAGAAAATTGTTCAATTAAAAGATGTTTGCGATATCGACTTTTATAATTTTTGTTTTTACATGATAACTCTAAAATGGACCTTATTGTAAAAATTGGAGGAAAAGTATAAAATTTAAATTTTTGAGTATGGCAATGAATGTATATAGAAAAATGTTTACAATTGGTACAGGGTGGACTTGTGGTCTAGCAGACAGAATATGAAAGAAATTATTTCTTATCAATTTTGAAAAAAACATAGTCGTCTAGTTTTTTGTGAAATGTCATTATTTGTTTAGTAATTTATTGATGTTCAGTGACAGTTTAGTACTACAATATTTTTGGTATTCGTGAATGTTTTAATTATTGCTTAGATTTAATTTGAATTAGAAATGGAGTTAAGTGTAAAACAAAAAATTGAAATACTTATGATGATTAGGTATGGAGACAGATCGCGAACTCAGATGGAAGTGTGCAATTTGTTCAATGATAAATATCCAGAAAGACCTATATCGCGATCAACAGTCAGTAAGATTGAAAATAAATTTCGAGAAACTGGTACGGTTGAAAATATACGCAAATCAGGTCGTCCCTCTGCAAATGCTGATACAGCATTAGATGTTTTACTTAGTTTTGAAGAAGACGCGCACACTTCTGTGCGTAAAGTTAGTCGCGATATTAAAGCTTGAAAAATGGCATCCTTATAAAATCAAACTTGTGCGGGAATTAAACGAAGATGATCCCGATAGAAGAATCCAATTTTGAAAAAATGATGGATAAATGTCACCGAGACCCTCTCTTGATACAAAACAATATTTTTTCTGATGAGTCCTATTTCACGTTAAATGGCGAGGTTAACCGTCAGAATTGTAGATACTGGGCAAAAGAAAACCCCCACTGGATGCGTGAGCATCATACACAATACTCGCAAAAGGTAAATGTATGGGCTGGAATTGTAAGAAATCGAATCATCCGTCCCTACTTTATCGAAGGTAATTTAAACGGGGGTAACGTACCCTGAGTTTTTAAGGGAGTATCTCGTACCTACTTTACGTAATTTGTTTCCCAACAGACGTAATCCTGGAGGTTGTGATGAAAGTTTATGGTTTCCACATGATGGTGCGCCTCCACATTATGCTGTAGATGTTAGAAGGTACCTAGATGAATTTTTTCCGAACAGGTGGATTGGTAGACGTGGACCTATCGAATGGCCAGCGAGGTCACCAGATTTCAATCCTTTGGATTATTTTATGTGGGGCCATCTGAAGAATGTTGTGTATCAAACGAAGCCAGCAAATATTCAAGAATTAAAAGAGACAATTTGGACAACAATAAACAATATTTCTCAAGACACAATAAACAAGGTTCAACAAGAATTTGTACACCATTTGGGATACTGTCAAATACAGAAAGGGCTGCAGTTCAAACATTTATAAAGTCATGTATTTCATCATATTCTGTCTGCTAGACAATAAGTATTTTTGATAATATTGTTAATTTAACTAATAAAGAATGTTACGCGTTACTTTATGAGCACACACAAAACTATTGTATTTTTGCCCACCCTGTACCAATTGGAATCAACATGTGATACATTTTTGGAATCAGCTTAGCTAGAGTAATCCGAAAATTGTGACAAAATGGGGGTGTTCCATTTAAAAAAATGACGGTGACGTCATTACTCAAAAGTAATTCACCCTGTATATTAGATTATTATTTTAAAATACGGTAAATTAAAATAAAAAATCGACGTGTTTCAGAATTATTTCTTAAAATGGCCTGTTTAGCTAAAAATGAATTTGTTCCATACTTTACGGAACACTGTATATTATGAATTGCCGAGAATACCTGTCGTATGAAAGACGTGGCCTTTGCAGAAATATCACTGTCTTTCATATATAAAAATTATGGCACGCAATGTGTTTAAATATAAAAATAAACATAGATTGTTTTATCTTCTTAACGAAAATTACTGTTAAAAAAATAATCAATTAAAGAATAAATATTTTTAAAAGTTTGTCTTTGTTATATAGCAAGGACTTTAAAGAGAGTAAATATTTAGCTAATTTCCCAATTAACGTTGCCTACAGGCAGAGTGTAGCCTTTACCTATGCTTAAAATAATATGCGCACCATAAAATGATTATTAACCTTGTTCCAGAATTGTGATACAATATATTTTTCAATAACATTCATTTTTTATTGTCGAGCCTCTAATCGAGTTCGAGTAATTTTTTCGAGAAAGACATCGAGACGAAAGTATGTTTGAATTTTTGTCTCTATGATTAAGCCAAGACGAGAATTATCTTCGAGATTAAAATGTTGAGGAACATTACATGAAATTAACCTAAATATCTCCATATTGCGAGCAACAAAATAAAGTTAGTGATAATGCAACCTTTATTTTAATTTTAAGTTTATTTTTGATTCAGTTGGATGGATTGAATTACTAATAAATTTAGCTTTTAAATGAAGTATCGCACTTTACAATACGTACCTTTTTTTTCATTTTAAATTAGTTTTGGATTCAGTTAACAAGTGCATTGAATTACTAATAAATTTAGCTTTCAAATGAAGTATCACACTTTACAATACATAATTCCCATTAAAATTACCTACCATTTCTATGATGTGTGATTTTTGATACTCTCCCTATTTACATTGTATTGGTTGGCATATGACAGATAAGGAAATGAAATAAATATCGATCTGTTTTGAGTTTTTCAAAAAAAAAATTATCTTTCAAGATATTTTAAATATAAAAAAACATTTTATTGTAAAAAAAAAAAAATGACTTACCACATCATGAACTTTTGACTTAGCAAAGGCTTCACCACCAAGTAAAATTAGTAAAATTGTTAAACTTATCATTCCCTTTTTCAACATTGTGACTGAACACAGTTTTCTAATAGTGTAATCAATATGTTCTGTGCAAGTCAAACTTATTACTCTCAATGCGTGCCTAATGTTTTGGTAATTAAAGTTTACTTAGCATATTAAACAAAACGTTAAAGTTATTAAAACAATTACATTAAATGCGATCCGTACGTAATAAATAATTAATTATTATATATTTTTTATTTATTTAAAGTTGTCTCACACTGACCGTTTTTTGCCGTTAAAAAATTATTCTAGCGAGAATTTGTGAACTACCCTAATAATAATAATAATAATTGTTTTAGATTACATCAAATTACAATGAATTTAATATAAATATAAAATTATTATAAAAAAAATATTTACGTAAAAATCATGTAATAGTAAATTATGTATAATCAGATAAACTTTTCTAGATCAAAATAACCATCAATAGTATTTTTCTCTGTATTTCAAAAATGTATTTAATTAACAGTCTTTTTAAACGTATGTCTATTGTTTATTTATTTTAATGGCACATGAAAGCTATTTTATATAGTTTTCGTGCTATGAACAATTGAGAATGTTGCGTAAACGTTTTAAACATGAAAAGAACAGTGTAAAAATTAAACACCCTGTATAAAAGTAAATAAATCATTTATGTACATGATGAAAATTAGTGGTCCAAGTACTGAACCTTGAGGAATACGTTAGAAACACTTTAGAAAGGCCCTTAGAATGTAATAATTGACGTATATTTATAATCAACAATTATACTTACAATAATTAAAACATTAGTTAATTTTGTGAGTGTGAGGTTAGTGGGAAGAGGACGTGCCAAAAGGAAACATTAACTTCTTAATTTGCCGACGTTTCGACGTTTATTTTTCGTCTTTTTCAAGGCTTGTTAAATTAATTAATGCAAGGCACATGGCATATGTGGAATTTGCCGAAAGAGTTAAAACAGAACAATACATAAATAAAATCTAACACTAAAAGTAACATTTACACACATATCTTAAAATGATGATAAAATTAATCAAAATATACTTTTGCAAAAGAGAATCAAGATGCGTAAAGTGCGTAGGAGAACATCATACGAAGAATTGTGTAAAAAGTCCAGAACAACAACCGAAGTGTATAAACTGCCTAATGGAACATCCTGCTAACTACAGAGGATGTGAGGTAGCTAAAACCTTTCAGATAAGGAAGGATAACACCACTAAACCAAAAATAATGACGAGGTAGAAAAGATCCATAAACGCTTTTCCTACTGTCAGAAATAAAATAACATATTCTCAGGTAACAAACTTACAATAGCAACCAATTCAAAGGTCACAACAAGCCATGAATCCCATGCCACAAATTGCACAGTATACTGCACAGTCAACCAACTTAGCAGAAAGTACTACTCATGAATTATTATTATTATTCATAATAACCAAAATAGATCTGACAGGCTCCAGAAGCTAGAAGAATTAAACAAACCCCAAACATATAACAGAACCACTAATGGACAAAAGAGATATTAAAATAGCCACTTGGAATGCCAAAAACAAACTGATATCCAAGTTTTCTTGAACGTTCAAAAAATAGATATATGTCTGATTTCTGAGACCCACCTTACAACAGAGTCATACATTAAATTCAGAGGATATAACTTCTATCACACTATCCATCCATCAAATGCAGCAAGAGGAAGAAGTGCGTTAATTATTAAATATAACATTTCCCACTATGAGGAACCAGGCATCCAAGAACCAGAAAATCAGTTAACCTTTAGCACCATTAACATTAAGGGGGGCAAAATTACAATAGCTGTAATCTATTGCCCACCAAGATACAACCAGAAAAAAGAAAATTATCTCAATGTACTCAAAAAACTAGGTAACAAATTTATAATCGGTGGAGATTACAACTCCAAAAACACCAACTGGGGTTCAAGATTAACCACAGTCAAAGGAAAATAATTGCACCGAGCTGCATCAGAACTTGGTTGTACATACCAATCTTCTGAAAACCCCACCTATTGGCCTACCGACCCAAATAAGATTCCAGATCTCTTGGATTTCTTTATTCTGAGGAAAATGTCACCAAACTATACGCAAGTAGAAGAAAACTTTGATATGGATTACAACCATTCTGCAGTAATCCTTACTCTAAGTGATAATGTTATTGAAAAAGAAGCCAAACCGATCCTAGCAAATCGGAAAACTAATTGGGAAGGTTTTCAAGAGGACTTAACAAATACTATTCAACTGACCATAACACTAAAAACAAAAAACAGCTAGATGAAGAACTGGAAAGGTTTATAGTTGAAATTCAGCAAGCTGCATGGAGGAACACACCAAAAGTAAGAAGATTAACAGCTGGAAAAAACTATCCTGTCGAGATAAGAGAACTGGTAACAGAAAAAAGAAAACTAAGAAAGAAATGGCAGATGACAAGATCACCAGAAGATAAAAATATATTAAATAGGACTACCCAAAGACTGAGAAGAGAAATCCTAAATCATAAATCAACAGATACCTAGAGGACTAACAGATGATAAAGAAACTGATTATTCACTCTGGAAGGCAACTGAAAAGATGAAAAATTCATATAAACTTTGTCCTCCAATCAGAATAGCAGATAACAAATGGGCAAGAGACAATCAACAAAAAACTGATATTTTCGCTGACCACTTACAAAAGACGTTCCAATTAGATGAAAATCAAGACACTCCTAATGAGACCATCCATAATATGGAACAACTTGAAATTAAGCTAGTTACTCCCAATGAAGTTATGAAAGAAATTCAGACAAACATCAACTCACAGAAAGCCCCAGAATATGACCTTATTACTGGAGAAATATTAAAGAAACTACCACGGAAGGCTATTGTTAAATTGACATACCTCATTAACGCAGCATTTCGCCTGATGCGTGGAAAATGGCTGAAGTTATCCTAATTCCAAAGCCAGGAAAACCTCTGAATGAAGTTATTTGAAAAACTATTTCTAAAACGACTAAAACCAATAATTGAAAATAAAAATCTGATCCCTTCGCACCAATTTGGTTTTAGAAACAAACACTCGACAATAGATCAAGTACACAGGATAGCTGATATCATCGAAAAAGCTTACGAAGATAAATATATATGCTCAGCTATATTTCTTGACGTAGCCCAAGCATTTGACAAGGTTTGGCACACTGGCCTAATACAGAAACTTGAAAAATGCTCCATAGACAATATGTTTACATTCTACAATCATATCTAACGGGAAGAATGTTTGGAGTAAAGCAAGACGAGGCATACTCCGAAATGAAAGAAATTAAAGCAGGTGTCCCACAAGGCAGTGTGCTAGGACCGGTTCTTTACTTATTATACACCAGCGATATCCCTCAACAACAATCTGTTAAAATAGCAACATTTGCGGATGACACTGCAATATTGGCAGTTGGCGGAACTAATACAGAGACCTCAGAAAAACTTCAGGAAACCTGCAACAGAATCAATCGATGGACAAAAAAGTGGAAAATAAAAATAAATCAAATTAAATCAGTGCATGTTGATTTTACTCTTCGACCAAATGAACAAAAACAAATAAGAATAAACAATGACGTTATACCACATCACGATTCGGCCAAATACCTAGGGATGCACCTAGATGTAAGACTTAAATGGAAAGAGCACATAAAAAAAAAGCGTAAAAACTTGAACTTAAATTCAAAAAAATGTATTGGCTCCTAGGAAGAAAATCCAAATTTTTAGTCCACCACAAACTGCTGATTTATAAACAAATCCTAAAACCAATCTGGATTTATGGCATACAGCTATGGGGATGTGCCAGCAAGAGTAATATCAACATGATACAAGTTTTCCAAAATAAAGTCCTAAGATGCATTTTTGATGCACCTTGGTTCTACCGAAACGATTATCTTCATAGAGACCTGTAGATGCCAACAATCGAAGAAGAAATAAAGAGGTTTGCTGCGAAACATGAGGGTCGACTCCACTCCCACGTCAACAAAGAAGCACTGCAATTACTGGACAACTCTACACTTAACAGAAGGCTCAAAAGGAAGAAGCCATATGAGCTAGTGCAGTGAACGTTAATGTTAGTTTTAGTGTAAAACAGTGTAATAAATCGTCACGCCAACTTGTGATGCTTTCCTATAGAAGCAATTAAGACAACCCAATGGGGGCTTCTTAGATACGTAATTAGTTATAAGATTTATAGATTAAAATTGTAGGTTAGTCAGTAATAACAATAACAATACTTTAACAAAAAAAAAAAAAAAAAAAAAAAATATGTATAAAATAAAAAATATAGAAAATAATATCGCTAACAACTTTTATTTGAAGAATTTTCTCATCCAGTCGTAAATAGAAGAGATATTCTTCAAAATAAAAAAAAACAACACCCCATAAAGTACCCTCCAGATGCTTCGGCTATGCCCAAAATTTAATTAGCTCGACACATGATGGATTAAAGCTTAAATTTGATATTTTGTGTTTTTCTCTGTTCTTGAGTTATTTTCAAAATTCGTATTTTGCACTTTTTGTCAAATTTCTCGAATAAGGAAATCAAGTGTAAAACAAGAATTATATAAAATGACATTACAAGGAACTTTTACTCGAATAATTTTTTTAAAAATTCGAATTTAGCACTTTATGTCAAATTTCTCGAATACGGACCATTTTAGGAAAAAATTTTATATGGAAAAAGTTATAGAGAATGATATTAGAAGTAACTTTTATTTGACCGTAAATAACAGATATATTCTATAAAGTAGAGAAACAACCCTCTATAAAGTAACCCCCCAGATGTTCCGACTATGCCCAAAAACTAATCATCTAAACGTAAAAATCCGTCGAAATCTTGACGTCGAAAAAACCAGGAAAGTAAAAATAGTAAAATAAATACACAAAATAATATTTGTTATTTTTTATTAAAAACCCTCAAGTTTTTTTTTCGCCATACAGTCTATGATATTATTAATTTAATAACGCAATAAATAGTCATATATATATATAAAAAAATATAAACCTGGTAAAAAATTTCAATACATCACACTATACATCACTAGATCATTCATACATATTTACAAAAAAATTAAGTTATCACACTTAGTACTCAAATATTCGAAATATATCGTATCATTATTATTAAACGTTAAAAAAATATTTGTTTTTCACTGTCAATTATATTAATAATAATTGCATTTATAAACTATTATTTTAAGTAAAATTTAAAAATCTAAATATGAATACAAAATATAGCCAGATATAAATGAAGAGTCAATCCTTGTATTTTTTTACTTACTCAAAATTCTACAGAATTAAAAAAACAATTATATTTATTTAATATTAAAAAACACTATCTCTGTTTTTACAAAATAACTTTGGATTGACCTACTTATAAATTTTAAATCACTAGGCAATTGTTTTAAAGTCCTAACATCAATTTTACAATATGGCGACACTTTTGCACATATTGCAGTTGTTTATTACCGAAACTTTTTCTACAGTTCAACCAACCTTGTAATATTTTCTCTAACACTGGCTACAGTTTATTTTATTTATATTTTTTTTAACGTTTGTATATTGTCATAAATGGAACATGATACTATATTATTCAAAATCTCTATAAACAGTGATGGGACGGTGTCTTAATTTTAAAAACACGAAAATTAAAATTAGCAGATTACCATCTCGTTTTTTGAAAAAGACTGAACTTGACTGATTTTATTAAATTTTCATCAATCATAAACAGATTTACTAATTATAATTCGTAGTCCGGTCCTTATAAAATACTTGGTAGCAGCATATTTTATATGATAGAAGCACTAGATAAAAGAAGAGTACTTTCATTTAAAAGTATTTAAAAGTTATAAGCTTGCCAAATGTTGAAAAATATAATGGGACACCCGGTATATATTTATATATACATGTGTATTTCCTTTTCGCTTTATTCAATAAATTCGGACAAGACCGTTATAACTCATAGACGAAGAATATTATAATCTACATCAGTATCTGAGGAGTCTTCTCATCCAAACCTGTCTTTTCTGCTAAATCAATATATTATGGACCTTTTAGGAAATGATCCTTCCAAACATCTACCAAAAAAGACATTCCATTGATTATAGAATTGGTGAATCGCTGGGATAATTATTTGAAAAGAGGCATGTAACCGGAAGACAGTAAACAAAGAGGGTACTTCCAAACAATTGTCCAGGTGTAAAAACCTTACAGTTGAACCCAATTTAGAAATGCAAAAAGATCTGTTGTTATCCCATATTCAATCTGATATTGGGGTTAGTTTAAATGCCTTATGTATAACACTCGATGTTTTGATCAAGGAAAGAAAGGCCAATAAATCCATAGAAAACAGACCCTACTAAAATTAGTGGAAGGAGCAAAAATGATCTACAATCCCATTTTCAATTATCAATTCATAAAAAACAACAAATGTACCAAGATGAAACCTGATATGCATAAAATGGTGAAGGAATTGAGTTTGGATAGTACGTTCTGTGAAGAAAAGATGTGGGAACACTAGAAATATCTCCAATGCATTTGTTTGATAAGATCGCTACATTCTTTAATCTTTAAACAACTCCCAACTGATTATTTTCTTCCAACTAGTGCACGTATCATATAAAATATGCTATTACCAAAACTTCTATGCGCACTTCCTTACTTATAAGTCGTTCAATCTTAAAGTATTTTACCTTCCCGACCCACCACTGTTTCTCTTCTTACATCTACAACCTCTTCTTCCTATCATGCGACCTTATACACCTGCCCTTATAGCAAATTTCAGTTTCGTGCGACACTTCAGTCGAAGTGCTGGTTCTAACTTGACCGACCTCTCTCATATGCCACGGTTGGATGTGAAACGTCGACGTCCTAATCTCGTGCTTAGCCTCTAGCTGAGGCGTGGTGAAAACGTCTTCTGTGACAAAAGTCGTAGTTTCTATTTCTGCGGGAGTTTCAGTTGTGTTCGTTGTAGAGGAACGCGATGGAGGTTCTGTGAGTTCTTCTGGAAACGTTGGGTTGTTAAGAGTCGTGGTTGCTGGAGGAGTTGTTTCTGTTTCTACTATTGGTTGATGGGTTGATTTATCTTCTTGTCTTGACATGCCGAACATTTCGTATATCGAATCTAGAAAGTCTTCTTTTTCTTCTTGGCTAACGGGAAGATTCCTTTCTGTACTGGTAGAGCTAGATTCAACAGTTGTGTTTATAATTGGTTGTTGTTCTTCTTCTTCGGGTAAATTTGTTGTAATTTCTTTAATATTTTCAGTTTGTACTTCTAAATCTTCATTTTCAAACTGATTGAAGTCTTCTTGGTCCAAATTTGGTCGATCTTCATTTAAACCTTTCTCAGCATCAGAGTTAACCTTTCGTATGTCGTGGTAGGAGTTCAAAACAGAAAAGTAATTTTGACTTTCAGACGTTTCTAAAGGATCTACAGGTCGATGTTTAACTAGTTTCCATACGCCCTTTCTTCTTTTTTGCTTCTTCGATTTTTCCGTATTTGCTTCGTCTTCAGCTTCAGTGTGTCTTTCTGCGTCGAAATTGTTGATAGCTTCGAATTGTTCTTCTATTTTTCTAGTCGTTTCTTTGAATAGTTCATCGCTGGTAACACCAGTTGTTGTTACTGGTACTTCTTCGGTTATTGCTTTTACTGGAAGAGCATATGGGTGATCCGGTTGGTCGTCAGTTAGTTTTGAAGCATTTTCATCGGTTTCGAGAACGTTTGTATCGGTTTTTTCTAAAAAATAAAAAAACTATGTAAAAATAACTCATTTAATTAATGCATGATTTAGACAAAATAATAGAAATCATGTATAAAACCAGATCTATACCTGGACTAAAAGATAGAGCATTAAATTGAATGGACCTGAGTGTGTTGCTTCCGTTTATATACCTGCGTATGATTTTAGGCGCTAGGCTATGCTGGAGAGTATATTTTAAAAAGAAATGAGAAGAAAATTAAATACAGAAAAATGTTATGGCGGACGAAGCTCCAAGCTCTGTACATATACCAAATGGTTTCTCTACAAGCACATCCTAAAACCTATCTGGAAATACAGCATCTAGCTTTCAGCAAAAGTTTCTGATGAGTAAAATACCCCGCAATATTTTCAAAAACAATTAGGTTCTTACTTTGATCCTGATGATTATATTCAGAAGCATCATGCCATTCTTGGGGACTAGCAACAACACTGGGTCTGTACAGAGAAGGATTCAAAGCTTGGTCTTCCTCATCCGGAGCAACGGTTATTTGAAAGTTTGGAGTAGGAGTAGTTACTCCTCGTCTTCCTTGCAAGTATTGCGCTGGATAATTTCCACCTTCAACGTCAGCTTCGGCATCTTCTTTATTTTTATTTGCGGTTTCGGGTAGTTTGAAATGAGTTTTACCTCTGGATCTTATAATATTAGACCTCCTAGTTGCTTGTTCTTGAGTAGGTTGCGTTTTTCTTTGCTGGGCCCTGGTTCTTGTTCTTATTCTAGGCTTCGGTGTTTCGGTTTCGATTTCGGTTATAACCTCTCTGCTGGTGGTGTATTTTGGTACTATCTCTCCAATGAATCTTACTGTGGATGTTTCAACATGAGTGTTGTCAAGATTTAGTTGATAATCTTCCCCATGTTGGCTAGGTGTTTGGTATGCGTATACTCTATGTCTTGGCGCAACTGTGGGGATTTCTACGGGTGTTTGAGCTGCTGGGCCAAAGTCTGGCTTCCTGAAGAACCTGAGAAACAACAAAAGTTATTTACAAACTTTATTAGATTATTGTATTTGAATATTTACCCATAGAACTCTTCCTCGCTTTCTTCTGTCTCTGGCCTTGGTTTATCAATTATTCTTCTAGTACTAACTCTTTCTGTACTTGTTCCCGAACCCCTAGGTCTATCCCTAATCCTTCCACGCACTCTAACCTTTTCCTTAGGTATATCTTCTTCATCTGGGTGAGTGATTTGTACATTTATGTTTGGTCTTGGAGTGGAAGCAGTATTATCATATTGGATAACCGGACGTGCAGACGTTGGATAGATGTTTGAATAATCGTCTTCTTCTGGTGTTACATTTACGATCTGCCCCGGGTCCACAGAGTGATCGTATTCAGCATAAGATTGAGATCCGTCTGGGTGTGTCCTAATTTTGACTGGTTCTGAAGTTGGAATTTCATGGATCTAAAGAAAAACTCATTTAAAGAACTTTAAACTAAATTATATAAACAGAATTTACCTCATTTTCTGTAGTAGCTTGTCTTTCGGTAATACTATTCGGTGTGGTACGTCCTCTGGTTCTAAATCTCGACTTAGTGACAGTACTTTTTGTTCCATAATCGTCTTGTGTGTATTTAGTAGGGCGTTCTGTTGTAACTCTTGTTGGTCTTCTTCTAGAAACGGATCTCTTAGTTGTACTGTAAGTGTTAAATCTATTGCCACCACGTGTTCTAGATCGTACACGTGATTGGGTAGTTGTTTCTATTGGTCTTTCTGTTGTAGTACTAGTAGTTACAGTAGTTCTAATTTGTTCAGTAGTTGGTAGGTAACTTGGTGCTGTGAACGCTCCGTCACTACTAGTCGTTGGTACTAAAAGTTTCGGTACTAATAAAGTTCTCACGGATGGGTCATCCAAAGCGCTGCCATATTCATTGCTTCCATATTGTTCCTTGGAAGCATAATCACTTGAATGTCCTCTGGTAGACTCCAAATTCGGTTGAACTGTATACTCATAAGGTGTTACTTCAAACTGACCTTGTTGTTCATAGGTTGGTTGCTCGTAATTTTGATTGTTCTGTCTGACACCGTTTTGAAGAATCTGCCGATCCATCAGATTTTGATTCAGCGTATAAGCGTGTTCAGGTGTAGGTGTTTGTGTGTAAGCAACATCTTTGTTAACATTCAAACTGTAAACGTTCGTCGGTATATGTTCCACTTCTGTAATGGAATCCGAGTAACTAGGGTTTTTGTAAGACTGTTGAGCGGGAATTCTTTCAGTTTGTACTTCGTCCTGTTGAATTGTATATTGGGGTTTTTGTTCAGCATAATGGACAGTGTTTTGAGACTTCTGTTCGGTAGCATACTGGATATTGTTCTGGGGTTTCTGTTCAGCATAATGAACATTATTTTGAGACTTCTGTTCAGTAGGATACTGGATATTGCTCTGAGGTCTTTGTTCAACATATTGGACAGTATTTTGAGACTTCTGTTCAGTAGCATACTGGATATTATTCTGAGGTCTTTGTTCAGCATATTGGACATTATTTTGAGACTTCTGTTCAGTAGCATACTGGACATTGTTCTGGGGTTTCTGTTTTATAGAAAAGTCTTCTAGTACCGTATAACCTACATCTTCTTCTGGTGGAGGTAATGTTGTAGTCTTCGGTCTAGTTCTGATTCTATTTCTTGGTTTAGTAGTTGGTCTAGTTGTAGTGTCATAAGTATCTCTTAAAATAGAAGAAGGAGTGCTGGCAAATCTATGCAATTCAGGATCAAATTTGTATTCAGATTCGTCGTTAACATTTTCATCCTTGTAATTGTACTGATTCTTAACTCTAGGCTTTTCTTCTAACTGCGTATTGATTTGGTGTAGTTCAAATTCGTTTATAGCCAATTCTAGTGGGCTTATGTCTGGTAATTGAGATTTCTGTTGAGTTTCTGGAAGATAATTATTAGTATTCTGTCTTTGTCGAGTCTCTTTTGGTTTAATGTTAACAGTTTGTTGTTCGGGTTTGGTAGTAGCATCAAAGGTTGTGGCGATTGGTTCGTATCTAACTTGTTGAACTACTCTATACAGATCATCACTTTGTTTTTGTGCACCATTATAATCATTGTACTGTTGTTGATAGGGTATTTGATCTTCTTGTGTATACGTTTGTGGACCAGTGTATGATAAACTTGTACCAGGTGCGTTGTAGTTTAGATCTTCAGTAGATTTGTAACTATTTTTTGGTGTAGGTTTAGCTGCTTCTTCTCTGTAACTATATTGGAAAGAAGATTCAGGTATACCTTTAGCATTATCGGTAACAACATCTTTAATTTGTGTGGTAACTTCTGGTTCAGACTTTAATGGTAGGTTATATTCGTTGCCAATGATTTGCTGATTATAACCAGCTTCAGGAAGATTATATTGCTTATTCTGTCCGTTGACAGAAAACTGTAGTAGTTGAGGTTGTGTGGATGGAACAAACGCACCTTGATTGTAGTAAGTTTCTCCAAAGTAAGGTTGTTGTGTAAGAGTTTCAGTTTTTGGAGTCACAGTAGGTGTATCGTCTTTTCCAAGCTGTTTAGAACTCTCTGTTTGAAATAGATTAGGTCTTGGTGTAGATCTTTTGCCATGTAAATCTTCTTTATTTGAAATAACTACTGATCCTACATGTGGAGCTGGTAAAGGTATTTTAGAGAAACCGGGTGGGGCTTTAAAGTTTAACGGTGCTACAAAGAACGGTAAGTTGTCGATATTTTTGCTTATCCTGTTACCTTCGATGCTATTAAGATATGGTAAAGGAAATTTGGTGTATTCTGGAGAATCTAATGTTGATGGTCCTATGAACAGTTCAGGTGAGTTTGGTTGTATGGTATCTTGAACAGCTATACTTTTAGCATCATGCAAAGCTGATAGAACGTCTGTAACGTCAGCTCTTTGCTTCTCGCCTTCTAGATATACAGCTAGAGGAGGTTGATGAGGCTTTCTTTTCTTAATCGGCTTAGAAGTGGTGGTGCTGACTTGGTAATAGATAGGTTCTCCGTGTTGTATTTGTTCTTGAAGTTTGGTGGCTTGGAGAGCTTGTTGGATGAAGTCTTGTTCGATCGCTGCTAGACGATGCGGCTTGTCGATTGGAGTTTCGTATCTTGGCGACTCGATCTGTAATTTTAATCAAAATTATAATAAAGTATTAATAGGTTTGAATAAACTTACTTGTCTGTAGATATTTTGAGTACCTTGGGGTACTGGTTGAAATTGCTGGTTTCCTTTTAAGTTTTCTAAAGGCACGTAGACTAATTGGACATTATCTTTAGCGTTATTTGATTTTTCTGTAGGGATATTTTCATTTAATTGCTGTACCTTCTCTTCTTGAGCGGTCTGGAACTGTAAGGATCCTACTAATTCTTGATTAATATTTAAAGGGTTAATTGTCTGGTAGAACGTCGTGTTATAAGATGGTACTGTCTGTGGAGGAGGTCCTGCCTGTACTGGTAACTGTTGGTACTGCTGATAGGTGCTCGGTTGATTCGGTTGAGGAGCTCGTATCGCTTGAGGGTTAGGTACGTATTGGGTAAGTTGAGGTGGCGGTGGGCGGTAAACGTTTAAAGGTGGAGGTTGTTGGTAATTTGGTAGTTGGACTTCTTGAGGCGGGAATTGGAACTGCAATTTTGTAGGTGGTACTGAAATTAGAAGTACGTTTGGATATTTTTTTATATAATAATGTTTGTTAACATAGTAAACAATGGTTGATTAAACTGATTGGTTTAATTCATTTTTTAGAATGTATATGGGTGGGTTACATAATATTAATATGTAATACACAAACATGTGCATTCATAGGTGAAAAAATAACAGTAAAATATTCTATCCTTCAATCTAATTAGTAATCAATATGAAATTACACGAAAACAATAGCTGATGAGCTAATGTCACACACTCACCGTTCTGTGGGAGTGCTGGGGGCACTTCAAACTTGTAGGCGTTCTCGAATTTAGGTGCGTTATGCCTATCCTTGTGTTTCGGCCTTGTCTGGAAGCTCGGCCTACTTTTCTTGTAGACGAATTCGTCGGGGAAGAATTTTTGGGCTGGCGCGTCGAGGTTTAGCACCCTGCCAGTGGGTTTCCTCTGAGTGCCATCCGGGTCATCACCGGTATTCTGGGTGATGGGGATCCAGTCGTTGGTGTCGTAGGAGCGCTCGTTTTGGGAGAACGATGAGCATATCAGATGGGCCGTTATTAGTAGCTGGACTTTTCTTATTAACTGGAAATTAAGGAAATACGTTTAATTTGAGATTTTGATAGTGTATTACAATTTTTTAATTAGGTCTTTCTTGTTTAAGTCCTTTGTGATTTAAAACAAAATAAACAACTCTAAAATACATTTCTGGTTATTATAAATAACAGTTTTTTTGCGTTTTTTTTTATGTTTATTTACGGTTTTTATGTTTTTTAAAGGGTTATAGAACATGTCATCTATTTGTTAAGAATAGTTTTGTTAAAAGTTTTTAAACATTTTTATTTCTTTTGTTTTAGATCATGTGATAGTACGTTATACACTTTTAACCCTATTTATTGAAACGTTTATTAAATTTATTTTCATTAAATATAATAATATATTTTACATTATTTAGACTCAAACACCCAAGTAAATACTAATTTACTTTCACAACATTTATGTATCTTACTTAAAACTAACTTATATCGACAAATTTTGTCAATTTATATAAAAGATGTGGTGTTCCAGACCTGTATTGAAAATTCTAGACAAATCTAGAAGCTCTTGCCACAGTTCCATCGCGACTGGTAAACTCTAGCAATTTCACGTAGGCGCCTGAACGACTCTATTACCCCATGGTAATCTTCAGTTCTTTTTAATGTAACTACGAGGCTGTCTTAATTCAAAAAGCAAAGAACTGTAATCTGTCTTGCACTTTTTTTTAATTACCCACGTATATTGTAGATAATCAGTTTTTAGGATATTTATATAGTTAGTACCTAACTAATTTAAAAATCTGTCATTTGTGAAAAAATTAATTTTTTTAGAATAATTGAAATTTTTACTATAATTTATTTTAATTTTTAAAAGTCAATGTGAATCTCCATTAGGTACAGTTGATGTTTTATAAGTATTGATAAATTTAAATTGATGGGTTTCCACATTTCCTTACTACGAACTAACATCAGCTTATAAAACTAATATACCAAAAACATATAATACACAATTTTTTAGAATATTTGAAAGCCTCTGATATATTTTAGAAAGCTTTTTTATCGTAGTAAGGTATTTCATAAAACAACAACAAAAACAAAAGCCCCAATAAAATTGATAAGTACATAACCTTGTAAAGAAGAATTAATAACCTAACCTCAGTACATTTGTCAACTGTCAAAAAATCATCTAACCTAACTAACATGAAAAATTAATAGAGGTGAAAAATGGCCTTCGCTATATGTCCAAACAAGAACTATGTTATTTGATTATTGTAATGACCTCGCAATAGATAAAATAAATTTTTGTTGAATGTCAATCTAATCTATGACTATGAAAAATTGACTTCTCCATTCGCTCCGTGCGTGACAGCAGCGCCAATTGATTTTTGTATTAATGGATTTTTGCCTATACTGACAATACAATTTTTAATAGAATTCGTAATTAAAAAGTATATATGTTAGTTTTAATAAAAGTATATGGATTTGTAAAACAAGTAAAACATTAACTTATTATTATTATATATTTTTATGGCTTAAAGTAAAGAAAATTAAGTATATTCAATAACAATCAATAATATAATAAAGGCAGGCAACAGTATTTACGGGAAAATGTATGAGAAGTTGCCTAAGTCTAATAAAAATTTTTTTGAAGAGTTAACCTATTCTGTTAAAATAAAAAAATACCTTTAAAAAATAGCGTGAAATTAAAATATATAAACAGAAAGATTGTCATTTATTATATTTTCATTTTTGTTCGAAAGAAAACATAGAAAAAATTATTAAAACTGGTTTCCTATCAGTAATTAACAAAATTACATTCCAGCCACATACAATAATTAAAAGCAGAAATCTAGTTCTTGATGAACATTTAAGATTAAAGGGATGTTGAAGAACATTGTAAAATAATAATTTATTATTTAAAACCTTTCAAGTTTCTGATGTCTACTATTTCCAGTATTACTGCTATTATTATAAAAATAAAGGTAATTTTTCTTCTTATTATACACCTATCCATTTATTTATTTGATTTCCACTGCTACTGAAAATTTTTATCATTTTTTTTTGCTAGTATTTGTATAATTTTCAACACAGCAACTTTTGTTGCTTATTGTATTGTTTTTACCAACTTTTTTGGAAAAAAGTAAAATTACAGAATAGCGCCCTAAAATGCACGAATTATCCGCAACTAGCGCTAGTATCGCTTTTGCTTCCCCTACCATGACTTCGCACTGAGCGAATAGATCCAAACAAAAATATGTTATTTGACTGTTATACTGATCTCGCTATATATCAAATAAATATTTGTGGCTATGAAAAATGGAACTCGCTATAGTTCTAAACAAAAACAATGTTATTTTACTATTGTACTGGTCTCGTATAGCGAGATCTATAGGGTCAAATAAATTCTTGTGGAATATCAAACTTACTTTGTTCAAACGTACAACAAAATTACAACATTGGGTGCTATGATTGAACGTTTACGTTATCCGTAACGTACATGTTAGGCCGAATTTTAAAAGTTCGGATGATGGAAAACTGTTAAATTAGAAGATAACAGGCGGAAAATAACAGTAACGTGTTGGAAAAAGTTTTCCATCATACGAACTTGCCTCATTACTGTTAAAACTCGGCCTAACATGTACGTTACGGATAACGTAAACGTTCAATCATAGGACCCAATGTGTTAACAAAAACAAAGTTATTTTACTATGTTACTCATTTTGTTATAGCTCAAGTAATTACATGCTATGGAAAATTCACTTCGCTATGAGTCCAAACAAACAAAAACAAAAAAACAAAAAAAACAAAAAAAAAAACAAAAAAAACAAAAAAAAAACAAAAAAAAAACAAAAAAAACAAAAAAAAAAACAGAAAAAAAAAACAAAAAACAAAAAAACAAAAAAAAAAACAAAAAAAAAAACAAAAAAAAAACAAAAAAAAAAAACAAAAAAAAACAAAAAAAAAAACAAAAAAAAAAAAACAGAAAACAAAACAAATAAAAATACTTCACTGTTGTACTGCTTTCGCCACAGGGCATGTAAATACTTAGTATTTTTTTGTGTCATCAGCCTCAACTTCTAAGATCATTAGCCTCGTGTTCTGTGCAGGATTTGTTATTGGTTTCCAGCGCCACTTTAGGAACACTCTGTTAATCTTTGTCAGTATTAAAAAACACTTGATTTATATCGCACAAATTTCCCTTTTCAATCTTACCTTGTTGCTATTGAAACTTTTCATGAAAATTACTTACAGAAAGATTAATTTCTAGGATTTTCGAACAATTATCTTATTTTGGAATGAAGTACAAAGAGAGATTATTGGGATTATTTTATCAAAATTTATACGCGGCGTGACAATTTAAAAACTCACAATTTGTAGTTCAACAATAGTTTTTAGGACTTCGGAGCAAATCTCATCAGTACCTGGTGCTTTTTTATTTTTTAAGTCTTTAATAATTGCAATAATTTCTGACGGATGTGTTTCAAAGAATACTATTTAGTTCTGCAGTGTTAACTTATCATTTGGTTGTTTTTCATCGTCTCTTTCAATTTTTTCGGCTAAGTTCTTTCCTACATTGATAAACTGATTGTTGAATTCATTACAGATACTTTTAAGATCAGTTAATAGTTCTCCATTTTCTAATGTAATTGCCTCAATTTTTTTATGCGATTTCTTATGACCACTTAAAGTTTTCACCACTCTGCACAGTTCAGTAGAATTACCAGATTTAGATGCAATTTGTTGCTTGTAGAACTCATATTTGGTTTTTGAATTGTAGCTGTTACTTTATTTCTACTGTTTTTATAGATATATTTCAAAACAACGTTATTTGGATCTCTTTGTAATTGTTTGAATAATTTGTTTTTATCATTTATTATTTTTAATAGCGAATCTGTGACCCATGGTACAATCTTCGTATTTTTTCTGCTTACTCGCTTGGATAAGGTACATTGTTTTATATTTGTCAACTTGTTAATAAACATATTGATTGCAGATTCTGGATCTTCTGCTTGATATATTTGATTCCAAGATGTCTCTATTGTAACATCATGTAATTTTTTATAATTTATATTGTTTTATGTATTTTTGTTGTTTATTATTTTCATAATTGTCATTTATAATAATTTGTAAGATGGTAGTATAGTAATCAGTTATGTCATTTTCAATTACAATTGGTAAAATATTGTCAATATCATATACGGTTTTAATAAAAATGTGATCTAGACACGACTTACTTCTGTTTTGTACTCTAGTAGGTTTGTTTATATTAGGGATATATCCATGTTCAGACATAACATTCAAATATTCAAAAACTGTTTGGGTTTCCGCTGACAAGTCTATATTAATATCTCCAGAAAATCTATGGTACATTTCATTTTTATTTTTTAATTTTTCAAAATATTCCTGTAGAGATAATACAAACATCAGCGTTAGACCCATAAGGCCTATAGCACGCGGTGACAGCAATATAAATTTAGCGTTGCGCATATCTATAATCTCCTGTTCATAATTATACCTATCTTTTATATATATTAAAACGCCATCATTTTGATTATATTCGCCCTTGTTGTATACATATATGGTTATACCCTATGGTGTTAAAAATATCTGTATCTAGTAACCGTCTAGTTTAAGTTAGTACTATACAATCTATATCTATATCTATATCTTAACTCAAACAAATAATGATTGAGAGTGAACCGTGTTGTCATATCTCAATTTTACCTTACTAGTTTTTAGCAGAATCAAAATAGAGTAAGTAGTAGAGTTGTAAGTTGTGGCAAATTATAGATAATATACAATCATAGTACTAATAAAAGATATTAATTATAACAAAAATCAGTAATGAGTAATACTTATACATTTCTTGATCATTTAAAATTAATTATTTTATGGATTGTTCAGTATTTGTTACAACTAATGGCATCGGTGTACGGAGCGATATTTGTGTCTTTGTCTGTTACGCGTAAAATCCATCTCGTCGATGACGTTCTCAGTAGTGTATTTCTAACCACGAGCGCAACATCGGGTTTTGAATTATACGGTGTGAATTGTAAGTAAATTGTAAGAAAAGTCGACAGGAAAAGCATTCTCATTGAACGTCAGGAAATAATAGTATGGAGAAGAAATTATCTCCGAAAAATTGAGGAATTTCGGAATATCAAAAAAAAAAATTTACTACATGGATGAGACGTGGGTTAACCAAGGACATACGGTCAAAAAAGTATGGCAGGATGGTCATATAACAAGTGCACGACAAGCCTTTATTGGGTTAAAACAGCCGTCTGGAAAAGGTAGTCGTCTGATAGTTACGCACATAGGAAGCGACAGTGGATTTTTACCAAATGGTGAATTAATATTTAAATCCAAAAAACAGGCGACTATCATGAAGAGATAAATGCGGAGGTGTTTGAAAAATGGTTTGAAGGCATCATTCAACTTGTGGAACCTGGGTCTGTCGTCGTCATGGACAATGCCCCATATCATAGTCGGTATTTAGAATCATTACCGAAACAATCATGGAAAAAACGAGCAATTCAAGAATGGTTAATTAATAAAAACATCCAATATAAAAAAGATAGTTTAAAGGCAGAACTACTTCAGTTAACAAAATTACACAGAGACAAATATAAAAAATTCGCAGTGGATGAAATGGCGTTAAGTCGTGGAATTACAGTATTAAGGTTACCACCGTACCACTTCGAATTAAACCCAATAGAATTAATCTGGGCGCAAGTAAAAGGATATGTGGCACGAGAAAACAGAACATTTAAATTAGTGGACGTGCAACGTTACCTACAAGAAGCCATTCAAAATGTTTCTGCAGAAGACTGGAAGAAATGCATTCAGCATGTTTTAAAAGAAGAACAAAAAATGTGGGACGTAGACAACCGTATTGAACACAATATTGAACCAATCATAATTAACTTTGATGATAGCGGTAGCAGCAGTGACGAATCTGAGGTTGAAGATTAGAAAAAAATTTGTACACAAAAAGAAGTCTATATATTTAGGTATAATTTTTATTTTTAGCATTCACTATTACCATTTAGAAATTATTATATAAATTTGTATTTTTAATTCCTGTACACAGACATGAACAATGTCTTTCATAAAGCCCCACTAATGACTACAACGATTAGGTAAATTACGATATTGCAAAGTTTTCATGAAATAAATAAAAGAAATTGTATGAATATTTTAAATAATTGTACCCTCTCAAAAATAATAAGCACGCCTCCGATTTGGTCGTATTTCTACTTGCTTTCACTCTCAATCATTATTTGTTTGAGTATAAAATATAGATGTTGTAAAAATCTTTTAAATTCGTCTTTCCCTACACTGCGAATATTATTATTTACAATTGTAAAATTATTATTTATTTCATTAATTTTTAGAATTTGTTTGCATTCGTTTTCGTTTTTTAGACTGTCCATTGTAAGTTTTTAAATTGTCACACCGTATAGTTATTTTTAGTAAAAATATAGTCTAGACAGCTTTTTGAGTTTTTTCTATCTATTCTTCGTAAATCGTGCCAGTATTCCAATAAATATTTTTCTTATTGAATTAACAACAGTCCAGATCCAATTTTTAAGTCATTCTCGACTAGACTATCCTTATCCTTGTAGTTACAAGCAAACTAATTAAATATCTGACTAATCCGTAACATATGAAACCATTAAAAGGAATGTTGCATTTTACATTCTAAAATGCGCTCAACATAACCATAATCTTGCGATAAGTAAAGGTAAAACGGATCGAACTGGGACAAAACAGCTCAGAGGATTTATTAACAACTTTCTCTATATGTTTTACCGCTAATTTCAATACACAACTGGATGATAAGTCAGATTCCGCTAATACGGAAACCATAAAAACTCTTGTGCTAGACATTTCGAAAAAATTGCGCAATCTTGCGCCGTGCATGGCGAACTGCAAACTGGTGCAACGAGAAATGAATTATTACAAAATTGCAGTTTATTTAATGCTGGTATATAATAAATCAATACATTTGAGCGCTAGATCTAATGCACCAAATTGAAACATACGACCATGAATTTAATAATATATTTGAGAAATATAAAGAGATTTGGTATTTAAAGTGTGCAGCAGGGCAGGGCGTTTGCATGGCTATATTAACTATCTTTAAATAAAACATTAAATATGCTATTATATTAGAAATAACGCAATAGGCCGACGATGCTGATAGTTTTCGAGATATTATCAATAATTAATTAATTAACATTATTTATGACTTCGTTAACTGTGTTTAATGGCGTATTACGACTGGTCCATATTTTAAGAGTTCTCACTATTTTTAGGTAAGTCAGTCAAAAACAGGGTTGTAAAAAATAGAATAATTTTATTTGTAGATTGCTCTTGGTTAAATCAGTTATAGTAACGTTTTATTGTCGCTAAACTGGAGAGTGGTTTGGGTGGTTTTTATTCCTAAAAACCGAATATCTTAAAGCTTTATGTGTAACAGATCAAAATGTCATTCATAGGGTTTATATACTATAAATAATAATTTATTCGACTTATAAAGCTCGCTTTAACCTTCTAGAACCTTCTTGAACCGTCTAGATGTTCCTGACATAGAATGACATTTTAAACAGACAAAATCCGATATTCTACTTATTGTTAACCCATCTGAAGCCAATCTACACCTGTCTAAAGTTAAACAAATAAAAGATGGTGGTATTTTGATAAGCTGCAAATCAAAATGCGACAATGAAAAACTGAAGAAGATAGTTGTGCAGACAATGTCGAATTCTTACAAAGTAAGAGAAATTGGTGGCCTTCATCCCAAAAAACGCGTCGTAGGTATGACAGCAAACTTCTCAGCTGATGATCTTTAAAATTTTTTGCTTACTTGTAATTCTGATATATTTTATCGTGATTCTGAGTGTAGAATAATTAAAATATTTCCAACAAAAAAAAAACTCAGATATTTATCAGGCTATTATTCAGGTTGAAAAAACTATATGAAAGCTGGTAACTTATTTGTAGGGTATGCTAGCTGTGTGTTATATAACGCTGTTAAAGTTTTACCCTTCTTTAACTGTGTAAATCTAAAAGACTGTAAGGTTCTTAGCGATCATGCTGTCTGGCAACAAGAAAAATGTACGGCGAATAAAAATTCTCTTGAAATATTAAAATCTCAATTATTTGCGATTAAATAGCAACCAGTTAATTTTCCGCCGCCCCTTGTAACTAAGTATTTAGATCTTAAACTTAATAACAATAATGTAAATAGTATCATTGTATAAATGATAGTATAAATAATATCTCCATATTTTATCAGATCACTAGAGGTTTACGTTCAAAAACTAGTCAGGTTTATAATCATTTGTCTCAAAGTGAATATAAACATGATGGCTTGACTCATCACTCATCACCCTAATCCGTCTGTAGTCTGGCAGCACTGCAGTCTGCGGCTTATTGTACCACCATTTAAAGGTCCTACTACTTTCCCATTCACACCCTCATTTATTAGGTCTGTTCGGGTTCTTTAAAATACATTGAAAACTATCAGAGGACTAGTTGACCAGTGGACAGTTTAATAGTTGTGTGCGACGTATACTTTAGAAATGAACTGTTCCACTAGTTCTCGGACGGTTTGCATCGAGTTTTAAGGAAACCCGAACAAACCTATTATCATTCATTCCACGTCGTCGATGGTTAAACGCTAGTTGGATGAATCCCATGGTGACACGGCCCATGGTGGAACCTCCCAGCGGTCACGCATCCACGACGTGACCGGAGAGATCACTGCTTAACTGTTGCGAGTAAGTGGATGCACACTAAGCTCGCGGCCAGCCTTTCCGGCTATTTCCAGGTTACTTTAGTATAATATATAGATCGGACAGACATGATTCTCCAAGAGGTGGAGGTGTACTAATAGCATTTTGCGAAGAAATAACATCATGTCAAATTAATCTTTCGTATTATTCATTTCCTAGGTTTGGTCTAATTGATATTGTTATTGTCAAGTTAATAGTTAATTTTAGTTCTACATATATTGTTAATGTTTATATACCCCCTAAAACTACACTAACAGATAACAGATTACGAAAACTTTTTTGAATCTTTTGGAACTTTAGATTTTTCATATAATGCGTCATTCTTGGTTGTAGGTGACTTTAATAATTACAGATTATGCATCCCACCTACTTAATTCTACCTTTTGTAATAGACATATCGTATTACTTAACAATTTCATGGAGTTCTTTGCACTGTCACAAAACAATTTTGTATATAATGAATTTCACATAATTTTAGACTTAGTTTTATGTAATAAGTTTATTTTGGTTGAGAGATCTCTGGATCCATTAGTTGCGAAAGATAAGTATCACCCATCACTAGACATAACTTATAATGCTCTTGGTATATCAGAGGTATATAAGAGATTTGAAAGCTTTTTTCAGCACTCTTATAATTTTAGGAAAGCAAATTTCCCAGAGATATATGACATGTTATCAAAAGTTAACTGGCAATTTTTAGAAGTGTTTCAGGACCCCAATGACACTTGCTCCTATTTTTACGGAAAATTATACAACATATTTGACTCGTGCGTACCAAAATTTCCCATACCATCTGAACCAAAATATCTGCCATGGTTCGATGGTAATACATTCGAAATATTCATAAGAAAAGACAAAATTGGCGTAAATATAAATCTGATAATGATATTTTAGCTTTCGACGAATTTAAAAGATTAAGAACAATCATAAAAAGTGATATTAGTGTGGCATATAAACATATTATTAAAAAATCTGAAGATGAAATATCCAATCCCGACAATTTTGGTCATTTATTTCAAATAAAACACACTCGACTCGTTTGCCCAGCAAAATGCGCTAAAAGTCTTACACTGATTCTAGTGAGCCAAATTCCGAGGTTAATCTATTAAATGTATCAAATTTAAACATAAATTCCTTTAAAGAAGATGAAGTTAGAAATATGTTAAAATCAATGAAATCTAAAATGACTATGGAGCCAGATAATATTCTATCCTTTGTTTTGAAAAACTGCGCTTCAATTCTCGCCCATCCCTATATATGCCTCAAATTTTGTTTTATCTCATCTAAATAAATAAACTTTCATGCTGTGATTTGTTTTATAGTTCAATTCATAATATTAGTTGTTATTTCTATATTAATGTTATCTGAAATCTTTAGTTTTGCATATATTCATGAAATGCTAGTAAAATAATTCTCTTAGCTTTTTTTTCTCACCTGCTGTTCAATCAATTAGTATATTATTTCTAAATTAATTGTATTTATACATTTTTGTAATCTTACTCTGTAATTGGGTCTTGACCTGTTGAGTAATGTCATAATAAATAAATAAATAAATAAATTTGTAGACTATTCTCTCTCTTCTTCTTTTACTCGTACTTTTACTGCAGCACACTGTAGGCTGCAGGGTAACATTGCTTTCTCTTTTATAATTATTCGTCTCGAATAACTTGATTGCTGGGACCTGATTAGAGCCAACGGGAAGGATCTGGACCACGGTATGGCGCTAACTTTTTAATTTGAACTATCTTGGGTTTACTTCCCGCTGACAACTGAATGCGGTAGATCAGGTCGTTAATATTCTTGAGGACGATGTAGGGGCCTTCCAAGTTCCGTTGCAGTTTCTTACAAATTACTTCTCGGCGCTTGGGAATGTACACCCACACTGGGTCGCCTGTCTCAAAATGTGTCCCTAGCTTTTATCGCTATTGGCTTTCAGATGTTCCCGAGCGAATCCGTAGACCTTTGTTCTGCCCTTACATACATCACATTTTAAACACCAATCTTCTACATTCCGTCGGCAATTGACCCAATAAAAACTTTCTTTTAATACCAAAATATCCTCCCAAACGGCTGCTATGAAGCTACTCCAACACACCTCTGACATGTGGTTTCGGCAGTAACAATTGGTAGACTATACGTACTCGATTGGGTCTCTCTCTCTTCTGGTGCAATAGGCCATTGTGAAGATACAGAACAACCCTGTTTTTTCATCATGTTCTTCGTCTGGTTTTTCAGGGAGGACAGACATAATTAAAATTCACACAAAAACCCAATACCTTTCCATTACTGATCTGGTTAATAGCTTATATTGACTTATAATGTTGATTTTTAACAAGAAGGCACTTTAAACCGTAATTCAAACTGATACATTATAAATATACGGCCACGACATCGATCATGGTCCCGCCGGGGCCATTGCAGAAGAGGAATACTTCTTGAAGTCGATTTAAGAAGAAATCCCCTGCATTTCATGTAATTTTTTAATGTTATTAGTTGTTGTAGATATTGTAAATAAATACTTTTTTAAATGAAAAAAATGGGGCTCTCCCACTTTCGGTGCAATAGGCCATTGTGAAGATACAGAGAATCCGACTGAGTCCAGTACCCTTTAATAGCTCCACTGTATTTGCTATCTCTTGCCTCTCTGATTCTCGATTTATAGAACGAGCCCTGCTTCTGCAGGTTCTTTGAAAGTGCCGATTCTTCTGCAATTGAAGCATCCCCTGCTTTCATTTTGACAGTGTCGTTGTATATTGTACAGGATATTTAAGATTTGTGAGAGGGTAGGTTGGGAAATAGTATTAGTATTGACCTCTTTACTAATTTCTCTCACTTTTGCGCGAGAAGATCTGAACACAGTTTATTGCTCACAAATTCAGAATACGCAAAAGACTGCTGTTTGAATATAGATGGTTGTCATATATTGTATTGGTTATGATTTGATTCTGTATGTTCCAGGGATACAAATCCGAGTTACGAAATGTATAAACTGGAACATTGAGATCAAAAGTGCCGAGGCAAAGTGAGTGAACTGATTCTTTAGCTATAAACTGTGATCTGGATATGAGTTTTACTGCTTTATATACCTGGGCTGCAATTAGTTTCTCCCTCAGCATCTTGTGATGTTGTAGCTGAAGGGCTTGCTGCATTTCCACATCTTGTAGTCCATATATGAGTACATGCATGCCGATTTGTTCTTAGAATTCTTTGGGCGCCTGTGGATAGGCCAAATAAATCAATATTTTTATATCGGTCTCGAATTCATATAGACTCTCATTATGTTGCTGACTACGAGCCTTTAACTGGCTTTGGAATACCCGTTTCAAATGCTATTGGCCATACCTTGTCCCCAAAGCTTGGACGAGAAAGTAACTGTAAAACGGTTATTGCCTGCCCTCGCAGCAACACTATCAATGAAGCCACCATTGGCTCTAGCTGCAGCTTCAAATTGGAGTCGATTTGTTTCCCATGTTGTCTGACCGTCAAAGGTGGGTGGGTGGCTTAATGGTTTTGTAAAACTAGGGTTCAAACGTGGCTTGTTTTGGTTATAGAAAAAGACGAGGTAGTGTTTTCAGCTTCAATGTTGCTTACCGAAGCTTGGATACGAATTCTTCTCTCTAACTCCACTATTTCAGTTCTAATTTGTCTTGCCAATTCTGCTCTAGCCTTTTCTTGTTGGTGGTCTAAATTAGCTTTTAAATTCTCTTGTTGTTTTAAATTAGTTTGTAGATTATCTTGCTGCTCTTCTAAATTAGTCTGTAAATTTTCGAAATTATTTTTTAGGTTCTCTTGTTCTTACGCTAAGAGATCTACTTGACTTGAAATTTTCTTGAATTTGTAGAAACTATTTATAATTTCCACAATGCCCACATGTAAGCCGTGACATTTATCTCTTCTTCTTTTACTCGTACTTTTACTTATGACGACCACAGCACACTGTAGGGTGCATGGTAACAATATATTTTTATTTACACCTCAGGGATTAAAACTAGTTCTTTAGTCCCACTTTTACTTCGTTGGACTAAAAACATTTTTAATCCCGCAAATAAAAAAAGAATAGAGATCATTTTCGGAAGGGTACAGTCTTCAATTTGCTTTTTCTTTACACCGGAGATCAGTGGGACTTAGATGGACCAAAAAGTCTAAGAAAAAAACATTATTTAATAGAAAGTTTAGTAAAGTAAGTTAAAATCCAATGCAACAACTTTGCCGTTTTAGGTATACGAACCCTAACAAATATAAAATAAGATAAAATCAAATTCGTGCAAATATTCATAAATTATTTTTGATAGTTTAATTTTATAATTATTTTTTTTTTTAATTTAATGTAAGGTATAGAATTCATCAATTAACAATAATTATGATCAATTATCAACACGAGCATCAAAATACTTATTTTATTATAAATAATTAACAAAAAACATGTTCATTTTACATGGCAATTAAATATTGTAATATAGACGAATTTTAATTTCTAAAATTAAGCGACATCGCAATTAGATTTTATGACCGCTCGTATTTGGTTGGGCATCCATTTTAAATCATTTTCATAGTTTTAAATTGTTAATGTCCATTGAGGGTTGTTCTTTAATATCTGTTTGTTTTATGCCACACTTTCAAATAATATTAAGGTGAAAACTATTAGAAGCCAAAGAAAGAACAGTTACGTTGTGATACCAAACCATTCTTTTGCAGTTTTGGACGTATGACATTCTGCTCTATTATGCTGAAAATGTTTGTAATTTATTTCAGCGCTCGTCTTTCCGTCATGTGTATAACGTCAACATCCTACTGGCTTCATTTGGGCACTATTGCTAATGCCTATTTTACACCCAGCTCTGCCCCTTCCATTACAAATTTCTGACTACGCCACTGTCTATAGTAACAATTCTAAGGCATATTTTGTTAGTTGGAAATAGAAATATTGCTCGACAATATAAAACACCTTGTATTAACTTCCTTTAGTTTACGATTTACTCGCTACCCACTGACCGTATGTCATTTACATCGAATCAAGTTTCATTTTCTATAATTTCTCAAATAAAAATGGATTAACTAGCAAAACCGGTAAATAAGTGATAACCAAACGAATTTGCAATCTGTTTTGGAATCGGAATCCGAATAAACGTGTTTTCTCTCTTTCATTTCTCCATGGCGTTTTTTTCCTTCATACTTTCCACGCTCTGTTTTGTCCAGGCTAGAAAACATATGTACCTAGTACCTAGTGCGGATATCTATTATCGCTGTTGCGCGAAAGCGGATGACTTACTATTTGAATTTTCACAGTTGTTTTAAACGATTTAATGATAGAGATTTTATTAATAAACGTATGTACTTAAAGTTACGAGTATCTAATTACGGTTTTTTATTATGGGGTGCAGTAAAAATGATGCCATGTGTAACATAAGTTTGTATAAAGATAATATAAGTACTGTTGATTTGGCGCACTGTACCATATGGATACTTTCTTCATTTTTTTAAATTGTATCGTTGTAAAGGTTGTCTCAGATTTTATAATAATATGGTAAAAATTCTACATCATATAGATTTTTTTATAATTAATTTCTCAGCTAATTTATTTATTTACAATACGGAAAACAAGACGGGACGAACCCAAAAACAGTTTTCACAATTATTATAAACCTAAGTCTAAGCATACAAAAAGTATTAGTGATTAATAATGATATAAAGGTATATTAAATAAGATGGAAAAAATAAGAAATTAATACTTAATCTAAATGTGAAAGATAATTTTTTTTAAGTTATTGGTAAAAGTTATCAAAGAATCAGAGAAAATGTCAATGTCAGTGAGAGTTGAGATTGAGTTGAACGATTTGCTACATCTCTGCAAAGGAGAGTTTAGGTAGTAATTTGTGGAACTTTGATTAATATTAAATGTGTATTTATTTCTAGTATTATAAGAGGGAACAATAAATTGTGTTTTACTTAAGATGGCACTGGAGTCAATTGAGTTATTTACAATTTTAAAAATAAATTTGATATCTGAAATTTGTCTCCTGTCAGATAATGAAATAAGTTTTAAATCTTTTTTTATGGCATAGACATTTTGCGAACTATGATAGAATTTTTTATCAACATACACTGCAAATTTATTCTGTAAGTTTTGCAGTCTATCTATGTAAATATTATATTGAGGGTTCCAAATTACGGTACCGAAATTAAGTAAACTGTTGACATATGCCATATATAGAGTTCGAGCAAAGAATACATACCCAAGAAGCGAAACTGAATGAGTTTTTCTATGTACCAAAGTAGCAGCGACCTTGACGTAAATGGGAACTTAATACACTGGGAAACGTATAATTCCAATCAATTTGTGTTGTTTGGTTCATGAGAATTAAACACATACTAAAGTTAAAATGACGGAAAATTCTTACTATGTTCAATAGATAATGTTAATAATAATAATAATAATAATAATAATTTTAGTAATAAGTACTGTAGGTAGCTGAGAATGTATTTTGATTGCATGATCCTGATAGCAGCGACTTGGTTCCTCAGAGTGAGTCTGTCATATATATTACTGTTTTAATCCTTACTATAAAATTGTTTATATGTATATTATTTAATGGATTAAATCGATCACAGTCCGTATGGTTTGAAAAACAAAATAGTGATTTAATTTTTGGAAATAGTCGAAAAATCTGGGGGTACTTTGTAGAAGGTTGTTTTTCTACTTTATGGAATATATCTGATATTTACGCTTGGAGAAGAAAATTCTTAAAATAAAAATTGCTTGTAATGTTATTCTCTATAATTTTTGTCATTTAAAATGGTCCGTATTCGAGAAATTTGACAAAAAATGCAAGATTCTAATTTTTGGAATTGGAAAATGTATTTCTTATTAAGTTCATCCTTAGATTATTTTGATCAATAAGCAATAAGAAACATAGCAATAAAAAAATGTCTAGGCATCCTCAGACGTACCAAAAACCAGGATTGGCAGGTGGGTAATTTCACATTAAAGCGACATATACATGTCTTTCTAATTTTTTCAAATAAATAATTATTTTATATCTTTAAAATGATATCAGAAAGATACGAGAAATGAATTACTATCTTTAAAGAACAATAAGTTGTGTTTCCAAAGAAGCAAGATTATTTTGAAAAATTTCCCTGACACGTCCTCAAGCCATTCATATCTTAAAAACGGCCATAATATAAAAGTTATTTAAAATTACATTATCAACATTATAATACAGTTTTATCCAAGTATTTTCCATGTGCCAAGGCCCTTAAAAGCTCAAAAAAATTATTTATTTCGAAAATATAATAAATATTTAAATGGTCCTCAATGTCTTATGTAATTCAATTTGAGCTGTGTCCAGGCCGTTGGAGTCTATGCCGGTCGGCGTAGCCAGGTATGGGTTAATGTTTTTTGGTGGCGGCGAAGCCACTTTACGACTTATCGTAGGGTGGCGGCTACGATAAGTCCTAGCTTTTTTTCTTGTTGCATATTTATGGACCGGTATGGGCAATCACAATTTTCCATTAACTACTAATTTTATCACAATCTGGCAACGTTGCAATTATATTTTCCAAATTTGACATTACGAGTATGGAAAGTGACATTTTTCACACAAGTGGGAAATATTGTCGCACGAGGCACAAGCTGAGTGCGACTATCACACGAGTGTGGAAAATCACTTTTCACACAAATGATGTACAATATTTTTTCTACGACCACAAAATAATGACATCAAAAAATGTAAAACCAGGTTATTATTACTATAATAATTAAAATGTATTTAAAAAAATAAATAACAATAATCGTATTTATTCAATTTTCACACTTTCTAAACAAAAAAAATACTAAAAATAAAAAAAAAAAACAAAAAAAAAATTCTGGCCCCGCCAAGATTTGAACGCGGTCGCTCGCCAAGTCTCAAATGGCAAAGTTAATAAGTTCGACGTTCTAACCATCTGAGCTAATAGCACTTACATCAATTGAATGATCTAATCGGTTATCCATTTAACCAGAATAAAAAGCAAACATATCTTAGTTATTTTAAAATTATTTTAATAATAATTGTTAAAGATAAATATCTAGGATCTAATTTACAACAATTTCAATAATTTAACAATCATATCGATTTTAGTATTAATATGGACATTACATAGATCAAAATAGAAATTATATGTTTAACATTTTCTGACAGCTACTGCGGAAAGTAGCATATTCGTACACGGGTGGAAAGTAAATTCTTATTCATACGCGTGTGATATAGGGCACTTTCCATAGTGTGATATGTGTCATTTTCCTAAGTGGTCGTAGGAAAATATCATAGCTTCGTTTGCATTTGGAGAATACTGTGGGTACAGCATTGTCAAATAATCGTCTTCTATAAGATGTACTGTTTGAAAAATATTGTTTCTTCAAAATGTTGTTCACATATTCTATATGAAGATAAGCCACTAGGAACTGTGAAATTTAAATCTTCACGATTACAAGCTTTTAACCAGAGTTGAGCTCTACAAAATTATATTTATTAATACTTAATTTTTCTAAATAAATTTGAACAGTAACATATCAGTACATACCTTATGGCATCTCCTGGGAATTTAAACATTGTTAGCCCTTGTTCTGAAGTTGTAACACAACCACGAACAACGCAATGTATTTTTTTTCATTTTAATAAAAACCTTTAAACTATCTAATATATAATTACTACTTTTAAATAAACCTACTGAAATTTTCTCAAAACGCTAAGAATAATATACCAAACGTCATACACTACATGAACTGACAACTATATTTGACGTTAAACTACCTCTAAAACACTGAGAAAACTTGGCAATTTTTTGTCCACGAATCGCCCATTTAGTGTCGCTTCTTGGGTAGGTATTCTTTGGTTCGAGTAGAATCAATACTTTTAAAATAATGACAAACTCTTATAAGGAAGCCTAATATTTTATTTGCTTTTTTAGAAATGTAATTTGTGTGTCAAATAAAAGTTTACTGTCGAAAAAAATTCCGAGGTCTTTTACCTCATAGACGCGATTTAGAGTTTCATTGTTGAGGGAGTACTGATTGTCTATAATATTTTTATTTCTAGTGAAAATGATCCAATGACATTTCTTTGGATTAAGAAAAAGGTTATTGTTTTGACAGTAAAGAGCCAATCTATTCAAGTCGTGTTGAATTAGTAAATAATCAAAGGCACTAGTGATTTTTATGAAAATTTTTAAATCGTCGGCATACAATAAAAATGTTGCATATTTGAAACATGATGCAATGTCATTAAAGCATATTATAAATAGCAGAGGACATAGGTGTAAACCTTGAGATTACTTATACTGGGCTGCTACAATCTCTAAAAACCAGAACAGAAAAGACTATTTCTTATGCCTTCTGGTTTTGCGCACGCGTTTTGCCTATTTTTGTACCTATTTAGTAAAAGATAGTGGTTAAACTACTTTAAAAACTAGTTAAGATACTTTTTTGTACCTCAGGGACTAAAAAATGTATTTTACTTTCTCATTTTAAGGAGTGAAGTGCCACTTTTACTCCCTTGGGACTAAAATATTTTCCTTTCGTTCCTTTTCTAGTACCTTTTTTCTGTTGTATTCCTGGCATGGTTCTGAAGGTATACCTAAAGGTATTTTTTTCTTTTTTCTCTTTTTAACATCTTTGTTTTTTCCTCAGGCCAAAACGAGGCTCTTTTAAATGGTAATGGTATTATTGATCTCTAAAGTTTTACTAGGTATGATATTATGAAAATACTAAGAGTTTGTATTTTGTTCTCTAGAACTTCTTTTTGTGGTGTTGAATGAACTATACTGTCAACCGTTATATTGGCAGATGCATCGTAAGTTATGGGGTTAGAATTTACAGGATATTGCTGTTCTGGAGTTACTACTCAATTACCAACTCCGGATAATGTATTGCAAATGTTATTTTGTAATTGTAAAAAGGGATTTGGAGCTACTAGTGGCTTATACTGTAATATAGTGATCGCTATTTACCTATTCCTTTAAAGTATTTTAATGTTCTATACCAGTGGTCGCCAACCTGTCGATCGCGGGCTACCGGTAGCTCGCGGAGACAATTCTGGTAGCACTCACAACGATTTTAATTTAAAAAATACAAACTGTAAAAATCAGAGAAGCTTCCGAAAATTCCACAAAAAGTATAATTGTCATAATATTAAACATAAACAGCGGCAACGTTGCGGTGAGCGATCTGCCATCAAGCTAGAATCGGCTAGAACCGACCAGCCGGACCAGCGCGTTAGTGTTCGAGAACGATCAGGATTGCTTTGAACGGGATAAATACTCACGGCGCGGCGACATTGCGCTTAGTTTAAAATTGAACGTGTAACCAACGTCCAGCGGTTGGGTTAGTAGAGAACAACAAAAAATAATATTATGGCAAGCAGTTGTAAGAAGGTAAAGACATACCACTTTCATTCGGAATGGGAAAAACAATACTTTTTTTACAGAAGTTAAAGATAAAAATGCGTGTTTGTTATGTAATACTTCGGTCTCCGTTGCTAAAAAAGGAAATATTGAGAGATATCATAAAACTGTACATTCTAATTTTGAAAAATCATTCCCACTACATTCTGCCGCCAGAAAGGAGAAACTGAAACAGTTAAAAAAGCAGTTAATTGGACAACAATCAATATTTTTAAGAACAGTCGACAAAAATAAGGCTGAAACTGAAGCATCGTACCGTGTGTTCCAGATAATTGCACAAAAAAAGAAACCTTATGAAGACGGGGAAATGATAAAACAGGCGTTTTTAGAAGCTGCTGAGTCGTTATTTGCCAACTTTAGAAATAAAGACGAGATGGTTTCAGCAATAAAATCTATGCAACTTTCTGCTAATACAGTGATGAGACGTGTAGAAGTAATGAGCAATGATATTTTTTACAGTTAAGAACTGACTTAGATAACTGTGTTTATTTTTCACTTCAACTGGATGAATCAACAGATGTCGTTGACACTGCCCAGATGGTCGTGTTCGTCAGGATGGTTTTTAGTGATTTTACTATTAAAGAAGATCTTTTGAAGTTTATTTCACTGAAAGGACACACTACTGGACAGGAGTTGTTTTCTCATTTAAAAAATATTATTTCTTCCGAGAAAATTCCAATGTTGAAAATGGTAGGCTTGAAAACCGATGGCGCTCCAGCTATGGTGGGTTGTGATAAGGGTCTGGTGGCGTTATGTCGTAAAGATGAAACTTTTCCGCAATTTCTCTGTTACCACTGCATTATCCATCAGCAAGCATTATGTGGAAATTTCCTGAAACTAAACAACGTTATGAAACTGGTGGTAAAAATTGTGAACAAGACTAGAACTCAAGCGTTACAAAGAAGATTATTCAAAACCTTGGCCGATGAAGTTGACTGTCAATACGGGGACCTACTCCTTCACTCTGAAGTCCGATGGTTAAGTAGAGGACGGGTGCTGAAACGTTTTAATGATGTCCTATCTGGCATAGTTCAATTTTTCAAACAACGCGATGAACCGACTCCTGAACTAGAAAATTCAATCTGGCTTAGAGATTTTGGTTTTCTCGTGGACATTACAGAGAAATTAAACGAACTTAATTTAAAGCTTCAGGGGAGAGACAAAGAACTAGCGGAAATGATTTCTGATATAAAAGCATTTATCAAAAAGCTGGAGTTTTGGGAACAAAACCTAATTAACAGCGATGCCAAGCATTTTCCTATTCTTTCAAAAAAAATATCTCAAAATCCATTAGAACCCTATGACAGCAAATATCATGTAGAAATAGTTTCTACCCTGAAGAATAACTTCAAAAATCGTTTTAAGGATTTCAACTAAATGGCTTTAGTAGCGCAGTTTGTTGTTTCGCCCTTTATGGAAATTGATATCCAACAGTTTGCAACTTGTTTTATGCAGAACTTTGGCGAAGACATCGCTGCAACAGAAATGGAAGTAATTGAGTTTCAAAATGATTTAGCCTTAAAATCGTTAGTCTCAAGTACCAAATGTATCTGGCCTATTGTAAGTAAAGACAAATATTCAGTTCTATGCCGTGTTGCCTTGAAAGTGAAAGCATTATTCAGTTCAACCTATTTGTGTGAATCTTCTTTTTCCAATATGAAGTTTATTAAGAACAAATATCGCAATCGACTTACAGATGAACATTTGGATAATTGTATTCGAATGGATGCATCAAATTATACTGCAAACATTAAAAAAATTATCGATGAGTCTAAGTGTCAGCCTTCTCATTGAACGTGCTTTTTTATTTTTCAATGTTTATGTTCATGATAGTGCGTTACTTTTTTGTTGTTATTATTAACTATTTTTAAATCTTACGTGACATGCCATTGTGGCTGGATAAAAGTTTGTGTTTATTTTTCAAACACCTTCGTTTGGTAGGTAGGAATGTAGTTATGAACAAGTACGTACTAGTAATATTAGTTATTTTATTAGTTCATTATTAGTACCTATGTATTATGTATTACCAGTTAAATAGTAAAATAAATACATATAATGATAAATTAACTGTGGATTATTTCATTTACGTTGCGTTACGTGGCTTCCGTGTGGGTAGCTCGCTGTTTATTTCAAAATTAACAAAGTAGCTCAACACATTGAGAGGTTAGCGACAACTGTTCTATACATAAAGTATTGTTACTTTAATAAAATAATGTTGTTCGAATTTTTTCATGTAATTAGGATACCAGATACGTCATATCTATGTACGTTCATTAACTATACGATGCGCCTATTAAAAATTCAGTTTAACATCCTTTCATTAACTAATTTATCATTCATTCAACTTTGACCATTCATTAAATCAACACTAACTTTCTTCTTTCTTTGAACTCTGACCAATGCCGAACCTAATCTCCATAATAAGAGTATTCGGTAGTTCAAAAGCATATCTATGTTACATGGCTATAATATAAACTCTTAAAGTCTAAAGCAAACTAAGAACTACTTCATAGTCAAATCGCCAGGCAAAGGTCAGCAGTGATTCAAGGTAATGGGGATAATCTTGATAATTTGAGCACGATTTATGAAATGAAAAGTGTGTAGACGTACGACATTGACATTTTAACATTTTGCATGCGGGGAATTTTAACTATAAACGTATTGAACAATGTAGTATGTAGTCGTAATCGTAGGTAGAAGAATAAGTTCTTTTGATTGAAGCATTTTTGTATTGAAATCGGAGATAATTTATGGTTTAATTAAAAAAAAAAAATATGAAGAAATATGTTTGCGATATATACAGATTGTCCCGATATATAGAAAATATTGATTGTCTTCAATTTATTCAACCAAATTTTTCAGTCTTATTTTCAAAAAGTTTCGGTTAAATAGTATGGCCAGAAATTGATTATAAGAAATTCCAATGATGATTTAAAAACATCTTTATCCATATAAATAAATAAATTAACTTGCTAATTTTAATAAAGACATAGCTTCTCTTAAAGAACAAAAAAGAAACTTTTTATCAAAACATAATAATTAACTCTAAAAATCTAGGCAAATAAAGTTGAAAAATGATTTATGAACTTAATTATAAACAAAACAAACTTTATCAAAATGTTTCTCTGCAATATAGCAATGACCCAGACACTGACGTCACTGCGACATCATTTCCTGGTGATAATCAGTGCCAGATGTCACATCATCTAAAAATGTGGTCTCAGAGACGTCATAAATGTGACGTCGTCAATACCACGTAATTTTTTACGTCCTATATACGTTATTATTTGGTCATAATTTTTTAAATTTAATTAAAGTAAATTTGAGGATTTTATTTTTCCAGAATGACAAAAACAATTTTTTCTACGAACTCTTACAAAAAGACATCTTTCGCCACAGGATACTTTCAGCGAAAACTTGATTTCCGTCACAAGTGAGAAAAAATCTTATAACGTTTACTTTTCTCTAGTGACGAAAGTAAGTTGTTACATATTTTCATATATTAGTCGCCTCGTATAATATTTTGGCAGCTTATAATTATTAATAATGAAATAAAAAGATGCTCATTAAATTCTATATGCGTTTTTACCTAAACTTTAATGAATTAAAGATAAAATAAAAATGTATAAAAATAGTGCAAATTAAACCAATCTACATCTAGTTTCCTGGTTTTAATTTGTTTATTTGAAGTTTTATCACTTTTGAGAACTGTCAGTTTCAGTTCGTCCTAAATTTAACACATTTTCATGATGTCTGAGTCAGAAAGCGATTGTACTCCCCCAGAAATTATTTTTAAAGCTGAAGAAACCTCTTCAGATTTATTACCGGCCAAATCAAAAAAGAGATATGAAGAAATTTATATCAAATTTTTGGACTGGAGAGAAAAAATAAAGTGAAATCATTTTCGGAAACTGTACTACTAGCATACTTTGGAGAAATATGTTCACATTTTAAACCGTCGACGTTATGGTCCATTTATTCGATGCTAAGAACTACACTCTCTGTTTAAAATGATGTCGATATTAGTAAATATCCAAAGTTACGTTTGCTTTTAAAAAGAAAATCTGATGGTTTTAAAAGCCAAAAATCCAAAAATTTTTCGCCTGAAGACATAAAGATTTTCCTAAAGAATATATAAATATTTAATAACAAAGGTAACGGAATTATTATTTTTATTTTAACAAATACTTAAACTACTAATATTTGTAGGTAGCATTAGTTTTTGGATTATCTGGCGCTTGTCGTTGCCACGAACTAAAAGATTTAACAATAAGCGATGTAAAGGATACTGGAAGTATTATGTTAGTTAAAATCCGTAATACAAAAACAAAAGTTCCGCGTTCTTTTCATATTTCTGGACCCTTTTATGATATTTCTAAAAAATATATGAGCCTACGTCCCGCAAACATGGATCAAATTAATTCAAGATTCTTTATTAACTATCAGAATGGAAAGTGTAGCAGACAGGTTGTTGGAATTAATAAAATCAGTAAATTTCCTAACGAAATTGCTCAGTTTTTAACGCTTCCGAATCCTCAAGATTACACTGGGCACTGTTTCCGCAGAACATCCGCAACGCTATTAGTGGATGCAAGAGGTGACTTGCTTCTGTTAAAAAAGCACGGTGGTTGGAAATCTAGTAGTGTTGCGGAAGGATATGTTGATGAATCCACGAACAGTAAAAATCAAATACAAACCAAAATTTTACAATCTATACAAAATAAGGAAACTACTAGTTCACCCGATTATGGCGCATCATCATTTGAAATGACATTTAACAGTAGAACAAATATGTCGGCATCTACCTCAATAAATAAAAAGCTTGAGTGTGATACCCCCATAATTTTGAACAATTGTTCAAATATAACAATAAATCAATATTTAAATAATAAATAATATTTCTGAAATATTTAATTGTTGGTTAATTTTTTGTTATTCCTAACACAAAATAAAGCATTTGCTAACGTTTGTTTTTTTTTTCATTTTAGTAGGTACCTACATGACATAATAGAGTTCGTAGAAAACGTATAGTGTTTTACTCGTCGAAAATCATTTTCGTCACTCGTGAAACAATATACTATTTTTCTCCCTTCAAGAGAAATGTGTTAATTTTATATTTTGATGACTGGTCGCTGATCGAGTGAGGGCCAAATAAGAGAAAGCATAGAAGAATGCAGAATTAAAAGAAGAAAAAGTTGGGTTAAGTTAACACGAATATCGCGTGTCGCGTGTTTAGTGTGTTGCAAATAAGTGGCATCTTATAGTCTTAGTTTTGTTATTATTAGGCGAGATATTCCTTATGTAATGTATTTTAGAGCATACAAATTGTTGTATTTTAGTCACAGGTACATTCTCGATTTGGTAGTAAAGTTTTTGGAAAGTGGTTCGGTGAAAAATAAGAATATAAATAACCGATTAGTACTAAGTTGAGGTTTTGGGAACATTTGTTGGGGTGGTACAAAATTGATCGAAAATATTTGATCGATATACTATTTTATCGTATAACAATTGCTCGAGAAGGAAAAATGATGGAGAAGAAAATTGATTGAAAAAGTTATTGATCGAAAAACCAAATATATATTAAATTAGAAAAAATTAAAAAAAAATCAACCAATGTACCCAACCTGTGCGGCCTAGAGCCATCGCTGGTTACTCAAGTTTTTTATTTATTTTTTTCATTTCTTGTATATTATTTTGTAAAGCAACCCCGATAGCTCCAGGCCGCATAGGTTAGGTAAATTAGTTAAGTTTTATACAAAAAAAAACTTAAAATAATTTACCTTTTTGAAATACATATTTTTATTGAATTAATCACAATGCTTTAGTCTCAATGACGATAAATACTCGTTTAGCTCTGAACATATTAATTTGTAAATAATTAATTAAATGAATAATTAATCCGGCAAAGCACCTCTTGGCGACGTTGTCAACTATATTGACTCTATAGAATAGCTCACCAGCTGGGGGGTACCTATCTACTTAGGAGGATGCACAATGGGTCTAGTCGGGCCTAAGTGCCGTGGGTTAGCCCACCCTCCACACGTTACAGATACATAAATAACAGTAACCATTGTAAGGATAAAATTTGTTAAATATGGCGGTTATCGTTTGAGATTATTGAAAAATTTTCCATTAACTTGACGACAGCTCCTGAGTTTATTTTCCCCGGTAATAGGGATTAGACGGACGGTTACATAATGTAGTTAGATTTATTTTTATATTTTTCTATTTTTAATGTTAATTTTCGATATATTGTCCATTCGATCTAATGAATTTTAGATCTATTGTCTTCGATAAATGTTATTCGAAAAAATATATTTTCGATCCAGTGCTGTAGCCAGCCATTTTTCATGGGAGGGGTTTTTTGAGAACTATGGGAGGGGTTTCATTAAGAAAGTGAATAAAATCCAACAGTCCGTAGCGATTAACGCTAATACTGTAGGGGAAATAGTAACGCGAGGACTCTTCATGGGGGTTCTAACCCTCAAAGCCCCCCGTGGTTACGCAACTGTATTCGATCAAATCTCATTCGGCAAAATGTATTTTCGAACAAATGTTCTTCAAATCAATTTTATGCCACCCCATTTGTTACAGTGTCAACTAGCTCCATATTAACAGTAGCAGAACAGACGAGAATATCATGCGAGACTGTAAGAAGAGCACTGAAAATGCATAATTGTTATCCCTATAAAATGCAGATACTTCAAGAGCTCTACGAAGATGATTTCGATAGAACAATAGAGTTTTGTGAAACCATGTCTGATAAAGTCAACGCCAACCCTAATATTCTGTTGAAAATCTGTTTCATCGATAAATTTTCATTTTTTCTTAATGGTATTGTTAATAAACAAAATTGTCATTACTGGAGTGACGAACACCCGCATATTATTCGAAAAGGGCATACGCAACGTCTGCAAAAAGTTAATGTTTGATGTAGTATTCTTGAAGGAAACTGGACAGGCAATATGTACCATAATATGCTTGAATATACCATTGATCCTCTTATAACTCACGAGTTAGAAAGTAATTTAGTTTTAGAGGAGGATCTGTTACATTTCCAGCAGGACGGTGCTACAACTCATTTTTTTCTTCCCATCCGACAATGGTTAAAAGAGAGATTCCCAGTCAGTTGGATTGGCAGAACAGGAGCAATTGAATAATAATAATAATAATAATAATACTCTCCCTAATTCACCCCCTTACGAGTGAATTTTAATCCCAAAAGCTGAGCTTGTGCGGGGAAAGGGACGGCTATTATTATTATTTTCCGTGGCGCTCCGGGGCGACTTAAAGATGATTGATGGTGCCATTTGACTTACAGGTGAGGAAAACCCGGAAAACCTCACCCACCATCATCGAGACGGTAATGCATGGCAATTTTATACTCAACAGAAATTGAATTTCTAATAATACGGCACACATCAAATCCTATACCGAACCATGCAATTTAATTAAAAATCCAAATGGTCTGGCCTGGGATTTGAAGCCCGGCAGTCTCGGACCATAAACTTGCCTATAAATGAATATAAGCGCGTTAGACTGCTACATCACCGACCCGATAATGGTCCCCAAGATCACCTGATTTAACCCCCTTAGACTTTTTTCTTTGGGGACACCCTAAATCCGTTGTTTATGAAACACAACCTGCTGATATTGATGATCTTAAAAGACGAATTACAGCAGCATGTCGGTCAATTCCCGGTGAGGTTTTCCGAAATGTTAGAGAGGAGTTCTGAAACAGACTTTATTGAATAAAAAATCGAACGTGTAGACTTGATATTCCTCCTGTTATTTAACTCGATGGAATAATTTTTGTTTAAATACTAAACTGAAAACCAAACATCTCAGTGCAGGCACGTTCCAACTTCTGTAACCTTAAAACTCAATTTTTCATAATCTGCTGGTCAGAAGATAATAAATTAGGGTACTATTGTACCCTTTAAAATGACATGCCACTTGACCTTCGTTTCCATTTAAGATTTTAAGGGTAACATCTACCCTTCCTAGGAGGTTGAGCCCCTTGAAAATAAAATTGACGAGTTTTGGCGATTTTTCATATTATCTACTAGACGGAAGATATTGAGGGTGAGAAATTTTCGGTGTGTCACCCTGTATACAGATGAAGGCATATTTTGTGTTATGAGTCGTGCTTTCTACTGAGTAGATCACAATATGATTATGGCATCAGTGTTGCGTGCAGTGGTGCAACCAGAGTTTAAGTCTGGGAGTAGTGGTAATAAAGTTTAAGTCTGGGAGGGAAAGACCTTATTTTTGATATTAACGCATTTAAGTACCTATAAAAGTTAGGTTAAAAAATTATTGTAATTACCCCTCATTACCCCACCCCTATATATGCACCAAAACTAGAACTGAATATGTCCAATTAAAACATAAGGAAAACAATTTACTCGGTTATGTCAATTTAGAAAGAATTCAAATAGATTTGGGGAGTCTCACAAGGATCGGTTTTAGTCCCGATGTTTTTTTTTTATCGTATACATTTATGAAATTAGTAATATATTGCCTGATATAAAACTAACAATGTACGCTGATGACACATCGCTAATAATATCTAATAAAATTGTTATAAATTAAAAGACAAACAGTTAATTGAAACTGCGACACAAAATCACACAAAATCTCACGAAATCGTGCAAAATCACACAAAATCCCTATTATTGCATTGTATTAAATGTATTTAAACTTAAGTTTTTTATGTCCATCGGTAAATTATTATAAATTGTAGCCAAATAAAACATGATGGTTTTGTATTGTGGAATTGTTAGAAATTATTTTGCCAAATATTGATATTATGTATATCGGATCTATATCTAATTTTCTTTGATAAGTATTTATGTATAATTTTAGTTGCAATTTTATGAAAGAGAGTTAAGGAGTGCAACTTCTTTCTCTTAACAATTTTGAGAAAGTGTGTTACTAATTCTTTCATATTTTCTTACACCAAAAATAACTCTCAAAATACTAGTTTTGAAGTTTTTGCAATCTAATTTTATCAACTAAGGTTAAGCAAGGGTCGTAGACGAATCATCTTGATTTGCATGGGGTATCATCGCAAAGATTACTTTTTAGTTTAATACTTAAGGCATTTCTGTTCAAGGGCTGCTTTAGGGAAGGGGCCATAGTCTCCCCCCCTTACAAGTTTGAAATTCTTACAATCCATGAGTCTTTTATTTAAAAAAATATGCTTATTCCTGTTTGGAAAAAGAAATTTAAGACAAACGTAGGCTTTTTGTAATATAAATCAAACATGGTCTGTTAATATTAATTTTGAATCAATAATTACACCCAAGTACTTTTTTTTCGACAGACTTTAAAATATTATTACTCATATTAATCACTAAATCATTAGCGGTAATGTTACCAAAATTGTCGTTTATTATTTATTATAAATAAGTTTTAATACCTATTTTTATAAAATAACAGCATGATATTTTAGATACTTACATAGCAGACATTAATATTAATAACAAATATAATATTTTAATTATTTATACTAGAAATCTAGATTTTTTAATTAGAAGTTTTATACAGGGTGTCTGTAAAAGGTCTTTACAAAAACATACCACATATTCCTTAGACCAAAATAAGTCGATTTAAGTAAAATTACCTGAGTACAAAGTTACTTCGTTTGGGCTCCAGAGGGCCTTGAAGTTACAATTTTTAAATCGTTTTTCCCATATAAATTTAAAACGGCATATGCGCTTTTGCTGAAATTTCGTATATGGGTAGAGTTTTATGTGGCAAAAAAAATGGTATTAAAATTTTGTCCGATAATAATACATAGGCGTCGAACTTGCTTTTTTAAATAATTGCACCTTTAAAAATTCTACGCCAATGGAAGAAAAGGAGTTTAAGTATGAAATTTAGATTGCGCAACTCATTTACTTTAAAGAAGGTACTCTGGATAAGACTCGATTACTCTCATGGTTTTGACGAAATTTGCATTTTAGTAATTTTAGAATATAAACAATAATTATTAAAATACAAACTTTGTCAAAACCATGAGAGTAAATCGAGTGTTATCAACGGTACTTTTTTGTAGTAAATGAGTACCCAATCCAAATTTCATACTCAAACCCCTTTTTTGCCATTGGCGTAGAATTTTTAAAGGTACAATTATTTAAGAAATCAAGTTCTACGCCTATGTATTATTATCGGACAAAATTTTATACGATGAAAAACATAAAAATGCACTTTTTTCATATCTTCTTCAACACCTCTAATCGAGACTTTTAACAAAAATACTCGATTCTTGCCATGTACGATTTTTTGAGGAATATTAATTATTTGCCTGCAATACGTATACAAGAACATTTATTGTTGGTTTCCATAGTTTCATCTAAATAAAAATATTGTCAAGTTTTAACACCTAATCTCTTGTTAACGATTGAAAGTGTTCTATCTGACTCAATAATTAAAAAAACAATTGCGTGGTTTATTAATATGGCTGTACAATATACCAATGCAGAATATACCGATATGTTACTGACATTAGGATTTTGTGAACGAAATGCTCGAGAGAGTGTCAGGGTGTACTCTGAAAGGTTTCCAAATCGTCGTGTACCTAGCCACCCAACTTTTGCTGCTGTTGTGAGACGTCTTCGGGAGACCGGTTCTTTTGCTCCCAACACTGTTGATAATGGAATAGAACGTTTTGTAAGGATTCCTGAAGTTGAAGAAGACATTTTAGAACGTGTTGAAGAAGATCCAGAATTAAGCACCAGACGAATTGGAAGGGAACTAGGAGTAACTAAAGATGTCGTTCATAAAATTGCTATATCCATACCATAAGAAGCCAGTACAAGAATTATTAGTCCATGATCCTCAAATTCGTTTGGGTTTTTGTCGATATGTTAATATGCAAAGAGAAAGAGATCCAAACTTTGTCAAGAAGGTTCTCTTTACCGATGAAGCGGGTTTTACAAGAAGAGGTATAACTAATACCCATAATGAACATGTTTATGCCGTTGAAAATCCGCATGCAATAAAGGTAAACCATTTTCAGCACGAATTAAAAATTAATGTGTGGGCTGGAATAATTGGTAATTTCATTGTTGGTCCTGTCATACTTCCACGAAGATTAACTGGAGAAAATTATTTGGATTTTCTACAAAATACGTTGCCAGAATTGTTAGAAGATTTACCTCTCCAACTTCGGAGAGATATGTGGTTTATGCAAGATGGTGCTCCACCACATTTTTCTTTAAACGTTAGAAACCACTTGAATGAACAATATCCACACAAATGGATAGGCAGAGGTAATGACGCACCTGTAAACTGGCCACCACGTTCCCCAGACCTAACACCGATGGATTACTTTTTATGGGGACATCTGAAATCCACAGTTTACAGGGAACCTGTAGAAAATGAGGAACAACTCTGGCAACGTATTCAAGATACAATAAACAATCTTAGAGGTGATGAAGAAGTTATGGAAAGGATACATTTTAATTTTCTTCGACGTATAAATCTTTGTATGCGTGAAAATGGTGAACATTTTGAACAATTTTTGTAAAAAATCTCTATTTTGATTATGTTGTAAATAAATATTTTTGTGAAACTTATACACTCTAAATAATTAAAACAGAAATTTAGCGAAAACCATGAGAGTAATCGAGTCTTATCAAGAGTACCTTTTTTTAAAGTAAATGAGTTGCGCAATCTAAATTTCATACTCAAACTCCTTTTCTTCCATTGGCGTAGAAATTTTAAAGGTGCAATTATTTAAAAAATCAAGTTCTACGCCTATGTATTATTATCGGACAACATTTTAATACCATTTTTTTTTCCACATAAAACTCTACCAAATTTCAGCAAAATCGCATATGCCGTTTTAAATTTATATGGGAAAAACGATTTAAAAATTGTAACTTCAAGGCCCTCTGGAGCCCAAACGAAGCAACTTTGTTCTAAGGTAATTTTACTTAAATCGACTTATTTTGGTCTAAGGAATATGTGGTATGTTTTTGTAAAGACCTTTTACAGACACCCTGTATAGTTTAATAAAAACATTTCCAATGTAAAATTAGAAAATAAACATTTTAAACTGCCTTCTTATCTTCAATAGCAAGCTCTATATAAGCTATTTAAATAAACTTGAGCAAATTATTTTTGCTATATTATAACTAAAATGAAAATATATAATACTTAGCATTTTATATGATACTCTTAACCGTTTAACAGACCCCCCATTAACCCCCAATTTTTAATCAGATTTTTTTCAGAATCAATAGACTTTATCCCCTTATAGAGCTTGATTTTTCATGAATATTTTAAGTTTATATCGTTATATCATAATGCAGCTTCAAGTTGATATAATTTTTCGTTTTTAAGTTAGCATTTTTTTAAATAAAACAACCCCTCTTAACCCCCCATTTTGATTAAATTTTTTTTTTCAAAATCGATGGGATTCGTTCCTTCATAAAACTTGATTTTTCCTAATAATTTCAAGTTGATATCATTTTCGTTTTTGAGCTACGATTTTTTTTTATATTTCAACCCTCCCCAAACCCCCCATTTTTATTCAGATTTTTTTTTAAATAAATGGGATTCATCCTATAATAGGGCTTGATTGTTCCTAAAAATTTCAAGTTGATATCATTTTTCGTTTTTGAGTTAAAATATTTCAACCCCCATTAACCCCCCATTTTGATTAAATTTTTTTTTCAAAATCAACAAGCTTCGTCCTCTTATATAGCCTGTTTTTTTTTAATATATCAGGTTGATATCAATTTTCGTTTTTAACTCATCGTGCAGACAAAAAACGTGATATCAGACGGACGACCGAACATTTTTATTTAAATTTACAATTTTTAAATTTTGATCAATATTAAAGATTTTGTGCATTAATGAAAATTAAATAGTTTTTAAATATTTGAAATCTCCAAATCTCGGAGGTATTTGAATCTAAAAATATGACCGCAGATAATTATAGAATTTATAGAAGAGTTAAGCTAGATTTTTGAAAAACCGAAGGCACAATACATATTAAACGGGTTTTTAAGTTCTGCATTGGAATTAAAGAAACACTTTATTACTTCAGCTTAATTCATTTGAACTAATATTATAAAGTGTGAATTTAAGATATTATATCAAAAAAATAGTAGCAAATTTTAAATGATTTAACAATCATCTTATCAACAAAAACCTGAAGATGAAACGTTTATCACAATTCCGAAACGTCGATAATATATTTTTTCAAAATTCACTATAATCTACGAAAAAATATAAAAAATATAATTACCATTTCTATGGGGTGCGTGTAATCCAAAACGAAATAAATTTAATCGACAACTCACGACACTGAAACTAAAAACTACAAAACTAGAAAATCAGCCACGAAAGAGATTGTTCGCAGTCACTACCACATCACTTAGTGAGGCCGGACTTGCATCGAGTCATGACCGTAAACCCTTTTCGAAGAGTTAAAGTGGGTATCGGCGCTGAAGAAAGTCTTACGAGAACTTTTCAGAACGGTTTTATATGAGCCCGGTGGGCTAAAAGAAGCACCGGAGGGGACCCGGTGGACACCTTCTTCGGAGAATTTTGTCATTTTCGATAATTGCGTTATTTGGGATGGTTTTCGTAACCTGGTGATCTTAGTGGGCGCCTTCTTCAGGGAATTTACCGTTTTTTGAAAATATTTAAAAAAAAGATCAGGTTGGATTATTAATGATGGTGGTCCTCTTCTTTAGGAGATTTATTGATTTTTACAGTATTTGTGTGAAATGAAAAGTGGAAAAGACGCGGTGGACACCTTCTTCAGAAGATTTTATTACTTTCATTACTCATATCACTTAAAAAATGTTTGGTAAGATTTTCGTAACCTGGTGTTCTCAATGGGAACCATCTTCAGATAATTTACTAATTTTTATAAATATTTCGTGCAAACAAATATTACAATAAATTTTATGAACCGGGCGCAAATGGTAATCCTACCTTTAGGAGGTTTATTGTATTCTTAAAATATTTGGACGAAAAAAGCAGTGTAGTAGAGGTGGTGGACACCTTCTTCATACGATTTTAATATTTTTGTTAGTTGTAACACTATCCTTGAAAAGGATTTCATAACTTGATGTTCTTAATGGGCGCCTTCTTCAGGGAATTTACTGATTTTTGTGAAGATTTATGTAACCTTTTGTTCTTAGTTGACATCTTCTTCAAAAAATATTCTGTTATTGTAAATATTATGAGAAAGGAATTGCTTGAGGAGACGTGGTGGACATCGTCTTCAGAAGATTTTCTTATTTTCGTTACTTGTATAACTTCATGAATGTTTAGGAAGGTATTTTGTGACCTACCGTTTTTAGTGGACGTCTTCTTTAATCAGTTTTGAGACGGTTTTTCGAAAAATTAAAGTCGATATTGGCGTCGAAGAAAGTCTAACGAAAACTTTTTAGAATTGTTTTATGTGAGCCTGGTGAGTTAAAAGAAGCATTGGAGGGGACCCGGTGGACACCTTCTTCAGAGAATTTTGTAATTTTCGATAATTGCGTCATTTGGAGAATGTTTGGTTACCTGGTGTTTTTAGTGGACGACTTCTTCATTAAATTTACTGATTTTTGGGACGATTTTCATTACTTAGTGGTTTTAGTGAGCACCATCTTCAGAAAATTTACAGATTTTTAAAAATATTTTGTAGAAATAAATATCAGTATAGATTTTATAAACCTGGTGCTAATGGCGGATACCTTCTTCAGAGGCTTTTGTTATTTTTGTTACTTGAATCTCTTGAAGAATATTTGGGAATGGTTTTATAATCTGCTATTCTTAGTTGACGCATTGTTCAGGAAATTTATTGATTTTTGGAAAAAGGATGTGGTGGACATAGTCTTATTGAAGAATTTTTTTTTTTCGATGACTGCGTCATGTGATGAAGAATGTTTGGGAACATGTTCGTAACCTGGTGTTCTTAGTGGGCGCCTTCTTCAGGGAATTTACTGATTTTAGGACGAGTTTTGTTACTTGGTGGGCACCATCTTCAGATAATTTACTGATTTCTAAAAATATTTTGTTTATTAAATATCAGGATAGATTTTATGATCCTAGCGCTTCAGGAGGTTTATTAATTTTTAAAAATAAGTTGAGGGAAATAGAGAGTGAAGAAGATGTGGTGGATACCTTCTTCAGAGGTTTTGGTTATTTTTGTTAACTTCATATATCACTTGAAGATTTTTTGGCGTTTTCGTAACCTAGGGTCCTTAATGGGCGCCTTCTTCGGGGAGTTTACTGATTTTCTGGACGGTTTTTGTTAGTGTTCTTAGTGGGTACTGCCTACACAGAATTTACTGTTTTTTGAAAATATTTAGTAAAAAGGATCTTAAGAGGATTTTGATATATTCGTTACTTAAAGAACGTCTGGATAGGTTTTCGTAAATTTGTGTTTTTAATTGGCGCCTTCCTCAGGGAATTTATAGTTTTTTGAACGGTTTTAATTAGTGTTCTTACTGGGCACTATCTTCAGACAATTTATTGGGTTTTGAAAATATTTCATGCATATACATACCAGGATAAATTTTATGAACCTGGTGCTAATGGTGGTTCTTTTCTTCAGGAGGTTTAATAATTTTTGAAAATAATTTGAACAATTTAATATTGGAGGGGACATGGTGGGTACCTTCTTCAGAGGATTTTTTATTTTCGTTACTTCTATCACTTAAAAAATGTTTGTGAAGATTTTCTAAATTTGCTGATCTTAGTAAACACTTTCTTCAGGAAATTTACTTATCTTTGGGACGGTTCTCATTAATTAGTTATCTTAGTGGGTATCATCTTCAGAAAATACACTAATTTTTGAAAATAGTTTGGAAACAGAGACAGTGAAGGAGACGTGGTGGGCACCTTCTTCAAAGGATTTTGTTATTTTTGTTAATTGTATTACTTAAAGAATATTTGGGATGGTTTTCATGACCTGGTGTTTTTGGTATACGCCTTCTTCAGAGCATATCTCTTGCAAATAAATATCAGGATTGATTTGATGAACTTGGGGCTAGTGGTGGTCCTTCTCTTCAGAAAAATCATTAATTTTTTAAATATTTTTGAGATAGTGACAGTGAAGAAGAGACGGTGAACACTTTTTTAGATGATTTTGTTATTTTCATTACTTGTATCACTTGAAGAATGTAAGTTTTCGTAACCCGGTGTTCTTAGTGGGCGACTTTTTCAGGGAATTTTTTGGACGGTTTTCGTTACTTCGTGTTCTTAGTGGATACTATCTACATAGAATTCATTGATTTTTAAAAATATTTTGTTCAAGTATCAGTAGTGATTTTATGAACTTGGTGATAATGATGAATGGTGGTCCTCTTCTTCATGAGGTTTATTAATTTTTGAAAATATTTTTACGTGATGGACATCTACATCAGAAGATTTTGTTATTTTCATTACTTGAATCCCTTAAAAAATATTTGAGAAGGTTTTCGTAACTTAATGTTAATAATTATTATTAATTTTTGTTTTTAGAATTCTCTTCTGTAATATTTCAAGTTTGGCTGTGTGATTTTTGGTTGTAGCACCCCAACAGACGATTGCGTATTGTACACGACTTTGGACTAAAGCATAATAAATAGTTCTTAGGTGAGTAACTTGTAAAATATTTTTGAGGTATTTAAATTTAAATAAAAGAAGTCTTAAGGTATTTGTTAAGTTATTTATATGTGCTTCCCAACGTAAATGACAATCTAGGGTAAATCCTAAATATTTTATTTCATTTTTTTTAATGTTATTTTCTTTTTATTATAAATTAAGTTAATGTCACTAAATTGAGGTAGATTATTCGAGTAATTGACAAATGGTAAAAAGAAAGATTTGTTGTAGTTTTTGCTTAATTTTTTATAGGAACACCAGTCTATTATTTTTTTTAAATCTCTTTCAGTTTTCCGTTTTAGATCATCTCAAGTTTCTGCTTCATAAAAAATCGCAGTGTCATCTGCAAAACTTATTATTTCTCCTGTGGTCTGTAAATTATATAAATTGTTTACATATAATGTAAATAAAGTGGGACCTAATATAGTTCCTTGAAGAACACCGCTTTCTATTGACCTCTCGTCACTGATTTCATTATTGATTTTAACTCTTTTAAATCTATTGTTCAGATAGCTATTAAAAAGGTCAAAAGTTTTCCCACGTATCCCTATATCTTCCAATGTCTCTAACAACTGTCTATGCTCTACAGTGTCGAAGGCCTTGGCAATATCCAGAAACACTGCTAGACATGGGTGCATTCTTTAAGGAAATCACTGATTTTTGTAAAGATTTATGTAACCTGTTGTTCTTAGTTGGCACCTTCTTCAACAATTTTAAATATTTTTAAAAAGCAAGTGCTTGAAGAGACGTTCTGGACATCATCTTCGGATGGTTTTTTGAAAAATAAAAGTGGGTAACGACGTTGAAGAAAGTCTGACAAGAACTTTTCAGAACGGTTTAATATGAGCCCGGTGGGTTAAAAGTAGTAACGGAGGGGACCTGGTTGTTATTTTCGTTACTTTTTACACTTGAAGAATGTTTGGGAAGGTTTTAGTAGATTTTTTTCTTATATTTATATAGTACCGATAACAAAAAGATATATATGTTCATAGGACTCTAATTTATTTGGTGGTTTCCCAGATTTGGATATCATAATTTCAGCGACATCCAAAATAATCTACTGTCTAGTTTTGAGAATGCTTTTGTTATACCCTTTAGGTTTAATTGATTGTGACATTTTTTTATGAGTTGACAAGTAAATAAAAGAAAAATTTAACTTAATATAAAAGCTTCTTTATTTTCTTCTCTCAACCAATATTACTCATGCAAAACTAACAGCTTTGTTTGTCAATACTGTCTTCGATTTCCTTATGTACCTCTTTAGGTGTAACCCTTGGGATTTCCTCTACTTTTCAACTCTTTCATCTAGAAAGAAAATCAACCAAAATGCATAATAAGAAATCTACTTCGATAATAACGGTAATAGCGTGTCAACGTTATTGCAAGAAAACCACCGGTTTTACCTATTTATTTTTTTATTCGCATAACTAAACAAGTTTCCTAGATATTATTCAAATTAAGTAATACCTACTTAATAATAACAACAGCATTTAATTGCAACTAACAATCTATTTTTCGTAGATACAGTTATTCAATGGTTATATAACGGAAAAATGGTTCGCGAAGTTCCTATTGTAATAATAAGACCGATATAAATTAATAGAATAAATTTGAAATTTGCCGTAAAAATCGATACTGCCGGCTAACGCAATATTTTTTTTATGTTTTATATAATTTTACGTTGCATCATTTTCTATTCAGGACAATGGAGTGCATCCATTCAATAAACTGTCGCTAATTGTAAAGCACGATTCATTTTTTTTATTAAATAAATACCGTTATTGAAATCTTAATATACAGATATTAAATAATAACTATAATCGCTTACCTATAACTTTTAGAAGAAAATATAAGTACTAAAACAATAAAAAAATTATATAATATAAAAAAATAACATTGCTATGAAAATATTTAAATACGAGAAACGAACGTAACTTCGAAAGAAGATGAGAAGTATAAAGACATAGACTTTTCAGGGGGGCTATTTTCAAAGCATGGGAGCACTTATTTCTCTCAATATTCTCATCAGAAATGTCATATATCAATGTGGAAACGCTGTTTTTAAAGGCTTCGAGGATTAAAATTCTCAGGAGAGTTTTAATTCACTGTAAATAAACCGAGAGAAAGAGAAAGTGACCTAAAAATTTTGTTTAACGTTGACGTATGACATTTCTCTTGAGAGAAACGAATTCTCTCGAGTTTGAAAATAGCACCCCAGGGGGGTTATTTTCAAACTTGAGAGAAAAGGTTGTTTCGTTCGCTGTTGGTGTAGTGTGCACCAGTGTAACTTACACCACCTTATTTACCTAGTTTACTTCCTCCTTATTCCTTATACACATGTCTAGTGTAATTCACTCCTACTAAATAGCCGGTGGAGAAAATATCCATCAAAGGACGCCACATCGCCGATAGGAAAATGTAGTGGATTTTACACCGGGGAAAAGAAAAAACTTGGTGAATCATGCTATAAGGATAAACGTACCAGACATGCTCAGCCAAAATTTTCTAAATTCGATCGGTCGTTAGTAAAAGCACACATTAACATGATTCCAAGGGAAGTGAGTCATTATTCAAGATCTAAATCAGAAAAGGAGTACATTAGCCCTGACCTGAATATAAATAGACTGTTTAAAGCATTTCAGCTCTTGCACCCGGATTCAGCAGTCACCTATAAATTTTACAGATCCGTGTTTATCAGATTTTCCCAAACAGTCTTTCCATAGGCCACGTGTTGATACGTGTAGCACGTGTGATGAACTTGATTGTCAAGTCAAAGCCAACATTGAGTCCAGTGAATCTGTGAAAATTCAACTGGAGTTACACAACTGCAAGGCTGAGAGAGTAAGGGAGGTACCAAAATAAGATACAGTGGAGTTTCAAGACCCCGAAAGTACAAAGTGCTGTTTATCCATGGATTTACAACAAGTTATGTTTGTTCCTTCACTGACACATATGTTCTACCTCTCGCAGTTATAGTGTTACAATTTAGGCGTCCATGTAGGGGATACTAATTCAGCTTATGTGGCATGAGGAAGTAACATCTCGAGGAGCTAACGAAATTGCATCTTGTCTCCTACATCTTCTTAATCAGACTAATCTCTAAGAAAAATCTGATAATATGGTGTGATAATTGTGGAGGCCAGAACAAAAATAGAATTTTATTATTTACACTGATATTTTTGGTTGCCAATGGTCATTTTGCTACTATTGAACAAAAATGTTTTATCAGCGGGCATACTTTCATGCCTTGCCATAGAGACTTCGCACTGAAAAACGTAAAAAGGATTCGGAAGCATATATATATATACCCTCAGATCTTCACGCAGTGGTTAAATCAGCAAGATATTCTCCTCCTTTCGATATCATTGACATGGTAGCATCGAGCTTTTGGGATATGAAACGAGCTGCGGATGAGTATATTAACACAACCAAGTTGAACATCAGTAAAGCTTCGGTGATAATTATTGACCAGACTAACCTCCCATATATTACAACGAAGCCGTAAAAGTTAATATTATAAAGAAAGGAAAAACCTTAGCTGATCTTAGATGGGTGAACATACTCAAGCTGCCACCAGAAAATAATGTATCCGAAAATAAAAAGGCTTCGCTTTGAAGCATGATACCTTACCGTAAGAATCCGGAATACTAACGTTTCTATAAAAAACTCCTTAACATAGAAGATGATATACAGATGCAAGGAAACCAATAAATATATCTTTTATAAATCGTCGGTCTAAAGTACACATATTGTAACTCCAAATTTAATGTTATAACGATCTTGGTACAAATTAAATCGTATTTTAGTCTTCTTTATTGGGCACAAACATTGTAGCTCCGACATGGCTCCAACACCCACCAAACTACAATAAATTCAAATTAAAACTGAGAATTAAGGCATTTAATTACACTTTCTAGAAGTTTAAATTTCCGATTGTCCAAAAATGCGTCTTTGGATATACAATAAGTGTGCTTTAGACCGACGAAATAGTTATTCATTCACACATTCATAATTAGTTAGTTTTGAAATATTTTTTGTTAAAAAGTTTGTATTTGGACTTGTATTACTTCCATATATTTAATAAAAAATACATAAGAACTCTCTGACTACTATATTTATTAAACCTTAACTAATTTAGTTTTCATTGATTATCTCAAAATTATGTTTTTGGCACATACGCCCTTTCTATTTTCCACTCTTCAAATATTATAATATAAATATTTGTAACCAAATAATAGTTGTGTATTAATAAACCTGTTGCCACTCCAAAAAATATATTATTTATTGATTATCAGATATCAAAAATATGTGTGAAATTTGTTGAAATATGTTCAATTGCTCTTAATCTTTTTGACAGGTTCTTATTATAGTTGTAAATTAAAATCAACACTTTTTATTCGTCTATTTAACACTTACAAACATGTGCATACTTTAAGTTATAAGGATCCGTAGCTTCCTAATTTTTTATATTAAACACAATGATGTCACATTAAATAGTGAATATAAGGTAAAGGATTTGGGAGTTGTCTTTTAGTCTAATTTGAAGTTCAATAACCCTTTCTTACACATAACTAAAAAACAATCAAAGCTTTGGGTTTTTAAATCAGAAATACAAAAAATTTTAGGATTACCATCAAAATCAGATTATATAATGCCTTCGTAAGACCCCATCTTGAGTATGTTTCACAAATATAGATGCCCTTGGAAGCCACACATATTGATCATATTGAAAAAGTACAAAAAATTTTTAAACGTTACCTTTATGTCATATAGAATACTCGTACCCTTATAAGATCTCATTTAAAACTATGCTCGATAGCTTTAAGATTAAATCTCTTTTACAAAGAAGAAAGCAAACAGGCTGTGATGTATTTTGTACTCTATTTTAAATGTTAAGTACAAAGATTGTGATTGGATTGAGTATATAAATTTTAATGTGACAAAGAATAATCTAAGAATCCCAAGTATCAAAAAATTATTTAGTTTAGATCCAAGTAGTATAATACCTTTTAAAAAGATAATGGCTGTTACCAATGAGTTTCTTAGCGAGGTCCAAATTTATATCTTTAATGTTAGCCTAAGAAAGTTGAGGACTGTACTAAATTAAGTTCACTAGATATAAAGGTTTGTTTTGTTTTCGGTCTTAAATTTCTTGTTACTTAACTCTACATGTAACTACTATTAAAATTTTTATAGTATCCAATAAATAAATTATACCTTTTGGCTGCTTTCAAACAATTCTGTGTGTAGTGACTTAGTTTAAAGTCAATTTTAATAAGAATGTCAAATAGTGATATGTATTGAGTCTATGAATTTGGTGTGTGTAATAAATGGCCAATATACATAACTGATATGTGTAAAAAATACGAAAACCATATACATATAGTTCCCATTTTTAAATAAATTCAAATTCATTCACAAAAACGAGTCACTGAGTATATATTTGTAAAATAAAACTACACTAAATACGTCTCCATTATAAATTTTTATATTTAAAACTACATACTTTCCTATAGATTTTTCAGTACCTAAATAACGTATAGAATAAATTTCTACAATATAATAGAAAAATTTTAGATTAGAGTAATTCTTAAGAAATGAAGCAAAAACTCTATTATGTATTTCCTTTGACAAACTAACCTTATAGTTAATTAAACTTTTCACTAAAAAGTAATATTTCAGTTTCGAAATTCAAACATTTTTGACACTTAATCACATACATAAAAAATGTTTAAAAAGGTTCTGTCCTTTTTACATTTGCGAAGACTGCCCTGATATCTAATCAATTTTATTCTTCAAAGTAGTTTCTAAGGGGTTATCTAAAATCTAAGATTTCAGCTACCCATTCCGAATCACTGGATGATTTGCGAAATCATATAATTAATGAATGTCGTCAAATTACACCCGACATGTTGCGTAATGTACAGGAACGTTTTGAACAAAATTTATTTTACTCAAAGAAGTAGAGAGGATAGAACAATAAGGTACCGTCTGCGCATCCATTACGAGTGTAGAAATTATGCATGATTCAACCTTCCACTCTTTCACACGTAAATGACAAGGAGAGGTAGCCCTAAAGCACTGTAAACAAATTCCAGGATTGGCCTTTTCAGCGATTATGTTCATGTTCAGCACAGTTTTTTGTTTGTGTTGTGGCTGTTTTAAGCTTTTTAGGCGTCAATTCTTTGTTATCTTGCTTATATTTGTGATTATTTGTGATTTGATATCGATTTAGTATTAAATTATACTTGTTAATTATTTTCCGATGCACTATTTTATAATTGTTGCACAAAATGTTGTGAAACCGTCCCTGAATCTTGTTTACAAAATGTGCAAAACGAAATTGTGCATTGTGTCTATACTTTTTCATTGACAGTTATCATTCTACCCCTCTCCATTTCATTGATTTTACTGCATGGAAGTGAATGATGGCCATTTCCAGCATTTAATAAACTAATCGCAGAAGTAAGTATTCTTTTTGTTTATTAAGTAAACATTTTTTCCATAATATCTCTTTCACTGTTTTAGCTCTTATCGATAAAAATTTTGACGCGAAATTTTGGGATCAGATAGTACTCGAGATTTTCAAAATGAGGTATTGCAACACCCCTCACCCCTATTCAAAAAGAGGGGGTTGTGCTTCCCCCTGTTAGAGGGTCAAAGTCACATGGATGAAAAACCAAACAAGTTGTTTCTCCTCGAATTAAAAATCGACGGGTTCGAGATTTTTTCCAGATTTTCATTTTAAAGCCGGTAAATTAGGGTGTACAGTTTTCGTTGGCCCACCCTGTATAATGGGACAGTGTTTTTAAAGCCAGTGAGAACTCACTATCTTACTGTATACCAACTCTTTTGGATTTGAATCCTACCTGGAATAGATTTTTTCAAATATTGTTCGATTTGCTTTCACCCTGTGGTATTTAGTAATTTTTCTTAATATAATCGTCAAATTTTTTACCACACTTATATTGAAGAAAAAATTTGATGATTTTATTAGATATCCCATTATCAGACCATAACCAAATTTATATGGGATCAGACTTTTGATAAAAAATATCTTAGAAATCAAACAACGTGATAAAAAAATATTGTTGAACAAACATGTGAAAAAATATTCCGATTAATTTTTTTTAAGTCGGATTTTTACATTACATTACAGAATATATTATAGGTTTTTGTTTCACTGTTACATTTACTTCATAACGACTGTCTTGGCTATAAAAATAATACATAAAGAGATGTAATAGCAGAATTACCAGTAAATCCATTCACGGAACATACGGAAGACGTATAGTTTGTCTCGATATTCAGATGCTTTATGTACGTAATACAGTAGAATTACATAACGATAATAACGGATATGGATATAAAAAGACAAGCATGAAATTATATATTAAAAAAATAGGAGAAAATATACCATGTAGAATTTTCCAAAAAGAAAATTAGGGCTTGCTCCGAAACAATTTCAAACTATAAATAACCACTCCTTAAAACTATTATGACAAACGCCGGGCAGGTTTTTTTTTAATTATGTAGATGTGCTGCTCATAAAAAATAAGAAAGTGCATTAATTTAGGAGTTAATATTTGTTACAAAAAGAAATTTATTTTGTAATAATTTAGTGTTAAATTTCAAACATTCACAGAAACAACGCCCAAGAAAAATAACCAGTATCAGTAGCGTATATATTTTTTTATTTAATGGCCGGGTATCTTAATAAAAACTCCCGGGTTAGTTATGTTAAATTAATAAACATATTTTAATTGCGTTAAAATTAGTTTGTAGAGTATATTGATATGATCTAATCCAGTGTTTATCAAACTTTTTTGGCGACGAAACCTTCTTGAAAAGCGAAATATTTGACGGAGCCCTAAACACATTTCTAAAAACGCAAAAGCATATCCTCCTTCCTCTTAGTGACTTCTAAAAAAAGGTTCCTCAAAACAGGTCTCTCCCTTTTGTGACGATAGTACTTCTTCTTTTTTTTTATTGTAACTATTATTTTCTTCGCGGAGCTCCCACAAAGGTTTTGCGGAGCCCCAGGGCTCTGCGAAGCACTCTTTGAGTAACACTGATCTAATCAAAAGAAATGGAAAGTCAAATTTGACTGTACCAGGCAGGGGCGGTTTCTCCATTGGTTCATTTGTGCAGTGAACACCCAGATTAATTTCTAAAAATACATTATTTTAAAATTACATAAATAACATACAAATATAAATTTAATTTTAATATTTTTATTTTCATACGTGTTACTCTATATTTTTTGGTACATCATTGCTCTCTGGCGGATCGCGTCTCTGTGGCACAATATACCTAAGTATAACGTGTTTGTGGCGCATTATGATGAGCGAGGCTAACACGAGTGAGATGATTTGGCGAACGCATATAGCTAAAAAGAGAAGACAACATGCCAACAGATCCTTCAAACTCTCAAAGAACACATTAATTGGCGCGCCGCTCACAAACAAGGTTGCCAAACCAGTGTTGTCAGTCTAGTACAATTTACAATTTTACTAGATGTAGTACATTCTGTGTGCACTAGTGTTCACGTGTAAAATACGTATATATTGTGTTCCTTGTTTGAATTCTTTATCAATAAAGACCCTTTTTTTCCTTTTCAATGAATTAAATGTCACTGCAAATAGAATTCGAAAAATTAGATACATTTAAGGAATCTGGTACATTTTTTAGACAAATCTGGTAAATTTTATAGACAAATCTGGTACATAACGAAAACATATTCTGACAACACTGTACCAAATCAAATAAACTGTCATTCCGTCTTCCGTCATTCCTCCTTAAAAACTGTGACATGAATAAATTGAAAGTATGTGTATCAATTCAACGATTGTTCCCGAAAAAGGCAAGGTAAATAAAAGTATTTTTAAAGTTGTTATTTTATTTAACTATAATAAAGTTTTACGAATCTAATTTGTTTTATATTTTGTTTCAGTATCTAGGACCATTCTAAGACTACTTCAAAATTGTTTATTTTGTACCCATTTGTAAATACTATGAAGTAAGAAGTAAGCAAAAAATTTGTAAATTTTTTGTTTCCTACAAAACCCTCTAAAAGGAAAAATTTTATTATTCTGATAAGGTATTTACTTGACATCATTATGGAAATGGAAATGTACAATAAACGTTGGATAAAGATAAAGAAACAAATGGTTTTTCACTTTAAAAGTCTGAATCGGAAAAATGGATCAACCAGTTAATTTAATATACTCAATGAGAAATTTTACCTAAGAAATGGTATGTACATTTAAATAGTTTACATAAAGTTATGTTTGCCTGCAATTATCAATCCTGTTACCCTCTAGCCTAGATTGTTTGTTGCATACAAACCAGAAATCTTTTATTTTAATGACATTTTTTTATTGCATTGTTTGTATAATTTAGTATTTTCAAAAATATGATGTATTAGTAATTTGGATCATTGCAAGTATTAAATAAAAATAAAGCTGTTGGAAAATTAGTTTACAGTTGGTAATAAAGTATTTCTCGAAAAGAGCAATAAGTATCAAACATAAATTTTGATTTTGATTAGGCACTTAACAAGTTACATCCCACATATCTACATGCTCTGGGTAATCAATCCTATATGTACATATCAAAACATTAATATACTATCTACAATCAAACAATAATTTCAAAATACAGATGAAGCCGATTTACCTATTTAGACAAAATTACTATTATTCTATTATTTATTAAAACACATTATTTTTATGCTAAAGTCTGCAATGAGGATAGGACAGTAACGTGAGCAAGAGTACTTTGGAATGTGCTGTGAAATACATTTAGAAAGGGTCATATGGAGAGTTAAGTGTGATAACATTTTACGATGTTTATCTCACTGTTTTAGTTCACAGATTTCTGTAAATGTTCAGTTATATGCTGCTATTTCAAACTTTTAGTATCCTTTGATAAAAGAATTTGAATATTATTGTTGGCCTCTTTAAACTGTTTATTTTACCTTATACATTTTTTTTTCTACTCTTCATACAGTATTCTGTGAAGAGTATTATAGGTTTACTTTGTCCGTCTGTCCGATGTCACGTTTTTTGTCTGCACCATAAGTCAAAAACGAGAAATTATATCAACTTGAAAATTTTAAGCAAAAATCAAGCTCTATAGGGGGACAAAGCCTATTGATTATGTGTACACGTTTTTGTTTACAATTGTTTGTCCAATTTTTAGAAAAGTTGTATTAATTTTTTATTTTGCTTATATAAAATGTTTCTGCTGTACCTATATCGCTATTAAAAGTATTTTTCGATTTTAAAAATAGTTTTAACAAAATTAACAGTCGTTTTATTTTAAACTATCTAAAACAAGATAAAAGAGACATTAAAATAACACTAAAAAAATTAATTCTGATATTTAAAAATACAAATAAGTTTTTGTATATAATCTACAAATAAGAAAAAGGAAACACAATTGATCATCTATTTACGAATATATAATAAAGATTATACAATAAAATTATTTTATTATCAAAATGTCTTAACAGCTTTTAGTTTAATGTAGTGTAAAAGATTTCTAGCTCGATCATTATATGAATTATAAATTTTACCATTATTTCGATTCATCCAATTGAGACGTTTTATCTAGAGAACGTATCACATTTCCATAATTTGTGTATCGGCTTCAGTGAAAGTAAATCAAAACCAGGTATTCGTAACCTGCTATTTCTATTAGTTGTATAGCAATGTGACAGCTCGTATTGAAGAAGATTAATTAACGAAATACAGTGTAGTAGTTTTATTAAATTTAGCTGTAATCTGAATGTTTTCTTATAAAATTAAGGATCGATGTTTGAGATAGATATTCGTGTTCATACTGCTAAATTACTTATAAAATTACCTATTACCTTTCAAATGATGCGTCACTTTTATGCCTTAATAATAAAATTATGGAATGCTTCTTAAAATCCAAGGAAAGCAATGTGAAGATTACACTTGCTGCAAGTTTATTTTCGGCTTGCACATAACTTATTTCGATAAGTATGTGGAAAATTAATAAAAATTTTGCAAATTTTAGTTTATATACGACCGAACGAACATTTAGATATATTTTTAAACTATTAACTTAAATCTATTTTTGTCACTTATGAAATCAAATTATTTGAAAATGTATTTCAAAAACTTCATACACAGGTTCAATAACATAAATTTAGATGGTACAAATAAAAACAACATGGATTTCAAATTATATTTTTGTAAAGGAACCCGCAATAATCTTATGGAAATTGGGTTTCTGTCAAATTGTCTGAATTTTTGATATGTTGTAGATTTTGTCATCCTGAACAAAAGTCTCCATGGGCACAAAGTGCCAAAATGAATATTTTGGCATCTACGGAGCAGCCAAAGCTCCCCTGACCTGTTGCAAAACTATTCATTTTCAATACTATTAACAGATGTCAAAAGCATATTTTAATTATTCTAATATATAGGGTATTGTTATTGAGGTCACTGGATTCAACCCTCATGTCAGATTGGACAAATTGACCGTTGACAGCTGTCATTTCACTGTCAACGAGGAATATAAAAGTAAATATCCTCTTTTCACATTGAGAGTTTGGGTTTTTGAGGTCGCTGAATTCAATTTACATGTCAGATTGGACAAATTGACAGTTGACAGCTGTCAATTGAATCTCAACGAGGAAGATAAAAGTAAATATCCTCTTTTCACAATTGAGAGTTTGGGTGTTTGAGGTCGCTGAATTCAATTCTCATGTCAGATTGGACAAATTGACCGTTGACAGCTGTCAATTCACGGTCAACGAGGAATATAAAAGTAAATATCCTCTTTTCACATTGAGAGTTTGGGTTTTTGAGGTCGCTGAATTCAATTCTCATGTCAGATTGGACAAATTGACCGTTGACAGCTGTCAATTCACGGTCAACGAGGAATATAAAAGTAAATATCCTCTTTTCACAATTGAGAGTTTGGGTGTTTGAGGTCGCTGAATTCAATTCTCATGTCAGATTGGACAAATTGACCGTTGACAGCTGTCAATTCACGGTCAACGAGGAATATAAAAGTAAATATCCTCTTTTCACATTGAGAGTTTGGGTTTTTGAGGTTGCTGAATTCAATTCTCATGTCAGATTGGACAAATTGACAGTTGACAAACTCTCAATGTGAAAAGAGGATATTTACTTTTATATTCCTCGTTGACCGTGCATTGACAGCTGTCAACGGTCAATTTGCCCAATCTGACATGAGGATTGAATCCAGTGACCTCAAATATATTACCCTATATATTAGAATAATTAAAATATGCTTTTAACATCTGTAAATAATATTGAAAATGAAGTTTTGCAACGAGTCAGGGGAGCTTTGGCAGCTCTGTAGATGCCAAAATATTCATTTTGGCACTTTGTGTCCATGGAGACTTTTGTTCAGGATGACAAAATCTACAACATATCAAAAATTCAGACAATTTGACAGAAACCCAATTGCCATAAGATTATTGCGGGGTCCTTTGATATGATTGGTCCTTTGATATGATTACAACCAGCCAAAAAATAATCCAAATGATAAATGAATATTCAACCGAATATTTCGAAAAGAACAAAATAATTTATTTTGAAGAGTTAAAATGTAAATGGAGTGATCCATAGTATGTATCGAACTTGACTAAACGATCGGGATATAAATAGTTAGTGATTTTGACAGCTGACAGATGTCATTTGATAAGAAAATTAGAGACAATGATAGTTTATTTGGAAAAATTGAAAATAAATCAAGAAATACTTAATAATAGAACAAATGAGAAGGACCGAAGAATGTAGAAAACCAACTATTTTACTATTTTATGCCTTTTAATTGTGCCGCATTGTGACAGACATCAAATTTCGAAAATTATGAACACATCGAGATTGGGCTGATAGGTATGTATAAAATACATATATTGAAATAAAATGCTTGTCCAAGGCCCAAGATATGTTTTGAATATTGTGATTGATCTTCTTAAAAACTAATTCATATTATTTTACAGTAATTCATATTAATTCATATTAATTAATTTATATTAATTCATATTAATTCATATTAATTCATATTAATTCATATTAATTCATATTAATTCATATTAATTCATATTAATTCATATTAATTCATATTAATTCATATTAATTCATATTAATTCATATTAATTCATATTAATTCATATTAATTCATATTAATTCATATTAATTCATATTAATTCATATTAATTCATATTAATTCATATTAATTCATATTAATTCATATTAATTCATATTAATTCATATTAATTCATATTAATTCATATTAATTCATATTAATTCATATTAATTCATATTAATTCATATTAATTCATATTAATTCATATTAATTCATATTAATTCATATTAATTCATATTAATTCATATTAATTCATATTAATTCATATTAATTCATATTAATTCATATTAATTCATATTAATTCATATTAATTCATATTAATTCATATTAATTCATATTAATTCATATTAATTCATATTAATTCATATTAATTCATATTAATTCATATTAATTCATATTAATTCATATTAATTCATATTAATTCATATTAATTCATATTAATTCATATTAATTCATATTAATTCATATTAATTCATATTAATTCATATTAATTCATATTAATTCATATTAATTCATATTAATTCATATTAATTCATATTAATTCATATTAATTCATATTAATTCATATTAATTTATATTAATTCGTTCATACATTTTTAAAGGTACTTTTTGTGTAAACATTTTTAGAAATTCCTGAAATATCGAGTTTCCGTTATAGTGTACCACTTTTTAAACTTATGTTACTTTTGAACTAGTTGAGATAGTGAAATGTAGTTTTCATCACTTTTCTAATTTTTATATTTATTTTGTGAGTATTGTTATGGGTTAAAAGGAATCTAAATTTTAAATATATTTAAGTAATTTTGCTTGTTTTTTACGCAACTTTAACTAATAATATCATTTAATTTTGAAAGAGAAAAATCTCTGGTACTTACTTTAGACATTTATTTAATGTTTGTTATTAAAATAACCTAGTTTGTATACAATAATTTAGTATTTTAATATTTTTCTTCATTTTTACTTCATCTTCTTTTTCCTTCAGACCTGGTCTTAAAGTTAAAGTCAATATTTACTTTTCTATTGGTCACAAGAAATACTTCTTTTTGTCTTGAGATTAACTGCCCCTTTTTATTACCGTTTCCTTTTTTTGCTACTGAATTGGAACATGTGCTTCCATATTTTTCGATTAATTATCGGATTAAATCAGCCCTTAAAGAAATATTATCTAATTAATTTTGATAAATAATGTAATTAGCAAAGTTACTAATCACCATTTAGTGGATAAAATATACATATCACTTTATTAAACAATGAAAATAACATCCAGTATTTATTTTAAGAGCTTATAAAACCAGTACCTCTTGTAACAATTATGAAAGGATGGTACTTTTACTAAAGGAGATACAGTGATCTATTGAACTGAGATAATTCGATTTGGCCGTTGCGAGTTACTTTGCCATCACATTCATTAAAAGGGCCACAACTTGCTACACTTGCAATGTTTGTTGCAATCCCAATCATCACCCCATAATTTCATAATTATACATTCGTTCGTTGTTGTTGTTGTACCTTATTGCCAAACTTTTTTGCTACCCTATATGTTATTATTGCTAAAAGTGTCATTTTAACTGACAATTAAGCACACAGAAAACTTTTACTTTCGCAACAATCATAATATCTCCACTTACTTTTATTTCTAATTATTTATAAAACATCGTTTTCTTTTAATAACAACTTTTATTAAAATTACTACCTACGAGACTAATAATTGGAATTCATCAATCAACTTGTGTGTGTATGTTCGAAATTTACAACAATTAAACCAGGTACTTCTAAACTGGAGGTTTCTTTTTTTACGATCGAAAAAGTAGTCTCGCTACAGCCGACAAGAAATTTTATTGTCACATGATTGCCCTGTCTGTCATGTCTGTAAGAGCATCACGACAAATATTGACTGCATCATACAAGAATGAAAGTATTGTTGACATGTTCAATTATAATTCTTTAATAGAAAATATTTAAAAGCCCGGAGAAACTATAGAAAGGATAAGTTATTGGTTTTATTTAATTTTCTCACCGCATTCTGAAACATTTGCTCAATAAAGTAAATCTTTCATAATAGCTTGATGTAGTGATGTTATTTGGATTAAGGTATTTACACAAAAAAAAAGAATAATAATAACAAATAAAAACAAAAAAATTATTGACACAAGTAATTTTAATAACAAACACAGCTATAAAATACTTCTTATTGGGACGGATTCAGGTGACCCCTAAACGTAAAGATCCGTAGAAAACTCAAGGGGGAAAATCACCAAATAAATATACACAAAAATACTAAAAATAGAAGCCAATTGTGACTTACGCAATAGACAAAACATTTTTTTTTTTTCAGTTACTAATAACAAAATATGATTATTGTCATACTATAAATGTCTTTGGTCTGTTTTTTTTTTTTTTGAAAGACTTTAGTTGACAAATAAACACCGATGGACAAATCTACGGATTCCTAACAGTGTAAAAACATCGAAACCATACTAATCAAACTCATTAAATAGTTACTAAGTAATAATTAGAATTTGTTAATAAATCGTGCGTCCATGAAAGACTAAGTCGATTATCTGATAAGAATATAATCGAAAAATAAGGTTTAATCTCTTACCAAATTGACACGGCACTATTCAATATTAATTGCTTAAATGCCAATCAGATTGATGAAAACTTAAATCAACCGTAAAAAAAATTAGTATGCCACTTCTGCATCGGACAGAACCGGCCTGAATCAAATTAAATATAAGAAAAAGTAAACTATAATAATTATAACAATGAGAAATCAGACTATGTTGCATTCTACCAATGAGACTAATGTTGTTTACAAAAGAGGAATTTTATTAAGCTTGTGTATTTGCAGTGTGGCAACAGTGTAAATCTAAGGTTCCATCAAGTTTATTATTAAAAAATAGAATACAATTTGGTATATTTAGACCCAGGGCTTAACACTTTGTGGGTCTTACAAGGTACACATTTTATATCATATCACAGAAGAAGAATTCGGTATCTGCTTGGTTATAATAATAACAATACTACTACAAAATAACTAATAATTAAAAAAAAAATACAGTAATTTAATATCACACTATTACGTAAACCCTATTTAAACATGAAGATATCAACTATGAAAATTCTATTAAGTGAGCTTTTAGTTTTTTTTTAAAGAGGTCTGTGCTTATGTTCTTTATGGTGCAAGGAAGCTCATTGTATTGTAGTCAGTTGTATGGATGAGTGTATATTATTCAAAAATAGGTTATGAATAAAAATGCATGTCTGATATTTAGAGAGGGACTGAAAGTCTAGAATATTATTTGGACGATACAAAAGATCAGTAGGATGACAAAAAGGAAGTTGAAAAGCTTTTCTGATTGCTCTATTCTGTAGAATTTGCAAGGGTTTTAGTCTGTTTTGGAAAGTTTTTCTCCAAATAAGAGTTAAATATGATAGATGTAAATGAATTAGTAAATGATACAGTCTTCCTTAAGTCAGCTGAAAGGTAGCAGGCAACACGTCCCAATACTCCAATGACGACTAATTTTTTTACACAATTGAGCAATATGATGTTCCCAGTTGTGCTTGGAATCTATATGTATATAAGCAAAGATATTTAATGCATTCTGTCCTAGTCAAATATTCATTGTCTGTACTTATTTGGAATTGGTTCCATTCAGGCTTTTCTGATATCACTAAAAACTTGACTTTTCAGTATTCAGAGTTAATTTATGAAACTATAACCACTCAAGAATTTGAATTAGATCTTGCTCTATAATATACTTTATTTCGTCTGTATATTTTCCAAAATAGATGAGACAAGCGTCGTCAGCATAAAGTTGCAAATAACCAGCTAATGGTAGCTGAGCTATGGAGTTTATATAGATCAGGAATAAAGTTGGTCCAAGAATTGACTCCTAAGGTACACCATATTGTAGATCAGCCATTTTACTTGAGGTATTTCCATTACTTACAAACTGTGTACGATCATTGAAATATTCTCTGAAGAAAGACAATGCATTTCCTGTTATTCCATAGTCTTCTAAAATAGATAACAGTATTGAGTGATTAACAGTATCAAACGCCTTCTTTAAATCAAGTGAAACAATGATACATGCATTGCCTTCATCCACATGATGTCTGATGTTGGTAATCATATCTGAGACTGCCGACATTGAGCTACTTCAACCACGAAAACCGTACTGTCCCTTGTACCAAAAAATTTTTTTTTCAAGATAGGAAACAAGCATTTGATTAATACATTCTTCCAGGACTTTGGAGATAGAACTTAATAGAGATATCGGTCGGTAGTTATTAGTGGAAGTTCTTAGCCCTCCTTTAAATAATGGCAAAACTTTAGCTACTTTTAGCCTATTGGAAATTGAAGCATGAGTGAAAGTTAAGTTTATTAGATTACTTAAGATAACCGACATCTCATTTTTGAAATGTTTGATCAAGACCCAGAGATACCATCAGCACCACAGGCTTTTCTGGATTTTAACTCTGAAATTACTTTGTTGATTTCTTGAGGGGTAGTTAACTCGCATTGATATAGTTGTTGACGGTTTATAACTGTAGGTTTCGTATAAGTAGTCTCCGGTATATTTTCTGCTAAAGCTTTACCTATTTCTGTAAAATGGGTGTTAAGAATATCTGCAATTTTCTTAGGAACTTCTATAGAGTCATCTTCTACTTGCAGTTTATTCACTGTGTTTCGTTGCTTTGATATTTTATTATGAATTAACAAGTTTAACACTAACCATATTTTTCTTGGATTGCCTAGGGCTCTTGTTAGCTGATTGTGATAATATTGTTTTTTGAATTAGATATAGCTGCTTTCAAGATAGTTTGACTTTTCTTGTTTTCACTGTGAAGCAGAGCACTATTGGGAAAAAGCGTATGCCTTTTATCACACGTATATCTGTGCTTGATTAGGTTATGCAAATGAATGTTAAACCATGGACAACTTTTAGTTCTAAAACGGTCTTTATATGTCCTACAGGTGGTATTGCTTTGGACTGTTCTCACTATTTGATCACACAAGATATTTGGATCCTGCCACACAGTGTCAATTATACCTTGAAGATCTCTTCTACATGCTAACCTATTTAACTTAAAACATTTATAATATTTTTCATTGCTAATTGAATTGCATTGTTCTTCATGCAATATCTGTATTCTATGATGGCTTAAATATTAATCAATAACAGCCAAATTACTGGAGTATCCATCATTTATTGATATTTTATAATTTTTCTTCTAAAACGTTTAAAAAAGTGCTTTTATTAAAATCTTGAGGTCTATATATAGCACCTATAACAAAGTTCCTTTGTTCTAATCTTACAAATAGCATAGAACATTTTTCACTTAATCTGTCAACTTTTGTGAAATTGTAGCCTTCTTTTACTAGAATGCCAACTCCACCTCCCGTTTTATTTCTTGATTCATAAATTGCTTTATAATCTGGCAAAATAGTTCGTTTTCCTCACCAGGAGAAAGCCACGACTCTGTAACAACAATTACATCAGGCAGATTGACAAATTTACTAAGTGCTACAATTTCATCTAACTTATTACGTACTGAGCGAGCGTTTAAGTATAATATAGAAAAAACAGATTGATTTGCTTCATTTTTAAACTCATCGAGATTGTTATAAAATTTGGGACTTGTATTAGCCATTTTAATAAAATTTTATTCAACAGTCGTAGTTAGTTTTTTGTTTACATTAGTTATTAATTCCACTTAGAAAATCTAAGTCTTCTTTCTTGTTTATTCGAACTGAAGGTTCACCATCATGTTTTCTGACATACACTATGACTATATGACTATTTTTTGACCACAAGAATTTATAACCAACATTCTTTTTTAATTTTTATGCTATGTTAAACAAGTTCCTATTGGTGGTTGTAAGTTGTTCATTCACATAAATAGTGGATTCTTTGATAGCCTTATTAATTGACTAGTTAACACTGAGCATTGTTGAGTCAATTTTCCGACCTTTGCGACTGTCTAGGAACTTCTTTTTTATTTCTTGATTAGAGAATTTTGTAATTATAATTGGTTCTTTTTTTGTTTCATTGGTATAACATTTACATATATCATTATTTAGAATATTACCTTGAAATAAATCATTAGCAATTTCTAGTCCAACACCTTTGGGGTCAGCCGAACTCAAAATTACAGGCTATTTCCTTCATCTCCATTTCATTTATGCGTTCTTCAAGTTGATTCACCTTAATTGTAGGACTCGAATTCTCGTTTTTAAGTGTTCTTAGTTCATTAAGAATACTCTTATTTTCTTTGACTAAGTCATCAAATTTGGCAGACATAAATGTAACTGCTTCTTTAGTCGCTCAGACTCTTCACCACCTCTGCAGATGACATATTTAGATCCTGTGGGGCAACACTGATACTGCCAACTATTTTAACCTAACTTTTTACACACTCTGGACATTTTATAGATCCATTAAGAATTGTGCAAACTCTTTTAGCACAACAGTTCTTCTTGCAAACAATGCATAAGACGAATTTTGTAACAGATTTGTTACAGTAGAAACAGATCTTCTCTATAGGGCACATGCTACTCTTAACCTAATTCTTCTTTTGTTCTGACAGGTGACAGCTCTGTCTCGTTCCACGGCATTATCTCTTTCCATATTTACAAACATAAAAGACGAACTGATAAACAAGTATCTACTTAATTATGAATGAAAGGATTGGCCTAGTAGTTATTCGTCGATTATAGTTGAATTCCACAAACTAATTTGATAGATCTAGCGATTTTCTATCTCAAAAAACTTTCGGAACTAAAGGTGTAGCCAATGCTGCCTAATAAAAAAAATTGTAGAAAGATGAGAATATGAGCAACAAGAGATTTGGCAATGGAAATTAACATGGGAAATCGCTAAGATCTAAAAAAACTAAAAAGTGGAGTAGTTTGCGCATGCGCATTTATAAGGTGTGAGATAAGAGGGATTAATGTTATTATAATTATTAATGGGTGTTAGGTGTAAGAAACTTTCAACAATTAATAGAAATATTAAAAGGACCTAAGCATGTATCTCAGTTACTATTGGTCGGATTTAAATAAGGATATCGACATTATATAGAGAACGTGAAATAGATTAGAGAGAAAATACTACTCAATAGCAATGCCAAAAAGACCTAAGCAAGTATCTAGGCTATTATTGGTTTGATTTAAACGCGGAAAACGGCATTATGTAGAGAACACGATATAGATTAATGTTAAATAGAAAAATTATGCGCAATGTCAAAGTCAATAGGGCCTAAACATGTATCTTGGCTCCTATTAGTCATAATCAAAACGGAAAAACGATATTACGTAGAGAAATATGGTATAGATTAACGTCGAACAGAAAAATCCTGCTCAGTAGGAATGCCAAAAGGACCTAAGCATGTATCTCGGCTATGATTGGTCATATTTGAACGGAAAAAACGGGGGAGTGGGGGAAATTACATGTAGATTAACGTTGAAAAGAAAAAACATGCACAGTAGCAATGTCAAAAGGCCTAAGTCTATATCTCAGCTGGTATTCAATATCAATTCAAAGGGGAGAAACAATATTATGTAGTAGATGTGTCATAGGATCTTGGACACCAATGGTTTTTAAATGGAAAACGTGTAGTTCACTCTGGACAGTAGAGTGCTGATGTGGACATTTAAGTAAAGATAGGACAAATATTGCTAATAATTTGTCTTTCTTTGAAGCTCAGCTTTTTGATTTAGGCCCATTCAGTAAACTTGTAATTAGATTCTTTTCTTAATTTGTTTTTCTTTGTAATTATTCCTAATTTCCATTCCCCGTTTTGTTTTGTAAAATTGTCTTCGTTCCTCGTTAGCTTCTTCCTTATCCAGTAGTAAAATGTATTAAAGCGTGAAGATGTTCATGTGCTGTAATACCATCGTCTGCTATTAGATAACATCGACAAATAGAATAAATTAAAGTCCTTTTCATTTAATATTAAGTGATACCATCCTTTAGACAATTCTTCGTAATCTTGTGCCAAGCCTGTGGCGACAAAGTGCTAATTTCATTTAGATTCAAGAGAGTTAAAAAATCAGTTTTTGACAATGAAGACATTCTTTTATTATTTTTAAAGAAGATACTCGTAGAAAATGTCTCAGTAGACTGGTAGAGTCTTTAATGTCTCAATACTTTAAACAAATAATTCATTACCCTCACCACCAAGTTTTTTACAAACGTACGTGATGTAATCGTCGTTGCGACATGCGTTCACATGAACAACGAAGGTTAGGTTAGGAGGGCATACGAGAAGTTCGCCTTGTTTCATCGTTTTCTTATTTTTCATCTTTTCTCGATAAATTGCACTTTTAGTTTTTTAGACCTAAGCGATTTCCCATGTTAATTTTCATAAGGATTGTGCCAAATCTCTTGTTGCTCATATACTCAGAAGTCTATTGGTGAGTTCGGTCTACGCACTCTTTTCACTATATTCACTCCTAAAGTACCTAAGGCGTTCGGGTACGGAAGGAGTTAAAATAAAAGTTCCTCTTTGACCGTTCGGAGATGGTGGAGTGGAGTGTGGATCGGGCATGCGCATAAGGTGATTTAAATCGATAATAAGTTAATGGTGACTGATTCTTTAGTAAATAAGTTTTTTTTTGGTTCCCGTGAATATCATTAATATGGAAGAAACTTATACGGTCGCTACTGATAAGTACGATTAAATTTTAAAGTACTGGTATGTCACATTGACAACTGACATTGCACTCAGAGAGTTAAAGGAGTAAAATCATATTCGCACTTCGTTTACGCCTAATTACTCCACTCCACTCTGGAGTGCGCAGCCCGAACTCACCTAAAATCTTCGTTCTTATCGAGGGAAGTAAAAATTAAATACCAATTATCATTGTTATGATATACATTATTTTATGTATATTTATAAAGTCCATACCTGGTGAACAATCATTTAAATAAGTAGGGTACAGTTTTGCATTTTCAGCGATTTTATATTCATTAGAGTCGGTTTGAATGGTGTTAAGTGCGGTAACATTACATAATATTCAATTACATTGTTACTTTTGAATAGACCTGAATTCTGTATTTGCATTATTTACTAATATTGTTTTAGGTAATGGCGGTACCGAGACGCTGCACTGTAAATGAGGCTATTAATGAGACTGTGGCGAAGAATATCAAATCAAGTCCAACGAATTTGTTTACTATTACCTATATTGATTTGTTTCATTCATTTTGTTTTGATCAAAGAGAAGCTACTATGCAACACGGTCGTTCACTTTAGTTTTTGCATATAATATACCTCTGGGTTCTATATTCTTTTCTTTATAGGTATATATTAGATTAGTGTATCAAAGTTTAATTTGTTTGTAATTATAGAAGAGAAAATGTACAATAATAACAAGTTTGGAGAGTAATATATTTTACGAAGGCAAAAATCTAACGAGTGAAAAACATTCACTTTCTAATTAGTTATATATACGATATTTTCTACGACCTCATAAGATTGATAACCTATAATTGATTGCGATTGCGATATAAATAAATATTTTTTAAGGATGTTTTACAAGGTTTACTAATATGTGCGATCTAAAAACAGTAAGTAACTTGTTATACAGGATGCTTATTAATTGAGTGCCGATACTTAAGGTTGTGAATCCTTGGATGATTTTAAAAAGAAAATGTATTAATTTTTGAGTTTTAAGAGAAAAAAAATACTTTTTTATCATAAATACTGTGAATTATTAGATTTTTTTAAATAAAAGGAAATCTGTAAAAGATAAATATCAACATATTTTTATATCATTAGAAAGGTAATCGAATTCTGCATGTAATGAAATGAAAAAAAATTGGTAGTTCCATTTAAAATAATTAAGTTACCTTGGATTGAAATTTTGCAAATTGGCGTAGCGATTACTTTAAACACGAAAAGGGTTTGACTTTGATCGTCTGGCAAATGTTAGTACATTTCATGCTTAGTAACACTGTAGAGTCACGGCCTTCTAAGTTTTATAATAACTGCGATATTCAATTTTTACTAGATATCTACTTTTTGAAAAAATAATGAATTGCTGCTTAACGACTCATTTTAGATACCATGTGTGATACATAAAGTCACACTAAAATTGACTGAGGAATCCAAATATGCAATAATGTACAGGGAGTTCCTATTAAAAAACGATAACTTTGATATAAATCACCCTGTTAAACAATTGGAATTTCATCGAAAATATAATTTTTTTTTAAATGTAGCTTAAGAAACCCGCAATCTTCCACCCACGCACTAATGGCCCACCCTGTATATAACATAGCAAATGAATGAAGTCAATTAAAATTATTTGATGACGTGAATACAATCAAATATGTATTACTACCTGCAGGGTGTTTTGCTTGAAAAGAGTATGGGTTTTCCAAATTCTTGGGAACGAGAAAAAATTGCTGGAGTTGAATGGTTAAGATCTTTCCGATCAAGACATCTAGAATTGACTCTAAGAGCTCCGGAGCCTTGTAGTTTAGCAAGGGCTTCAGGGTTCAATCGGATGAACGTTCAAAAATACTTTGAAAACCTTGAAAATGTTTTGAAACGACACTCAAGTTTTGCAGATGGCACTCGGGTATACAACTTGGATGAAACGGCGACGACGACTGTACAAAAACCCCAAAAAGTGATTGCACCCAAAGGCATAAGGTGTATTTCCAAAGTAACTAGTGGCGAAAAGGGCACATTAACTACAACAAGGGCTATAGTTTGCACCAATGGACAATCACTTCCACCAGTAGTAATTTTTCCTAGGAAAAATTTCAAACATTTAATGACCAAAGGAACGCCTCCTGGAACTTTAGGCCTAGCAGCACCAAGTGGCTGGATGAACTCTGAATTGTTTCCCGAGGTTATCAAACATTTTATAAAGCATAGTTCTTCCTCTAAAGAAAATCCATCTATTCTAATATTTGACAACCACGAGTCCCACTTGTCAGTAGAGGCACTGGAAATGGCTAAATCAAATGAGGTTACCATTCTCACGTTACCACCCCACTCTTCACATAAGACGCAACCTCTTGATGTAGCTTTATTTAATCCATTTAAGACATTTTACAATGCGTGTATGGAATCGTGGTTAGTTAGTCATCCAGGTCAACCCGTAACCATTTATGAGTTAGGTGCCTTCATTGGCGAAGCATATCAAAAGGCTCTAACACCTCAATCTATCACGAATACCTTTAAAAAGACAGGAATTTTTCCGTTTGATAAAACTATTTTTACAGAGATTGATTTTTTATCAAGTTCAATTACAAACAGACCTTTTAACAATAGCATCAATGAAGCTGGTCCTTCGAATATTTTTGTAGAAGAAAATGAAGCTATGCGTGAAAATACATCTGTTAATCTTTTACTGGGAAGTCTAGAAGAGCAGACTACAGAAACTTTCGTATCACCTTCTAACTTTAGAAAGCTCAACCCAGAAAAACTGCAACTGATACCCCGGAAAAAGAAGAAATTGCAAAAACTAAAATGGAGAAACAAAGAAGAGTAGAAATAAAAAAAGACAAAGCCAAGGGAGGAATAAAAATGGTCAGAAAGGTGCTTCAGCAAAGTTCTTCATCGGAATCTGACCTTTCAGTAATCCTGGAAAGTGACGACTTAAGTGATGACTTTTCGGACGAAGGGATGTTAGTAAAAGAAAAATTAGGTCCGCTGACTACAGATCCTGTCATAGGCGATTTTGTATTGGTTGAATTTCAGCGAAACAAAGACGTAGTCTACTATGTGGCTAAAGTTTTAGGAATTCAAACTATGGAATATGAAGTCAGTTATTTAAGAAGAAAGTTTATGCAGACATTGTTTTCTTTTCCTGATGTTCCTGACTTGGCATTCGTTCTAAAAACTGATACAAAACTGATTTTACCAAAACCCACAGAACAGGGAAGTACCAGTAGACAAAAAAAATTCGTTTTATTCTTTTGATGTTAATTTTTCGGGTTTAAATTTGCGCTAAGCGTTCTATTTGTTTGTATTTTAAAATGGTTTATCTTTAAGTATAATGTTTTTAAGTGTTCTATGATTTCAAAGAATAAATTTTATTTTCTACCATATTTAGTTTTGTAATTATTTGCCTAATTTTTTGACTTAAAAATATCAAAAATAATAATGTTTTTTACAATTTATTTTAATTTGGTTCACTGTTCACTTAATGGTGGTTCACAGTGAACCACTCGTTACTTTTTTAAAAAACTGAAAGGTTGGTACTTTTTTTTTAAATAACTTCGAATTATTCATAGAAATTGAAAGCCAATATTTCAGCGAATAAGTTAATGTATAAATTTCAAAAATATCTAGTGAAACCCTGCAGCTAGCCTTGCCCTATTAATAGAATAGTATATTATGCAACGATCATGTAATGATGGTTATTAATACACGAGCATTAACCGGGATACGAAACGAGCCAAAGGCGAGTTTCGTATGGTTTATGCGAGTGTATTAATAACCATTACATGAGAGTTGCATACGCTATTTTTTCTACACCCGATAAATAATCAAGAACTATAAATATTATATTCATATTGGTATTGAACACAATAACAATAATTACTCGTGTATTTCTATAAAAAATTCTACAAAATTGTAATTAATGGTATTACTTCGGGTATTGGTATTTCCCTAGATTTTTGCGGCAAAATATTTTGTACTGTATTTTCTGCTTTCTCCGATATGTGTGGAGGAGTCTTCTATATCGCTGATATCAGACATTTTAATATTATAATTAACGAAGTTTAGTTATCTACCAAAATTTAATACGTTTTGACAACTAAAACAAATACATAGGAACCTAGGACAAACGTCAAACAGCATGCTTGATTGAAAAATTGTAGGTTTCTATTGATTAAAAATCTGTATCGTAATGAAAAATCTGTATCGTAATGAAAAATCTGTATCGTAATGAAAAATCTGTATCGTAATGAAAAATCTGTATCATAATGGGTATCATTATGAAACGGATTATGGGCATATAAGTGCATTATTATAATACGGGTGTAGAAAAAATCTCTAATTTGACAAATAAATTTGTCAAATATTTGTTTTTTTTTTGGTGTGTCATCGGCTTCAACTGCTAAGGTTATTTCGCCTCGTGTTCTGTGTAGGCTTTGTTACTCTTTCCTAGCGCCACTTTAGGAACAGCATTGTTAATTAGAACCCAACAGTGAATGGTCGAGTGGGAAATCCTACCAAGGCATCAGAATTAATTTTAAATATTTAAATTAAATAAAAAATTTGTTAATCGTATTTCTCCTTAGATTTGAAAATACCCAATAAAATATAGAAATATTTTGGCGAGACACTTGGAAAAATTTGTAGAAGGAAATCTCCTACTTTTAGCTCTGGTTTTAAAATCACTTTTTATGATTTTTTTTTTCAATTCAGTGTATAAACAGGACAAATAAAAATAGGAGATTTTATTGTCCAAACCTTATACTTTAAGCTGGTAGAAGATTCATTTTAATACATTTAGTGGGATTTAAATGCAATCGGAAATAATGAACCCTTGTTTCTTATAGAAAAATACAGTGAAACTGCGGCCTTAATTAACATCAACAAGTTATCTAAATGGATTGCGTCGAAATATTCTATAAAGTTTGTTTGTCGTATTACACATCGTCGTCATATTTCTTACATGTTGACATTTGTATTAACACAATGTTGACTTTTTTAAAATAAAATAATTTCTTTGTGGGACCAATACGCCTTCACCGACTTGTGTAATAATATATTCTTTTTATTAAAAAAAAAAGATTGTAATACTTGATTAGAACGTAGTAAGTGACTTTTACAGTGAGTAGGCGTTACATTATCATTCCTACGTCCATATCCACCCAATGTTCATTATCGACTCCACATCTTTTGTACTAGTTATCATATATCCATATCCAGCATTCATAAAAAAAAATTACGGCACTCCACTTACAAAATCCGAACAGCGGTTGATTATTCCAAATCTCTGAATCAGCGACCTTGACGTAGTTTTAAAGCCTTAAGACAAGTCAGATTGTTGTTTCTTGTTTCAATATACATAGGTATACAAACACGTTTGAGTGAAAGCAAACGGTTTCACTTGCACTTATTTTATTCTTAGACGTTTTGTTGTTGAAAAAACGAAACCGGCATGAAATGAATTGAACTGACAAAGGAGTCTTTTCTTTTTTTGTCAATTTTGATTGTTGGTTGTTACTTTTGTAGTTGTAGGTTGTATTTAATGTTTTGTTCGGTTTTGTTTTCACAATGTAACAGTTATACACCTATATTATGTAGCTATATATCGTGTTTTGTATCTACAATTGATAGCGATGTTGTTTTTACTTTCCTATCTGTATACAGATATAAGGAAAGTATAGGAATCATGATTTTTTTCGACCTCGAGTTTTCGACGGATTTTTACGTTTTGAGGTCCCCTGAATCCGTTTTGACTATTTTCGCGATGATGTCTGTGTGTGTGTGTGTGTGTGTGTGTGTGTGTGTGTGTGTGTGTGTGTGTGTGTGTGTGTGTGTGTGTGTGTGTGTGTGTGTGTGTGTGTGTGTGTGTGTGTGTGTGTGTGTGTGTGTGTGTGTGTGTGTGTGTGTGTGTGTGTGTGTGTGTGTGTGTGTGTGTGTGTGTGTGTGTGTGTGTGTGTGTGTGTGTGTGTGTGTGTGTGTGTGTGTGTGTGTGTGTGTGTGTGTGTGTGTGTGTGTGTGTGTGTGTGTGTGTGTGTGTGTGTGTGTGTGTGTGTGTGTGTGTGTGTGTGTGTGTGTGTGTGTGTGTGTGTGTGTGTGTGTGTGTGTGTGTGTGTGTGTGTGTGTGTGTGTGTGTGTGTGTGTGTGTGTGTGTGTGTGTGTGTGTGTGTGTGTGTGTGTGTGTGTGTGTGTGTGTGTGTGTGTGTGTGTGTGTGTGTGTGTGTGTGTGTGTGTGTGTGTGTGTGTGTGTGTGTGTGTGTGTGTGTGTGTGTGTGTGTGTGTGTGTGTGTGTGTGTGTGTGTGTGTGTGTGTGTGTGTGTGTGTGTGTGTGTGTGTGTGTGTGTGTGTGTGTGTGTGTGTGTGTGTGTGTGTGTGTGTGTGTGTGTGTGTGTGTGTGTGTGTGTGTGTGTGTGTGTGTGTGTGTGTGTGTGTGTGTGTGTGTGTGTGTGTGTGTGTGTGTGTGTGTGTGTGTGTGTGTGTGTGTGTGTGTGTGTGTGTGTGTGTGTGTGTGTGTGTGTGTGTGTGTGTGTGTGTGTGTGTGTGTGTGTGTGTGTGTGTGTGTGTGTGTGTGTGTGTGTGTGTGTGTGTGTGTGTGTGTGTGTGTGTGTGTGTGTGTGTGTGTGTGTGTGTGTGTGTGTGTGTGTGTGTGTGTGTGTGTGTGTGTGTGTGTGTGTGTGTGTGTGTGTGTGTGTGTGTGTGTGTGTGTGTGTCTGTGTGTGTGTGTCTGTGTGTGTGTGTCTGTGTGTGTGTCTGTATAACGCATAACTCATGAACCGATGCACAGAAAAACACCAAATTTTAAACTTAAGCTTTATTCCAGCGTCCAATGAGCTGATTAGATTTTGGGCAGAGTCGGAACATCTGGGGGGTACTTTATAGGTGGTCATTTTTATATTTTATGGAATATATCTGTTATTTACGTTTGGAGAAGAAAATTCTTTAAATAAAAGTTACTTCTTATATAATTATCTATAATTTTTGTTCTATACAAAATTTTCCTAAAATGGTCCGTATTCGAGAAATTTGACAAAATGTAAAAAAAAATATTTTTTTTTAAAAATTGTTCAAATAAAAGTTGTTTGTCATATAATTCTCTATAATTTTTATTCTATACATAATTTCTCTAAAATGGACCGTATTCGAGATATTTGAGAAAATGTGTAAATTTCGAATTTTGAAGAAAACTCAAAAACGGATAAAGAAAAAAACATTAAATTTGAAACGTAAGTTTTATTTCGGCCTGACGTGAAATGATTAGATTTTGGACATAGTCGGAACATCTGGGGGGGGGGGGGGTACTTTATAGGAGGCCACTTTTATATTTTATGGAATATATCTGTTATTAATGTTTGGAGAAAAAAATTGTTCAAATAAAAGTTACTTCTAATATTATTATCTATAATTTTTGTTTTATATAAAAATTTCCTGAAATGGTCCGTATTCGAGAAATTTGAGAAAATGTGCAAAATTCTGATTTTTATGAAAGTTGTTTGCGATATCGATCTCTATAATTTTTGTTTATACATGATTTTTCTAAAATGGACCGTAATGAAAAAATTGTAGGAAATTTAAATTTTTCAGTATTTTCGTTTTCCATGAATATGTGGACAATGTATATATTTAGTTTATCCTCTAAACATTTATAGACATGCTGCAATAGGTTGTACAAAACAACCGGAAAAAGCCTATAATAAAAAGATAATGACAAAACAAAAACTAGATAGGAAAGTCATGTGTTGGACACATCAGATTTTTTGTTATTACATACTACATCAGTTTCATAAAGAAATTTTTGTAGATGTGAAAATAGTAGTTTATGCAACAAGAGGGAATATGATGGACATATCGTAATAAGACGAAATTTGAGCTAGACGTCTCACCCGGAATTTGAACCCCGAACCTTCTGTAAATTAAATTTACACATTGTAATAGAGAAAAAACATAATAAAAAAACTTTTCATTTTCTTGAAATCAACTGAACTAGAAAGAAGAAGCCATTCTATACAGAGGTACTGTGCAAAAGAACATTAATAATAATAATAATAAATTTATTCACAAAAGGTACAATTTATACAAAAACTATAGAGAATAAATAAAAAAAAAAAAAAACTCCACAGGAGGCAGGGCCTGTACGTAGAGTGTATAAAATTATAAAAACTTATATTTAAATTCAATTTAAAAAAAAGGTTGATAATTAAAAAACTAACCCTAAAGAACATATAAAACTTTAATGCGCAAAAGAAAGTATTATTAAATCGTGAGATGCCGAGGAGGAACTTAGAATAAGACAATAAAAAGTATTAAAAATTGATTCTTCTATTTTTTTATATTATTCAGTAATTTGACAGGTCTTTTGATGAATCTATTTTTGAATTTCTATCCGGGGTATTTGCAGAAGCCACAAGTTTAGTTTAGTTTTAAAAGCATTATTTGAATTTTCAGTTTTTATATCAGCTGGAACTGTATTATATAATTTAGGACAGAGGTAAGTATAGTTTCTTTGTAATATGTTTTTTTCAGCTTTAGGAATATGTGCTAAATTTTGTGTAACAGTTCTGGTTAAGTAGGCATGACTAATTTTTTTTTTTTAATTCATTTTTATGAAGATGTTGATATATTAGACCGATTTTAGTGAACAGTTTTGGAATATCCATTATTTTAGTTTCTAAAAATAAATCATTTGGGGAATATTTTTTTTTATCGGTTGTAAGCAGGTAGGGTTAGGTTTGGCCCAGAACACTGCGACCTCTTGGGTCTATTGTATTCCCCTGCTTTCCCCGTATTCTGATACCATCTTTGGACAGTCCTGTGTCTTTGGTTAGTTTTAATAGGTTCCCTACCAAGTGTTCCTGGGGCATTATTTCCGGTTCAAGGCCGAAAAGGATGAAACGTCGCCTAGTAAGAGCTTCGCATTCGAAGATCACATGGTATGAAGTTTCTTCCTCTTCCATGTAGAGTCTACACGTAGTGGGATCATTGTGTAATCCCATCACATCAAGGTGTTTCAGCAAGCAGTGTCCCGTTAGTAATCAAACAATGGTGAATATCTGAGGCCTTGCGAGTTATAGTGTCTCAGTAGTCATGCGTGGGTTTGGCCCCCTTAGCATGAGCTTATTGATTGTGTGTCCTCTTATCTGTTGCCAGTTAATTTGGTCATCCACCTGTTCACTGCCTGACGAGCAGAGGTTTTGCTTATCCCAAATACAGGTTCGGGTCCTGTAAATGGTAGATCTGATCCCTCTTTGGCGAGTTCATTTCCTTGGATACCTTTGTGCCCTGGTACCCACGCTAGTTTAACCTTGTTGTGGGTTGCCAGATCATTTAGTATTCCAAGGCAGTTCCAGACAAGCTTTGATTTGATTCTGTTTGAATCAAGAGCCTTTAAGGCTGCTTGGTTATCTGAGAGAATTAGGATGGTTTGTTTTCTGTACTTCCTTCTTAAATTCTCTCGTACACACAATTCGACTGAAATACAGTGGCATGTTTTCCCATTAAGACGATGATATCGCATTTGGGTTTAACTCCATGTACGCCAGAGTCTGTTCCCTTGTTAGTTTTAGATCCATCCATATACCATACGAGACTGCTAAGCAAGTATTTATCTATCTCCTTATTTACCCCGTTCCAGTTGACCTGGAAGAGTATGTTAAAGGTTAGGAGGGGAGTCATGTGATCTGATCCCATATTTAATATAGAATCATTTACTTCATGTGTTATTCTGGTATGTTTTATATGTCCCAGTGGGTTCCAGTTGTTGGAGATTTCCAGTCTGTATGCACTCATTCTGGCCTCCCCCTTTATGACTAGGTCAAGGGATGGGAGGTTTAGAATGATTTCCATAGAGGCTGTCCGTGTACTTCTCAGTGCTCCTGTAATACAAAGGCATGCCAGGCTATAAGAAAGATGAGATTCTATTAACGAGTAGTACAGAACTCTCAACTGTGAATCGTCCAAAATATCACGAAATTTCCTAAATTTATACAATAAGCTTCTAAGTTTTTTTGTAACATACTGGCTTGATTATCCCATTTTAAATGTTGGTTGACCATCATTCCCAAATATTTTATGTAATTAATATTTTTAATTTCTATTAATTCATTATTTATACAGAGTTTAATCATACTGTAGTTTGGTAAATTAGAGGAATATGATGTAAAAGTTAGATAGTAAGTTTTGGAATAATTCACAGTTAACAGCCTGTCACTAAACTACCTTATCCTTCAGAGTATTCCTGCAAGTATTATAGTAGATAATAACTGTATCGTCAGCAAAACTAGTGAATCTTCCCATATTAGAGGTAAAATAACGATCATTTATGTATAAATTAAAAAGTGTTGGTCCTAAAACTGTCCCTTGAGGTACACCACATTTAACTGTTCTCATTTCACTTTGTTTTTCATTTACCCTAACGCATTGTTGACGACCACTCAAGTAACTGGTCATAAGATTGTTTCTATGCCTCTAAAACCAAAACATTCCAGTGTGTGGATAAGTTGAGTGTGGTCAACCGTATCAAACGCTTTAGCTAAATTAACAAAAATACCAATTGCGGGTAATTTTTTGTCTATATGATTTAATATTTCGGATGTAACCTTAACAATGGGGCATGTTCACATGTGAGATATGTTGTTTTATAAATTATATTGTAATAGTTAGTCGCTATACAAGTTATTCTAAATATTCAGTTCGTTAACAAAGCCAAAAGTTTTTAAATTAAGCCCAATTGAAATTTAAAATTAGAAATTATACGTCATCGGGAATAGACCAATCATCTTGTGTCGAAGTTTTTTTTGTTATACAAAACCAAGCCAACGAACAAACCGACACACAGAATGTCGAAGTGAACGCACATCTAAGTGACATTAAAATTGACACCACCTAACACCTAACCTTAGTTTTTTGTTTTGGTTTAATTTTATTATTAATATGAATCAGCTGGATTTATAAAAGTTGAATCAAGTGTTTTACCCATTGTAAACGAAAATATGATTACCGAGATGATTACTGCATTTTTTAACAATACTCAGTTTACAAGTCAGAAAGGTAAGACTTTGTTTTAATAGTAGGTAGTTACAGTTTATATGCAGCAATACACCTTATAGTAATACAAATTTATCTCAGGTTTTATTTTTAGATCTGCCAAGCATGAATATGAGGATAATTTCTTTTTTCATAAGAGAGAAGGAGACAAATTACACCTAAACATAAAGTACGGCAAAAACCTTCTGATGTGGTTGTTGTAATTAACAAAAATGAAATTTTTAGTGCACAATGCTTAGGATATGCTGCATGTCAAGGTTTGTAATATTTATTATGCTTTTTTGTTTTTATATCACATATAATAAACAGTGTATAAGGCCCTTTATTCCTATAAATATTTTTTTTCTAATTTTGACATATAGACATTTTTTGTAATCGCAGCAAGTGTTAAAGTTAAAATAATCTAGAAATAGATTTTGTTAGTGAACCTAGTAATAATTATGATACCAAAGAATGCTGCAGAGCATCTATGAAATTTTGAGTTAAAAAATATGCCATATTTTTAGGCTATTTTTATACCCTTTTCAAACATTTTATGCTCCTCGTTTTTTGCAAAACTTAAAATGCTCTGATAGCTTCGAACGAAGTCAGCAAAGCACCTCTGTTTTATAAAGTTTTTTCTGTTTTTTGCACTTGAAATATTATATTTTTAAAAAATAACCTTCGAAAGGAGCCAGCAGAGCAATTCGGTGTTTTAAAGCTTTTTTCTAAAAACCACACCCCATTTTTAGACTCTTGAAATATTGTAAAACTTTACTAAAAAAATTGCTATTTTTAAATAATACAGGGCGCTTTGTTGGAACAAAGTCAGCAGGACACTTCAGTTTTTTAATTTGTTTTTTTTTTATATATAAAAACAACTACTTATGACACATGTTTAGGCTGTTTTAAAATCCTAAAAATGTGGTAAGTATATTTTTTTTCAGAAAAAAAACTTTGAAGTCCGCAAGGAATTGCGAATTTTTTTAAAAATGCCAAATTTCGAATATTTTATAATATTGTAGGAGCCAAAAAACGTGGTGTGGTTTAAAAAAAACTGTGGTGCTCTGCTGGATTCGTTTGAAGCTAACAAAGCATCCCGTAATTTTTTATTTTATAATACTCAATAGCCTAAAATGAGACATAGCTGTTTAAACAAAAAATTATACTTTTAAAAATAGCAGTTTTTTTCGAAAAGCTCTATAATATTTCAAAAATGTGAAAATGTGGTGAGATTGTTTTTTTTTAAGTTTTGAAAATCTGAGGTTCTTTACTGGATTCGTTCAGAGCTAGTAAAGCTCTGCTCGTCTTGTTACATAAAATAAGGCATTTTGTAGCTGGTTATATAGTTATTTTGTAACTGCATATGTAACCCTTTTATTTTTTTCAGGTGGTTGTAAACATGTGGCTTCATAGAAGAAGTGAGGAACCATCTACTCAGTGTTATTGGAAAGGCTCTAATTTATCAAAATGCGTAAATATTGATGTACACTTGGCTAGATTGTTAAAGAAACCTCTTCATCCACTACAGGAAAATAAATCAGTACTTTTATATTCTTAGGATTTGTATATATATTTTTTATTTGTAAATAAATTGTTTTTTACTTCATTTTTCTCATTTTTTATTAAAAGGTTAATAAATAAAATTTTCACAGATTTTTATATTTTTGTTTGTAAACAATAATTGAAGAGTTTTTATTAAAAATCACCAATGTTAATAATAATAACTTAAGTCAATATTATTCTTTCTCCTTTTTTAAAGCTACTATCAATAAAGGTATTACTTTAGCTTGACCTATGATCAATTTTTAATTTTGTGATATATTTGGTTTGACAGAAAAAAATTATAACCCTTTGACATTGGTTGTTTTTACTTAGATTTTCATAAAAAATAAACGGAACTGCAAACATGTTTTACTATCGTAATAACGAATAGCAACATTAATTTTTTTTTCACATTTATCACTGTTGTCATTTTCATAAAGGATTGATAAGAAGGCACACTTTCTGGTTTTTTGAAAAAGGTGGCAAGAATTATGATATTTTTAAATTTATCACCAGTGATACCACATGTAGTTACCCGATTTATTGAAATATATAGACTTTGCTACCACATTCAACTGAACTTGGTTGTTTTTAATATTTATCACTGTGACATAGGCGTTTTTGTTAAAATGTTTCATTTTAAACTGCTGTAAATAGGTGCCTTTGTTTTGGTAGTTTTAGCCCCCAAAAAAATCTATGCGTATACAGGTACTCATTCCTCTTTGATTTGCTCGAAAAGTTAAAATATCCTTCCAGAGTGCCGATGAATTATTTTTGTTGTATAATATTTTATCTTGATATTCCTTATAATTCTTTTTGTTTTCATCAGTTGGATTATTTTTCATTATTTTAAATAATTCACATTTCTTGTTAGTTGATTTTACGATACTGTTTGTTATCCATGATTTCCTTTTAATTTCATTAGAGAATATAAATGTTTTAAATGTAAAGGTTCTTTAAAAAATTATTCTACAAACTTTTTTTCGATTGCGAAAGAATTTCGGAATGTATCCGCTCTACTTGTCAAAAAATTAAATTTAATTAATTTCTTGTTATTTATTAAATTACACGTGAAAGACAATGACCTTCGAGTGAAAGTGGTCGTCAAATGAAATGATAATTTTGACCCTCGGGCTGGTATAGAATTATTAAAAAACGACCGCGGATATTAATGAGCCCAGCCCGCCAAGGCAATTTCTATATCAATGACCAATGATGATGATAATATTAGTTCAATACAAATCGGGGATCATAACCTTGAATACCTTGCATGGGCGAAGTTAAGGGGGGGCTTGGGGGGGCTAAGCCCCCCCAAAAACCAAATTAGCCCCCCCAAAAATAATTCGAACATTTATCGCACATCCACCCAAACATTTCAGATTTCAGAACAGAAATTAAAAAATAAAAAGAATCGTGCCATTTGATTGATTCTGCAATTTTACATTTAGTTCAGGAGGCAGTGAATTTTTTTCGTATTCATTTTTTCAGTCGGTGTATATGAAAAATAAATTGTTCTCTTACTGACAAAAAACAAAATTTTTGAGTCTGACACTTATTTTCCCAGTCATAATTATTTTACATTTACTAAACTAGAACATAAAGCTTATAAAAATAGCAGTTTGGATTATCTCAGATAGTGGAAAGTGAGTGTGGCAGAAAATTGAGCATATAAATTGATACAATCATGAACTGTTTATAATAATAAGTCTGGCTGATTTACGAAATTGGCTAATGAGTCTGGTAATATCTTCTAAATGGAAAAAATATAATATTTTTGCTTTTATTTTCCCGGGTTTGAAAATTTGTCACGTGATAGATTAAATTATAATTTTACACCTCCATTTTATAGCCAATCAACTGCTGTTATTTTAAAACACTTCCATGACAACCAGAATCATTTCCGGAAATTTTTCTTTTGGTGGGTACCCTGAACGAAATTATACTAAAAAATTTTTTAACAGTTGAGCAGCATATAAAAAATTTGCCATTTCAGTGGTTAATATTTTATTTAATACCAATTATAACTAGGTAGAAATACACTACATTTATTTTATGTAAAATAATAATTAGGTTTTTCGCGTCAACTAAACGACTTCAAATATAACAAATGGTCATGTTTTATATTCTGTGGTATGCCTTTGAAAATTTGATTTTAGTCGTTTTAATGCATGTCTGTCAAGTTTTGAAATTTGGATATTTTGGTGTATTCTTACCCAATACCAAACGTGCCTAAATTATTATCAGTAAATTTTTGCACACTCACGCATATTTTAAGAAAATTATCCATCTACTTAGGAAAATATTCGTAAGTGAAAATACATGTCTGGCTGACAATTACAATTACGGAGGCCTGCCAGACTCACAAGTAGTGTCCGACCGAAGGTTCGGTTACAGTTTCGGCCAACTTTGGCTTTAAATAATAGTTTCAACTACAGTTTCGGTTTCGGCGGAAAACTGGCCGAAACTGCAGGTGACAGCGAAACTACTTTTAAAAGTTTTCGTATCACAATTGGTTGTGTCCGGCACAATGGCGACTGTCCCGGGTGCCATTCCTACACAGTGCACGTACACACAAACTTCTCTGCTTTGTTTCAAGTGAACATGTCAATAACTTTATTAATGGCTTCTTTTGATCACATAAATAAATAGGTAATAAGTAAATGTAGCTAAAATTTATAATACGAGTTAATTAGTCTAAAACAAGGATTACAATGAGATATTGCAAATTTCAATAAGAGATTGCCTTAAAAGAAAGTTCTTGTTTCTGTTTCGGCCGAAACTAAGAAAGGAGCCGAAATTTGTTTTCTGTTTCGGTTATAAAACCGTATTTCGGTCGGACCTGAAAAGCCAGGTAGTTAAACGAGGAGAGGAATAATAATCGAACGTGCTGAATTTAGCGCGCCTGACGGTCATTAGACGAGTCTGGCAAGGCTTTCGGGGTGTTCCACATTAGCCAGATTGTATTTTAAGCTGTTATCATAATATATATTTTTTTAGTAGTGAGAACACTTGTAACAGGGATCCTTACTGGACACTGCCAACTAAAATGACACCTTAGTAAACTGAGAGTAGTAGAAGATAGTGCAGATTTTGTGAGGAGGAGGAAAAAATCTTCATTCACATTCTAACTAAATGTGTAGCACTTCAGAATCCAAGGGCACTATACCTAGGAGCATATCAAATAGAAGAGGGAGATTTACCTAACTTGAAGCCACTCCAAATCCTACACTTCCTTGAGAAGATATAATTGGAAGGATCTTTATTCGCGATTCAACCTAAGTGATACGCCCTCTGGAGGAAATTTGTAGAAAGTCCCTATAAGTAGGATATCGTTCAGTGTTGCCAGAAGTAGCAAAATTTCGCTACGTCGTCGGATTTTAGCTCTTGAAGAAGTGGAGAAGACCTTCTAATTAAGAATCAAAATTTGTGTATAGTAATATGTAATCATACTCTTTATTCATTTAAGGACTTTTTTATAAAACCGATTTATTATATTAATTTTTTTTTTTAATTTCAGTTCATTTATTAATTTTGTTTTTTTAAAATCAGTTCATCATTTGGCAACGTGTTCATTGTTTACATTTTAATTTGTATCAATTATAATTCGAGTTTTTCTTACTTTTTAGCTTTAAATTTGTTTATTTCTCATAGTATGTGATAGTGTTAAAAATGAAATATGCGAAAAAGTCCCCAGCAAATTGCAATCTATATGGTGTTAATGTCAAAATCAAAACTGAAGTATTCATTATTTTCCAAGTGCAAGTCGTAAAATTTAGTTCTTTGCCATAGATGGATATCTACAAATTCACAATATTAAAATTTTGCAAAACTTTGTTTAGAATGGATATATGATATTTTATCCATTTTCATAAATTCGTCAGAATTTTTTTACTTAACTTCAGTAGGTATACCTCTAGAACTATTATATATTATATGACTAGGGCTAGGGCTTTAGCCCCCCCAGATCTGATGACATAACTTCGCCCATGATACCTTGACACTGACGACCCAATACATTTGTATACTAAAATGAGGTTTATTCACGAAAAATAGTATACATGCGAAATACAGAGTACCCTATAAAACGCAGAATTTAATTTATGTGGTATAAATTGCATCACTACCAATATCTGGGAGTGCTGAAATCCATCTTCCCATCTTTTGAAAACATGCTTAAAATTGGAAGGTATTGAAAAATAAATCTAGATGAATCAAAATTTTTGACGTTTTGACGAGCTGACAACTGACATTTTGATACGAGTGCCATCCCGTTAATTGGAGTGGTACTGAATAACCTTCATCATGTTTTTCCATTTGAGTTACCAGCCCCTGGATACGACCTTCCAGTAAATTGAGGGTGCAGTTGTCCCGTGGAATGAAATTTTGTAGTAACAATTTTCTAATGATGGGCATTATTCTTTTTCGAATTGTGTTTCCTTTTGTTCTCCTGCCAAATAGGAGAAAATGGGAGTAAATATTTTGTGATTTTGAATTATTGGATACAAATCATAAAATTCAAAAGTTTCTGGTTTAAAAATGGGAATATGAACTGCAAAAATTAATTTTGAATCAGATATTGATACTTGAGTTCCTAGAATTTGATTTTCATCGTATATTTCATGTGATTTATCATATTTATTATCTCTGAATTAGAAACTATTGAGCTATGTAGAGTTAAGTTTAGAGAATACAATAGCATTTTCTAAATTATCGATAAACGTTATAGTTGCTTGACAATCTAGATTAAGTTCGGATAAAATACCATGAAAGCCTAAATAACTTTCGAAAGTTTCTATTTTATTGTAAACTGATGCTGAAAATTTTTCTGAATTATTATTAAACTTTTCTTGATTTTTACTCAAAATGGTAATAGATTTATTGTAATGAACTATACGTTTTTTATAGAGTAAAATTTGTAGGTTGGTTTCCTCAATTAGATTTTTCTGATTCTTTTGTAAAAAACTGATAGCTTCGTTGTACTTATTTTTATCGTCCGCATCTAGATTTCCAAAGAGCCATTTATTTTATTTTCCAATGCCATTAAATATACCTCTTTTATTACTGATATGTGGATTTAAATTATTCCTTTTTTTCTGAATAATATTAATTAAATATTATGTTCTTGTTAACATGCTTTGAGATATCCCATGATATCCTCATTATCATAAAATGTTGAACTAAACTATCTATTCGTTTAACAAGAGTACTTAAATCTACGTAGTGTAAAAGGTATGTTTACTGTAAACTAATCTAGCATTTTCTAATTGGATAGAAAGAAGCAGGTTTTCTAATTTAGTAATTTGTATATCTTCTCTATTACAGGTCATTTGATGTACCTGAAGGACTAAGTAGATCCTCAAGATCTTCGTGTTCATCGGTATCCTGTAACAATTGTTTTTTATTACTTTTTGGTTTTCGTGCAATACTTTTGTAATAAGTTCCCTTATTGGTTTTAATTAAGACACTTTTATTTTTGATTAATTTAGTAGCTTTAAATTTGTGGAGTTTTTATCTCTTGATTTAGTTTTAACGTAAACTATTTTTGTTTTGAATAGTCCGGCGTATCGGACCTTTTTGTATTCAATGTATTTATTATTGTTTATTATTGATTTAAATAAAAATGGGTTTATTTTGGTCAGAGTAGTACTTAATAGTTTTTGAATTTGGTTCCTTTCCTCTTAAAGTTTAAAAAACATTCAAATTTTATTTCTGTTACATTTGATATGTTGATTTTTTTCATTTTGGTTTTAAGTTTATTATTTTGCAATGACAATTTTTTCTTTTCTCTTGCATTTATGTGTTGTATTTATTCTAGTTTCAATATTTTTATTTGATAATCTAATTTTTTTTTATCAGACGGATTTATTTTAGAAAACTTTTTATCGTTCAGCATAGCACTTAATTTGTATAGTTGATCTATATCAAATATTTGATTTTTATCTATAATATCTAATTTTTGATCTAATTTAGGAAAATAATCAACTAACTCTTCATGAACTATTGTCGATATTATTTATATTTATGTCTAAAGGTTCTATTTCTGAATTATTAAATTCATCCATTTTATATGGATATATTGCAACGTCTACTAAATTATTTTTATCCAAATTAGTGTTGATTTTTTGTGAATTATTATCAATATTTTCAATTTCAAAAAGTTTATACATGTTTCAAAATTGTTAAATTCCGATATATTTTTATTTAGTTTGGAAAGAATAGTCCCTTTTCATCTTTTTTTTTATAACTTCCAACAAGAAAATATTGTTTCTTTGGCTGTACTGTATTTAAATGGAATTTTAAAATCATCACCTATTAACTTTTGTCGAGTCAAGTTTATAATCAAATTCAAGTTTATCATATCTTTTAAACCTAATACGCCATCAAAAAATATATAAAAGTTGTGAAGAATAAAGTCTATGTATTTATCATTAGAAATAAACTCAGCAAACGCTGGAACTAGAAAGCTTAATAATAAATCTGTTGACTTCCCATACTTGTGGATAAGATAAGTTCTGAATGGTAAATTATTTGCAGAAAATATTTCTTTGCTATCGAAGGTTTTATTATTGATCTATATCTTCCTGTATCATTTAACATTTTTAGATTGGGCCCGCGTATTTCAATTTAAATATTTTGCCATTCTACTATCTTTTTGTTTTGATTTGAGCTGTCTTCTTCGTTTATATGTTCATTAAAAATTTGTTCATTATCAAATTTATCATTTTGACTTTGATATTGATTTAAATTGTCGCAATTATTATGGTACAATCTATGTCCTATTCAAATTTAGGATTATAATTACTATATTGGTTTTTATGTAATTCTTCAAAAAGAAAATTTGGTTTTGAATTTTTATTAGAATTTAAAAAAAATTTATTATTATAATTAATTGGTCTTCTTGTTTGTAAACTGGGATTTCGCGATATTGTTGACATCGACACTGGTTTTGGTAACTGACTCTCAGAAATCTGATTTGGTCGAAAGACATTTTTTTGCTGGCCAAATACCTGGTCATAAATTCAGTACGATCTTCTAATTTTTCTTGTACCCATTTGTATATTTAATGGGACATGTTCAAAAATTTTGATTTTTTTTAATGAATAATAGAGTTCAAAATAAAGCTTCATTTAAACTACTTTTTTTCTATTCATTTGCCCGAGTTATTAATTTTTTAAAATTTATGACGTCAACAGGCTATTCAACAAGTTTATCCCATAATTAAAGATCCAAATTGCAGATATAAGAGTCTTACATATATAGGAGCTCCTAGTGAAAAGGTATCATCATATTTAAAAAACCAAAATATTAACGTAGCTTTTAAAACCAATAATACGCTTGGGAAGTATATTAAAAACAATAAGGGTAAAATTAATCCTAATAATAAATCGGGGGTATATAAATTAAATTGTGGTAGTTGTCCAAAATTGTATATTGGTCAAACAGGCCGTACTTTCAAAAAACGCTATTCCGAACATTATAATAGCTATACAAAAAACAAAAATAATTCTACTTACTCAAATCATATTTTAGCTGAAAATCATTCTTTTACAGACAACTTTGAAATTTTACATGTAGAAAATAAGAGCCTTAAATTAAACCATTTAGAAACACTTGAAATAAATAGATTTAAAAATTCAGATAACTTACTAAATGATCAATTAGATATTAATAATTCACCCTTATTAAACCTCTTTCCCAGTTTTCTGTGAGATAATCCCGGTAATGGGCTATCTTATTGTTATTTGATGGATATTATAATTACCTAAGTACCCTTATTTACTTTAAATAGTTAGTTTATTTTGTAATGTTATTGATGTTTTCTTAAGTACTTTGTTTTGTTAAATTATTTTGTATATATATTGGATACCGAATTGTAAATAGTCACATTTGAAAAAGAAGTTGTACTTCGAAACATATGTCATGTTAGTGTTTGTTTAAAAATTTTTATTTTTAAAATAAAAGTGTGAAAATCTACCAAATTTGGTTTTACTCTTTCACCGGGAATGGACCAATAGGAACTAGCCACACAACGTTGCCAGTTAGACGGTATACGAAAAGTAATATACGTTCGTTTGTGTGCACCGTCTTACTTTTAGACTTCTAAAATATCGTTAAACAAATATCTTTTAAATATAAAATATTAAATGTTTTTAAAAGTATTATTTATGTTTAAACTTTCACCATATTTATAGTTTCATTGTTTTAAAAAACGACAATTAATAAACAAGAAAATGGAAATGCGGCAGTACTGCATGTGTAATCTGTGACTCAGGAATTTTTGTGTTGTTGTCAATCGATAAATGCAATTTTGATGTTTTTAAAAATATTGTGATTTTGAAAAAAATGTTTCCTCCCAAGATGTGATAATGATTTACATTTTACATTCATTATTAAAAATATTTATTAGTGTTGATAGAAATATGAAATTATTATCATTACACAGAAAGGCTTCAAGGAACAGCTAAATTATTTTGTTGAGGTTTGTATCTATACTCTTTATTAAAATAAAAATGTTTTATTGTAATTTAATTATTCAATTATCTACCATTGTAGTAACGATGTTTTTTTCTTTTTTTTTAGATAGGTACCAGATGATTTTGAAAACTGTTAATTTTTTAAATGATGGATAAACCTTTACATATAAGAAGTGGGTAGTACCACACAAATGTCTCCACAGTTCTAGCTCACTGATTCTACCAAAAAAAGAAAAACCGGAAACAAAAAAAATATTGACTGGAAAATAACCTACTAGAGGCAGTTTTTATCTCTATTTAATATACATACACTGGATCTTCAAGACGTAGCAGCAATTTCTAACATTGCCCCCTTCAGTTAATTTAAAATGAGCCTACTATAAGTTCGAAGGTGTACATCCTAAAACTCCTTTTGCAAGAACCTGCCTCAAAACCTCCTGAAAGTTTTAAAGATAGTGAATTTTTGTCTGAATCGGAAGAAACATCTTTAATATCTGATTCAGAGCGACATAATAATCAGCAGGATCTTCAAAACCAATGAACTTTCAAAATTGAAAATAAACCGAAGGTATATTTAGGATTGCCCAACAGTGTTTTTAAAATCTTCAATATTTATGAGAAGGAAAGTGTAGCTTACATAAACCTTTTACATTTCTGTGTGAATTAGTGGTATTTTTAACTTAAAAGAACTCATTTTGTAAGACTAAATACCAAATAATTTAATAAACTTTGTTTTTTTTTTATTAACCTTTTATTAAAAAATAAAAATAACTGAGTAAGATAAACGAAGTAAAAAACACTTTATTTACAAATAATAAAAAATATATACACAAGCCCTAACAATAATGGAGATGTCAAATTAAAGTGCCCTCTAAAGATTCATTATCAAATTCAACTTGTTATCGACTTCATTATTTACCTCAAATGTGGAAGAAACAATGCAAAATACTTTATGTTCATGTATATTGTTCCGTATACTGGGCAAATATCTCCTTTTCTCAAGTTATCCATGGGACATCGCATTATCTCCATATACTTGCTTGGCAGATCTAAAAATAATAAAATATTTAATAACGTGATGATTTTTTAGTATTTTCAAGAGTACATTTTTATGGATTCCTATTTTTTTCAATTTTTATTACTTTTCTGTGTTCCAAATTATTTCATAAAATATTATCGTAGATTTATTCATGTAAATACTAGACATGTGTATAATAGTTGTAAAGGAAAGAGTTTGTATATTTACAAAAAGTAGTCATTCATTCACAAAAATGTACTTATATTACAATTATTTACAAGGTTTACAAAATAAATTGAGAAAACAACAACAACGAATGTTAGGTTAGGTGGTGGTGGTGTCAATTTTAAGTGTCACTAAGATGTGCGTTCACTTCGACATTCTCTGTGTCTGTTTGTTCAATGGTTTGGTTTTGTATAACAAAAAAAACTTCGACACAAGCTGATTGGTCTATTCCCGATGACGTATACATTTAAAATTTTAAATTTCAATTGGGCTTAATTTAAAAACTTTTGGCTTTTTTAACGAACTAATTATTTAGAATAATTTGTAAAGCGACTAACTATTACAATATAATTTATAAAACAGCATATCTCACATGTGAACATGGCCCGTTCAACATCATTATAAATCTTATAAGAATCAATAAACTTCTCACATCTAGTAATAAACTTATTTATATAATCACTTTCACCATTAAAAGGTTTAATATTATTTAGTTTAGATTTGAAAAGGTACCAATTGATTTGGGTCCGTTGAAGGGTAGAATTAGTAGGTGTTGGCGTCATATTACTTATATCTGAATCGTTTGCACTAATTGAAATATTACTAAAAGCTCCGACTAAAGTATCAAAATCGTTCATCAAATATTAAAATTAATATTTATACTTAATTCATCTTTCCGAAACCTATGAATAAGGAAAGGCGAAAAAAAGGAAAATTTGGCACATACATTTGCAGAAAAAACTGGCTTCCAAAATCCTCTTCTCCGATTATTCGCTTACTTTGGGTTTTTCACTGTAGGGCTGTTTAGTTGGTTTTCCACAGGTGGGAACGGTTCGTTAGAATTCGCGCTTAACACGTTAACACGTTAAAACCATGAAAATATGCACGATAGCGACTAAAAGTCCAAGTCTATTACTAGAAGAAAATGATTTTCCCGAATTTGCACAGTATTCACAGCTCGCATGAATCCTACTGACTGCGCCAGTTTTAATTTTCTTCGTTAAAAATTTATTTTTTAACAAAATTAAGAAGTACTTTTAATTTAATACGTCTTTATTGAACAAAGTCAAGCTAAAAAATAAAATAAATAAAATTTATGAAAGATAAAGTTATTTACAGGATAGGAAGTCATTTATTGTTTTTGTAGTTTTTCTTTAGGAACTAACATAAAAAAGTAATTAACTTTTCAAAGTTCATCAATGTTGTATTCGTGTTAGGGTCAAACAAAATATGGCCAACATATTTTAATTTCATATGTATATATTCAAGCCGTCTGTCGTCCTCTTAACCATTAAATGTTTATAAACCACCATTTGTTATTGTTTTTATTCAAATATGAAGAAAGTTTCTAAACATAAATAAATTAAAATTGTTTAAAATCGAGAAGCATCTGTGTAATAGATACTAAAATATGTTAAATATTTCCAAAAATATATAATTAATTTAGAATAATAATTATTAACGCTACATTAATGGAAAGTGAAAATAACGAAGCAGATAATTTTAGAATTTAATATTGAATATTTTAATAAGATCTGAGCGATAAAGTATTGCAGGATATCCTCATAAAAGATTATAATTTATATGAAACAACCTTTTTAATGTTCTTAATTTTTATTGATAATTTAATTATATGTATAAAAATTTAAGTTAATGCAGTTTTAATACCGACATAATCTAAAGGCGTCGTCAGTAATTTACTTACTATTTCTTATGGCTGGTTTTTGGTTTATTTTCACAAAATGCACAACTTCCACCATTTTCGCTTAACTTAAATTTAAAACATATTTCAGCCTTAATAATAAAAATGTACACAAATAGAACCAGAAATGAATGAATTATACTGGTTGCTAGGCAGAAAATCCAAAAATAATATACAAAGCTGTAATTATTCCAATCTTGACATATGACAGAATTGTGGGGATTTGCAATTTGTCCAAGATTTTGTGAGCAATAGTAGACACTCTCTGGTATATATCTAAAGAAATAATACACCAATACCAAAATTTATCAACATGACAACGATGTTAATATCCATGTGAAATTGTTCGTGTTTACAAGTTCAAAATAGTGTTATTTTTAATGAAAATATTGTTTGAAGTATGTGAATATCATTGATAATATCCCAGGATCATATGTAAGTAAAGTCAATCCATACAACATTTTATAACGTTTTTCGGGACATTCCTAAGACCACATTCTGCCAAAGTGACCTTTGTACCTGTACAAGAGACTAGCTCTGTAGATCAGAAGTCACTATTTCAACTCTTATTAAAAGCTAACAAAATTCAAACAGATGAAATAAAAAAAAATTAGCCATACAATTAAGGTTTTAAATAACAAAGTAAAGATAGCCAGTCAAGAAATAAAGAAGCTTAAGGATGAAAACTTGACCTTAAATAGGCAATTAAGGAGAAACAACGTCGTGGTCTACGGGATTGAAGCTGAAAATGAAGAAAGTATTTTAGATAAAACTATTAAAGCACTTAACGATAATTTAGTGTATTATATTATAGAAGGGCATTTGAATAACATAAAAACTTGGAAAAAGCCCGCAATGTTCTATATTGATTGAATTTTCTTCCTATTTGTGTAAAAAAAAATATTTTCAGACATAGAAAAACTTAAACAGCTAAACGAAAAAGGGTTGGCGATTTCAAAGAAGCACGTAACTAAAACTTTGATATTAAAGTTAAAGGCTTCAAATTGATTATAAATGGTAACCAGCAGACTGCAAAAGACTTATTAAAAGATAACGAATCGAAGGAAAGTGAAGAAGAAACGCAAGAAGAAGAAATAGGAGACGATACTAGCGACGAGGAAGTGGAACCTATAGCAACATTTTCTTCTACTTAACAAAAAAAAAAAAACGAAAAAAAGATAAAAATAAACCTAGTCCCGTTTATACGAGAAGCAAGAAAACGAATTAATTTTCATCATATCTAAAGAAAATTCTCTTCTTTTTTTGTTTTATAGATATTTGTTTTTCTTAAACATTATAAAATTGAACTTTATTTTAACTTTTCCTTGTTGTAACCTTTTTTAGTTTTGTTTTACATCTTTGAAATTTTTATTTTGATTATGACTGCGATTAAAGCTTGTCATATTAATTCTAGGCCATTAATTAATAATTTTGCAGAATTCAAACGTGCCGTATTTAATGTGATTCCAACACATACTTTGATTTTCTCTTACTATACGGAGAATGGTCGCACTGCGCAGCTTTCTGAGTGCCTTTTAAAAGGAGAGAAAATTCCGCCATTTTAATGCCTTATTACGTGTTGCCTACATCTTGGTGCAATATTTTTAATATTTTGCTTGCTGCTGTCAGTGTCACAGAATATTATTTTTGGAGTCACAGTTTATTGCTAAATAATGAGTTAGCTCACTCGGACCAGTTGAAAGTTCCAAAATAACATCCATTCCAGGGATACAAATTCAGGATGCGCAGAAGACTGCTGTTTTATTATAGGCGGTTGTCATATATTGTATTATCCGAGTTGCGCAGTGTATAAACTGGAAAATTGGGATCAAAAGTGCCAACGCAGAGTGAGCGAACTGATTCTTTAGCTATAAACTGTGGTAAAGGCATCAAAATGGCCATGCCCCATCCCTTTGTTGGGCTTGTCGAACCTCTCTCTTGCACCGTAAATCAAAGCATATGCATTCCAAATAAAATGGCTACCAGTGGATTTTGACAGGCAAAATTATGACAAGGTCAATGAAATAGATAGTTACATAGATTGATCATCCATATCTTTTAAAATAAACATAAGCTCATGCCTTGAAAAAAAAATGTAGGTAATTATTTTTTTTTACTATATTCAAAGGCTGAATATTGATTTGTAAGAACATTTTTACAAAATCGATTCTGATTTATGAGCGCTTGCGAGGCAATATGGCCAATCGCAAATGACCCGCTTTGAGCAATCTATATAACTATATATGTATCATTGGTTCCTGTCAATAACAACAGGCTCACAGGGTTGCCATATCTAAAATGCCAGTTCCCACTTGTCAGCAGTTTGACAGGTCGTTGGAATGCTTAATATTGTAAATCCTTATTTGTTAAAGAACCATTTTAAACAACATTTGTAGTCAGACTAATAAAGTTCCAATATGATCATACATTACAAGTTATAAGTAATTAAATGTAGAAAAAACTTCAGAGCTAGTCGAGCTACTATTGGTAGACGCCGGACACCAAAAAATTGCGTTATCTTCTTACAAAATCCTGAGGTGCGTATGCGGATCTATTACTAATCTACTCGTAGAGTGGATCACAAAATATTGATCTCTATCACAAAACTGGATCAGTAAACTACTAGTTTCCGAACACGGATAGGGTTAGTAACCCTAGGTAAACGAACAGTAGAATCCATGATTTTTCTGATCCAAGTAAGTTTCCGAAAACGCCTAATGATTACAAAGGTTACAAAATACCTGTGTTCGATTTATTTGTAGTCTCAGGCATCGTGATCATGTTACAAACCACTTGAGTAATCTTAAATAATTTAAAAGAAAGACAATATTGGCATTTCAATATACTTTACTACAAAATATTAAAAACACAGAGTTCTGCCTATCTATACAATAAAATCACCTTTTGCACAGATGTTCACAACATAAACATTAGATTTAAATTTAAACTAACCTCTCCAAGTCACAGGACTAAATTATTCTAGTCCTATTACTCTTATCAAATTACACGACTATTAAATAAATTACCGCATGGAATTCAATCGTTTTAAAATTACTCTAAAGAAATATATATTCTGGATGGAACATTAACTGTAAGTATTTATTTGATATTAACCTTGTCTTTCATTTTTAATTAAATATGCATGCAAGGAGAAGCCTTCTTAGGAGACTTGTAGGATTTTAAATGTTTAAATGTTAAATGTTGTATTCAGGGCATCAAATTAACCCATAGAATTGTAAATTATCTTTGTTATTTAAATAAATTATAAAAAAAAAGTTCCTTTCGATAGTAATACCCATCCATTGAATTAAAAAAACTGAAAGTAATATTTTTTAGTATTGTAACACTAAGCAATGATTAGTTGAATAAATTTTACGGCAATAACATGAAAAAGGTACGTAAAATAATGAATCAGTATGTCATTCCAGCCGAGCGTTGTTCCATATGCACACGCTAGCAGGCAAATCTGCACGATCGTCTAAAAATCAAGTACATACATAAGGATAACCGAAAAAAATCAGACCGTGAAAAGTCGAGACAAAATTTCCAACCAGAGCAAAAATACGTTTCATTAATTAATTGGGTGTAAAAACTTAACGGTTCATCATTAATTGACTTTCGTTTAATGTGTAATAAATAAATGAATGGGTTTTTATTTTTTCTTTTAATAGCTGTTGAATATATTTGACCCAATTCGGTTTCCATCCAAAGATACTTCAAAATCTCACAGCAAAATTGACGTTTATCGCATTTTGGCATTAAATAACAGCTTTGTCATTCTAGAGTGGTAATTATTTAAAAACGCTCGTCTAATACATATATCTTTGCTATATTTGTGTGCACCATATCTCTCACTTCTTTCAACAACGTCATATTTCAATTTAGTTATACCTGTTTTCAGAATTTCCTAAAAGAGTACTACATATATCCGTGAAAGACAGTCATATCTTTAACTCAATATTTAGCCGCTAGAGAGCGTAAGTGTTGTTTTTGCATTTTAAAATAGTTCAGAAGTATTATTAAAAAATCCCATTAACAAGATTCGGTTGTATGATTAGCATCGGTAATCATAATCATACATAGTCACAACTTTTACTTAAAAAATGAAACACCTAATAAGAGAAATCTTTATTAAATTTCAAAATGTTAAATCCACTCGTATTACCGTAATTACATCTTGTTGATTTCACGATATCTAACGCCGAGTAACATATATTTTAGACGTCTAATGATAAAGAAAGCGATATTTTGCACAGCTCTGTTGTAAGTAGTTAGATAGCGCGAAATGTAGTAATAGTTGATTATCTATATCATCGTAAAACAAAAATTTATACCCAAAATTTTACTGAATTGTCTAATTAGGACGGCCGAAAGCCATGTGGGACCCCGGAACATTTTTATAAAAATTAAGTCTTTTCTATGTTATATTTCTAAAAAAAAAGCAAAAACTTAGAACTTATTTTAGTGAAATGTAAATAAAATTGATCCAGTACTCAGTCATTAAAAACACAAGCAGGGCCGCTGAGAGCCAGGCCGGGCCCCAGGACAATTCTCTAGATCGGGCCCCGTGAAACAAAAAAAGCTATTCTCCCTACCTCAACTGCTTCTCCTTCTAAACAAAAAAAAAAACAAAAAAAAAGTCCTAACATCAAAAAGCTATTCTCCCTAAAAAAGTCAGCCGAAACTCGAAACTTAACTTCCCACTCTCATCTTGTGTCGAATTTCTCATGTAGAACAGAAAATGCTGTTGTCGGGCCCCCCTTACACCGGGCCCCATTTAAGCCCGGGCCCCGGGAATTAGTCCCGGCTACCCCCCCCCCCCCTCTAGTCGGCCCTGAAGACAAGTTGATGAACAAGGAAATATGGTGCTAGATGAATAGAATATATACCTTCAACAATATGGAGGTACACCACATTGTGCAATAGCAGTAAGACAATGACTAAACGATCAATTTCCAAGGCATTGAATCGGTAAAAGAGGTTAATACATATATAATGGTCTAAAAGATCTCCAGATCTAACGCCACTACTTTTTTCTGTGGATCTATTTAAAAACTGCTTTATATTGGATATGTGTGCGTGTTTTATGGGAACTGAATACATAAAATCGACTCATATTTTATCTATAGCTTTTAAAGCGTATTAATTATCAGTATCGTACATATTTTTTTTAAACCATGTTTGTTTTTGTTGATTGGTCATTAAAAAATATTATTAATTCTAATAACTCGAATTAACATTGTTTTAAATGTAAATTTGTCAAGGATATCTACTTTTAATCGTTTCGCGCTGCATTAACATTATAAGTTATGAAATAGTAATAAATGGTAGCATTATAGCAGGAAGTCCTTATTAAATGTCGAAACGGTTTGACAGTCCGCGCCAAAGGCTATTCGTTCTGCTTCGTTTGGTTCAAAACTGAAAGAACGTCACCTTTAACTTAGTTGAAAAAGTAATGCAGGTTGGGTTCATGAAATATGAAATACGAATACATTAGTTATAATTTTTGATATCCAGTCAGTTCAGGGGCGTGCCGTCCATGGGTGTAATGTGTGCAATGCACACAGGTGGCCAAAATTTAGGGCGGCCGTAGGCCGCCACAGTAATTGTCCCTTCTTGCTGAAAGCGCGCACCGACTAGACTGAAAAAAAAGTAAGGGTAGCTTTATTTTAATAAAAATGTCTACTGTTTTAAAATGTGGCACGTGGACCTTAACAAACAAGGAGCGGCAGCCGGCCGCGGCAAGATATGACGATTTTATTACCCACTTCACTTATCCACAAACCACAAACGACCGGCCGTCGGTAGTCGGTAGTAATGATCAAAGTCAAAAACAGGCGACTGCCGAGTGCCGACGCTTTGATAGCGTTCGTTAGGCAGTCGCATCAAATGGTGCGGTGGACAAAATATGAGAAAATTATTATTTTTTATCCTTTCAAAATGGTAATGTTTACTTTGTCGGCTACCCTTAACTACATTAAAAATAATATAAAAGAAAAGGTTAATCAAAATGCATCTGCATTACTATTGTTTTCTTCATCTCAATAACATAAATAATATTTATTTACTTAACTGATTTGATTTCTATTTCTGATTTTGATTTGATTGATAATTGATAACTGATATTGTATTTGTATTGTATATTATGTAATGCCATCGTGAAAAGTGAAAACTGTGCCTATGAAAGATGGTAAGTAATTGTAATTAATTAATATTTTTAGCAATTTTATTTATATTCTATTTTCATTTTTATTATTCAGTGAAATTTAATATAATAATTAAACATTCTTAAGATTTTTTATTTTTGATTTTTGGCATAATAAATATTATTGAAAATTGAAATTTAATTTAATTTCAAACAAATTAATAATCAATTTAGTGTAGGTAGGTATATTAATTCTTATTTTAGCCTATATAAATTTTTATTTTGACTGAGGAATACAGGAATAATAGATTAATATATTTATAATTTATGTGTGTTTATTATATTCACATGTTAGAAACAAATACTTTTAACTTTTACTTTTAATTTTATGAAAATATTGGCATAAACAATTTCAATAGTAGAATAGTATTTTTTAATATAATCATTATTTAATCTTCTCCTTCATCAAAAATTAAAAAAATTGACAATAAACTTTGTAAATTGTAATTTTTTGTATATACAGTATACATATATATATCTTAATACGGTATACATGTCATTTAACACTACGTTTTAAAATTATTTTGAAATATACAGGGTGTTCCAGAAAAGTGTGCCATATCAAAGTTACTATTTTTTAAATGAAACACCCTATATATTTTCGTAATTTTGAATTCTCATTGAAGAGCTGATGAGCTGATTTCGTAGATACCACATACTTGCGGTCTAAATTAAATATTTACAGAGATAGGGTGTTAAAATCACCTATTTTTCAACTTTAGGTCAATGTTTGGTGAAAACTGCTGAATATTTGGCAAAACGGCTTACATTTTCCGATCCAAATTTTTCAAGGGCTATTCAATGGTGCTAAAGAAAAATTAATACAATGTGGTCAAAAAATCAGAATGTGGTAAATTTTTGACCACCCTGTAATAATGTTTCTTTAGCATCAACGAGTAGCCTTAGAAGAGTTAGGATAGCTCCTCAGAAATTAAATTTATGGGCAGGAATACTAGGCGATGCGGTAGTCGGTCCGATTTTCATTAATGAGACTTTGACTGGCGAGGTATATTTAGAGCTGATGGAGGATATCATAGATCCCTTGATAACGGTTGAAGTTGAAAATCAGCGGGATCAAGATGGAAATCTTCTACTTGAAGAAAATGAGCTTTTTTTCAGCAAGATGGAGCCCTACCTCACATCGCTGTGAATGTTCGGAACTGGCTGAATCAGAAATTTCCGCATCATTGGATTGGCAGGCGGGGAGCAATAGAATGGCCTCCACGGTCACCAGATTTGACAGGACCAGATTTTTCCTCTGGGGGCACCTAAAATCTGTTGTCTTCAAAACTCACCCAGCAGATTTAGTGAAGTTGCGACAACGAATAACTGACGCATGCAGAAGTATCCCTAGAGAAACCTTTCAACGGGTGAGAGAGGAATTTGAAAACCTCCTTTACTACTGCATGGACAATAACGGTGGTTATTTTGAGCACTTGTTGTGATTTTACTTCCTTTTACTCTAATCCGTTTCTTCTCGTTTTATAAACAATTAATACGATTTTTATTCCAAAAATTAACCAATTAAAGCAAAATGTAAATCTATTTATTGCAATTTGTCTTTTTTCTTGAACCACCCTGTACAAAACGAAATAATTCTTACATGGTCGTATGGTAAATGCAAAAACCTTTCCAACGAGGGGTCACTCGGTCCCCCTTGCTTTTGAAGGTTTTTGAGGTGGGGGATGGTAGGGCCATGGGGTTGATCCGACAAAATCAGTTGTGATCTAAAAATGTGTCCCCCTAAGGATAAAAATTGACCTGTTTTTGGATTTTACCTGAATCGAGACGAGAACGAAGTTATCGAGGGTGGATCCTTTTCAAAAAATCAACCTGTATATGTTCCTGTTCAACGACAACTAATATGTCACTATTTTATGGCATTTAAAAGTTTAAAAATTAAAATTTTTGAGAACATATTTTATATTTATATTTCAAATTCAAACTGAAAATGAATTTTAGAAATTGTCATTGTCAAGCAAAGCTAGGCAAGCTATTATCAAAAAATAGTTAAGTGAAACAGTACATAACTATTGAAAAAATTAGTTTAATTACTATACAGTGAAATTAGGTACTTCTACTTAAAAGTTGTTAAACTGCTAACTACTAGTACCTACCCATACACCACACATTATTTCAGAAGTGTTTCAGAAATATTTCAAACGTTGAAAGGGGGAGCTTCATTTTTTGTTTAAGCATGAGTATTGTTTTTTTTTTATATAGTTAATTTGTATCAAATCCTTTTTAAGTACCTATATGTTTTTGTTTTGTGTATTTTAAATAAACATGAATATTTTTAAATGCCTTTTTTTAGTCTAATAATATTTTAGAAACGTTTCTACAACGTTTGATATTTATAAAAAAATGAAATTTAAAATTTCTCAAAAATTTCAAAATTTTATTTCAAAAATATTATTGTGAAATACGAGATACTTACAGGAAATTTTTACGTTTCAGGCACATTTCAAAAATATTTCTGGGACGTTTCGTAATATTTATTTATTTAGAATATGCCTCTGGCTGGACACAGGATGAAATATATTGACTACATAACCCATCTTCTTCATACAAATCAGAAATTCCTCATTAAGCGTTGGCATTTTACAACATAAACCGTTTAGTAACTTTTTGTGTAACATTTACATCATGTTTCAGAAACATTTTCATATATTTGAAACGTTTGAAATATTTTTGAAACACTTCTGCTGTATGGTCTGCTAAGTTCACACTAAATTTTGTCTTTTTCCGTAACAAAATCATTTTTAAACACATTCGATTTTGAATTGGCATTTAGATATTTTTTTTTATTGGAAATTCTTTGAAATGTAAATGTAAACGCCAAGAGACTGATTTGGTATACCTATATACAAAAATGGAAAGACAGAAAGAAAGTTTCTCTTTTAATAAAATCAGTAGTTGAGAAGATGAAGGTCACCCATAGCCAAGAGGATATTCATTTTTGGTAGCATCCTTTTTCTCAAATACTTAGACGCTTAGAAAAGCAGATATTTGCCAATATTTGTAATTTCTAATGTTATTGTATACGGGGTGACAATTTAAACACTTTCAGTATCTATATATCTTCTTATATAAAGATACTATCAGAAAATTAAAACTAAATGAAAACAATTTTTTATACTAAATATTTAAATTAATTTTAGATTAGGTATATGTGTAAGAATGAGAGGTATAAGTAATTTGATAAAAAGAGTGAGAGGGACGTTCACGTGACCGCTGTAATTAGTACTTCACTTCACTAGATGGCGCCACCTGTCAATTGTTAACTGTCACTTCATTTAACAGTCGCTAGATGCACTACCTGTCATATACAGAGTGATCTATTAGTGTGAAAAAGTTCAATATCTCCGCCATTATTAGAGATATAAAAAAACTTTTCACAGAACGGTAGACAGCGTTGAACTACATATTTTTAAATATACAGGGTGTTTAATAACTTCTCTCAGGAACCAACTTATGTTCTTTTTGATGGATCACCCTGTATTTTATAGTTGAATTGCCCTCGCTTTTCCCATTCTAAAAATATAAATTATTATTGGTTTATACAGGGTATTTTGCAGGATATAATCAGTTTTGTATGAAAATCGTATTGAATTCAATAACCTATATCATGCAGAAGAAACAATTGACAACCAATTTTTTTTCTACCACAATTTTTCGATCGTGGTCAAATTTTATCCGGAGATACTACTTTTTTCAATTCGCATCAAATCTGTACAGGGTGAGTCAAAACACAAATACATAATTTTTTTCAATTTTTTTAAATGGTTCACCCTGTATTTTATATCATCGTTCAAAAGTATCCTAATTATACTTTAATTTGAATTAAGCTTTTTCTATACCAAAAGTTAATAGTTTTTAGAGATTTTTAAATTTTAGTGGTAAAAACGATAATTCAGAAACTAATTGATAGAAAATACATTCTGTTTGATAATTAGTAATTATTACAATTTAACCAGCTGTAATTTTTAATTATTATTATTATCAGTAGCTAGCACAAATTCATACTTTATTATTTAAATGTAATTTTTGCAAATTTTATTTAATTAGAACAGTTGTTCAAAGTGACCTCCCCATAATATTTATGCAGGCCTGAAGACGGTTTTCAAAGTTCTGACTCACATTTCTAAGCATTTCCACAGTAACACTTTGAAATGCCTCTCTTACTCGTATTTCCATATCATCTACTGTATTTGGGGGTATTTTATACACTTAACGTAGCCCCAGAAAAAAAGTCCATTTTAGTTAAATCTTCCTATCCATCTTCCTGGAAATTGATCTGCAAGTTCGCCATTTACAAGAGCGTTATTGTGAGCAGGAGCACCATCATGTAAATACCACATTACTACAATGTTGTAGTTTTAGACTTGTAGAAAAATAATTAACTTCTTGTAGAAAATTTTACTACAATTTATAGTTAAAACTATTCATTATTGTAGCAATTGAATTGTCGAATAAAATGCTACAACAATAGGAAAGAAGACCACAATGTTTAGTATATTTTACTATTGTTTGTAGAAATAGAAATTTATTTCAATTATCGTAATTACTACTACTAACTGCTGTAAAAATTTGTACAAATATTAATAATTATCTCTACAAAAAATAGTAATTTTCTCTACAAAAAATAGTAATATTTTACAGTAATATTCTATAATATTGCAGAAATTCTAAGTCATGTGAATAAAAAAGAATTCTGCTATTGGCCAACGTTTTCTGACGTCGACCATAAATGTCCAGACAGCAGTAGCCGTTCGCCATGTTCACAAAACAAAGCATGGTACATATATAACACATTATTATATTATAAGCACCGATGCGTTTGAGAAAATTTTAATAATAACTTCTATTAGTAGTAAGTACATTTATTATTGTTTCTGAATAATTTTCCTTTAGATACCTACCTAATTTAAATAACCTTAGTAGATTATTTAAAAAAAATCGTTGTGCCCAACGATCAAATGTTGTGCCAAATTTAATGATGTTTTTTTGTTTTAATTGTGACATACCTACTTTTTCAGTTTTGTTAGTTATCTGACGTAGTCATTTAATATCCTAATCAGTGTAAAGGTGATAAATATTCCCGTTTTAAAGGTATGAACAGTTTAATATAGGTATTAATTTTTATTTTATATTTTTCAGGTGTAGAAAAGCCAACTGAGACTGAGGGAGCTATTATTATTGTTATTTATTACATAAAGTAATTAAGACTTTGTATCTTTTATATTAAAACAATAAATTTTGAATATTTTATTAAGGAACATTTTTTTTAGGTTATAATTATAATAATTATGGAATACTACTACAAATTTTATTAAAATTTACTATAATTTGTATGAATTTTTACTATTTATTATGTAGAATTATTGTATTAATTATCATGAAACGCAATACATTTTTAATATAAATTCATACAATGAAAAGCAAAAATTATAACAATTTGTAGAACAATTCTTATGATGCATTTGGATATTTTTACTACATATTGTACAATACATTCTCTACAAATATTTGGAAATTTTTACTACAAATTGTCCCTGTCCCTATATGTACTATTTATTGTAGAAAAAAAAATGTATAATTGTAGAAATTTGTTCTACAATTTTTTTCCGTGTGCCTCCAACAAAATATAATTTCATATTTTTAATGGAACACCCTATATATTTTTGTCATTTTAAGTAGTGACTTGCACTTTCTAATTACAAATATATAATATTTTAATTATTTAGTGACTTATTGCACTACGAAAGCGTATCACATGAAAATGATGTTTCCAAGTAAAACAGTTGTTTGTTTATTAAAAGTTGTCAATTGATTGTAATGGGTTACTGTGGCCAAAAAAGTTGAGATGAAACAACAAAGCTTTTACTTGAAACTTTTTTGTGTTCACAAGAATAATGAAAATAAGTAATGGTTAAAATATAATGAAAAACGCCAAATTTTTACCGAGTTTATAAATATTTCTGCTGAACGGCCAAATTTGATATGCGCTTGAGAAAGAAGATAGTCCAACATACAGGTCCATGAAGTTAGCACCGCCAAATCCGAATTTTTATAAAAATAAATTGCCATTCGTTTATCCACGATTTGTCCACGATTGCCCAACAAAAATTTTCGTTTGTCCACCCTTCAAAAAAAAGTTATAGCAAATTTAAAAATTTGAGCCAAATTTCACAGCACCGCCATAAAAGCTTTTTGATAATTTCAAAGTGGCATTCAATTATCCACGATTTGTCCAAGTTTAGGCAACCAAAATTTTCGTTTGTCCACCACCCAAAACTGAGATATTTAAAAAACAAAAAAATAATGCAGGTTGTCTTTGGGGACAACCTTACTACATTTCATATGAATTAGACACGACAATCGTTTCTCCACACATTATTTTCGTTTGTCCAGGCCCAATTTTTGTTTGTCCACCGTTCAAAAAAAAATTATAGCAAATTTAAAAATTCGAGCCAAATTTCACAGCACCGCCATAAAAACTTTTTGAAAATCTCAAAGTGGCATTCGATAGTCTACGATTTGACCACGTTTGTCCAACCAAAATTTTCTTTTGTCAAAACTGAGATATGTTATGGCGATGCTGTGAAATTTTGCTATAATTTTTGTTTGAAGGGTGGACAAACAAAAATTGGGCCTGGACAAACGAAAATAATGTGTTGACAAACAATTGTCGTGTCTAATTCATATGAAATGTAGTAAGGTTGTCCCCAAAGACCACCTGCATTATTTTTTTTGTTTTCTAAATATCTCGGTTTTGGAGGGTTGACAAGCGAAAATTTTGGTTGGACAAACGTGGACTAATCGTGGACAATCGAATGCCATTTTGAAATTATCAAAAAGCTTTTATGGCGGTGGTGTGAAATTTGGCTCAAATTTTTAAATTTGCTATAACTTTTTTTTGAAGAGTGGACAAATGAAAATTTGTGTTGGACAATCGTGGACAAACGAATTGCAATTTATTTTTATACAAATTCGGATTTGGCGGAGCTAACTTCACGGACCTCCAACATACCCTGATTAGAATATTTGCATGAATTTTCCGATTTTCTACATTCAGTCATATTCTCGACCGAGATGTCTAATTCAAAATCGAAAAATAAGTTCGCTTTCATTTGATAAATGCCGAGGAATGTCTTAATTGCCATTACAACGAATCTCTTCTCTTCAGACTTCAGATCGCGCGTTGAACGACCTTCATCATCTCGAAAAAAGTTTTCATGGTACTTTCTCCGGGAATGACCGGCGATGAGGTAGTATATAAGTACCTGCCCAGGTGCCGCTCCCAGAAAGAAATGAATCATTCAACTATATTTATTCACGCACAAATGTATATTATTAGATGGATTATATATAGTTACAAATCAGCAGGTATTCTATAGGTTCGAGAAATTACATTTTGAATTAAATATATGAAAAGATCAATCATATGTTTAGCCGGCAATGGGTCCTATGATTGAACGTTTACGTTATCCGTAACGTACATGTTAGGCCAAATTTTAAAAGTAACGAGGCAAGTTCTTATGATGGAAACCTGTTAAATTAGAACATAACAGGCGGAAAATAGCAGTAATGTGTTGGAAAAAGTTTTCCATCGTACGAACTTGCCTTGTTACTGTTAAAACTCGGCCTAACATGTACGTTACGGATAACGTAAACGTTCAATCATACGACCCAGTATCTACAGTGTGACTATTTAAGATAGAAGCAGACGATTGGAACAATTTTTTTAGGGTCTTAGGAGGGTGATAAAATCTACTGCTTCGCAAATCTGCAATAATTAAGCTGCATTTTCAAGGCTTGCTTTGATTATTTTTTACTGTCGAAAATAGCAAAAAATTATTTATTTTTATAAATATATCTAACTACGTCACTGGATTCGTAAGCAAGGGCGTAGATAAGAGGGGGTAATAAGGATAATTACCCACCTAAGTCATAGTGAACACCTAACCCCTGTAGAACCCGTATTTGACAGACGATTGGAATAATTTTTTTAGCATCTTAGAGGGTCAAAAAATCTACTACTTTGCAAATCGTCAATAATTAAGCTGCATTTTCAAGGCTTGCTTTGATTATTTTTTACTGTCAAATATAGCAAAAAATTATATTTTTTATAAATAACTACGCCATTGGATTCGTTAGCAAGGGGTAGATAAGGGGTGGGGGTAATGAGGGTAATTACCCACCCAAGCCATAGTCAATATCATTATTTTTTTAAACGTGTTATGTTAAACAAAAATAGAAAGATAAATAAATACAATAAAAGTTTCCCAAATATTGTCATCTAAAATAAAAATTTGAAAATTAAAATATTGGGACCATATAGAAAACTTTCTTATTATTGGTTTTGTAAAAAAAATTATTTTTGATAAAAGTTCTGCATGGTCTAAAAATTTAAAATGCAGCCATCAGATATCAATTTTTTTAAAGCCATATACGAGGTTTGTCAAAAAAACATGAATTTTACTCAAGAGTAAAGTATCTTTATTCTTTACACGACTGATAAAATTTATTATTTGAGGTTGTATTGTAGGTTTTATACCATGATTGACTCTTTAAAAAAAAATAACTTTTTTCCTAATATTAGTAATAAAAAAGTTTTCCCTATGCCACCAACTGTCTACGTAAATTGGCGACATATGATAACTTTTTTATTAATATTGGAAAAAAGTTATTCTTTATAAAAAGTCGAGCATAGTTTAAAACCTAAAATACAACCATCCGATATCAAATTTTATCAGTCGTATAAAGAATAAAGGTACTTTACTCTTGAGTCAAATTCATATTTTTTGACAAACCTCGTATATGGCTTAAAAAAATTGAAATTTGATGGTTGCGTTTTAAGTTTTGGACCATGCAGAACTTTTTATCACGAATAATTTTTAAGTAAACACTGTATATATATAGGGTGTTTCAGAATAAAGTACCGCAAATTGAGGGATTCAGTTTTCATTCTACAGGATAATAAAGTGTATTACGTAATTTTCTAAATATCTTCAGGTCTGCACAACATACGGCCTCGGGCCGCTTGCAACCCGCCATTGTCGTTTTCTTGACCCTTTATCCCTTTATCAATTTGGCCTGTCTACGTCAAACTATATATTTTTCAGTAACAAAATGGCATTTATGTATTATAATTGTTTTTTTTTAAGCTCGATAGAAGGACCTGGTTCCAAGGGCGACCCCAGGGGGGGGGGGGCATGCCCCCCCAATTCTTACGATTTATGAGCATTTTATTCAAAAAAATATGCTATAAATGGAATGTCCTCGCCCCCTCCCGAAAATTCGTCTTGTAGCCGCCCTTGCCTGGTTCATTATAACCTGACGACCTTTTTTTAAGACCTTAATCCCCCCCCCCCCAAATAATTTACATCCATTCTTAGCCCTCGTACACCCACGGTTTATTTGAACTGGCCCTTTGAAAATTTCAGTTGTGTAGGCCTACCTTGCGTTAAAGTCTTTATCTTAAAAATATGTATATGTTAGTTAATCGTTATTATAATATTAGTTAACACACTCTACTTCGATAAATGACAATAACCCATTGACGTATAATCAAACGTTTTATATTTCCAAAAGTTAAGATTAATAATTATTCCTCACGCAAATTGTCACAAAAAGGGGACTCTTGGTTGATCTCTGTAGAACATTCCATTTCCGAGATCTTTCAGTTTTAGTTCTACAAAAACATGAAGTCTATGTACAATGTGATACACACGCCGTAATAAATATTACCACACAATTTTTTTAGAATAAAAAAATTTAAAAAAATACAATTTTTCCAATATCACGATTACTACAATACTGGTGGCAAAATAATACACTTATTTATTTTAAACAGTTTAATTATTTTGATTTATATTTACTAAATATACCAACTTATTTTATAACTAATTTATTTGTAATGAAAACTACACTTATTTGTACTTACTTTAACAATTTATCTTCGACAACATTTCCGAGTATATCTAAATTAACGATAAAAGAAACCACTTTTCTACAAATTATGACACTCTAGAAAAATCCAGTCTTGTCTCAAGGATTATGATTCCTTGTCTAGAAGTCTAGAAGCCAGCGGATAACAGTAACCTCTAATTTAAAAATTTCAGCCACTGCAAACCATTTTAATTTAAATCTTTGATAGTCCTGTTTATAGAGGAGGAAACAGGGGATGGTATGGAGTGATATGGGCAAGTTTCCATAATGTCGATATTTATTAACAAAGGCGTTATAAAACAAAAAGGTTCATAACTCCCTATTTATTTTGTCAACCATTCTTTTTTTTTGTTAAAATTAGGAAGTTTTATCATTTGGCTTTTAAGCAACTATAACAAGCACCATTCTCACTGAGACATTTTTAGTTGTTCTTTATTATCTGTGGAGTATCGTATAATTTTCTAATTGTTTTGTGAATGTCTTGGTTGCTCTGTTCGACTTAGTTTTAACGTTGTTAAATATATTTTAGACATTTTAAATTTTGTTTTAGTTTTAAGACTGTACCATTTGGAATTGTTAAATCTGTAGTGACAATAAATAAATCTAGGTGGAGTTCTCAAAAAAAGTGCTTTAAGCACCATAAGACTTTTGGAAAAGTAATTTCCAGAGCAAGCACTATAATCCCTTTGGAAATTCAAAGTGCTTACATTATGTTGGGAATGGAGTGTTAATATACTGCGACCTAAAAGATCTATTGTGCCCCCTTCTGTCGCTAATGCACCAAGGAAATGTCTCAATGCCTATAACGACCCTTCCAATCCTATTTTCAGAGCAAGCACTAATCACTTTGAAAATTCAAAGTGCTTACAACTACTAATTACCAAGGAAAGTACCTAATTGCACAAGTCAATTACCAAGCACCAATAATTACTCAAAAAATGTTTAAATCATTGTTGATTACTTGCGTAGGTGTTTGCAAGCATTATTTTCTTAAATAAATTACTAAGCAATAAAAAATATTTTTGTTCAGTACGATTCATATAATCAAAAAGTCTTTAGATTATGATTAACAGATAAAAATGATAGAAAAAGTTATATCATAACTTGTTGCCAACGAAATACAGAAAAAATCAAAGTTTGCACTTTTCCTAACTTTTCTACAATGCGGACCTTTTAGAAAAATCATGTATATAATTAAAATTATAGAGAATAACATCACAATCTCTTATTGAAAGAATGTTCTGCTATAATAATAAATAAATAAATAACATACAAATATACCTTAAAGTAGAAATAAATTACTATTAAAAGTACTTGTGGTCATATTTTGATAGGCAACCCAGTAAAACTGTATTTCTCTATCAATAATTATCTATTAATTTGTATTTTGATTAAAAAACAGATGAGTGCAGAAATCATATGGTCAGATCTAGTATTATAAAACTTTTTACTTTCATCTAAACCGATTTTAAAATAATTCTGGTCTGTAAATTAGACAACCCACTTTACATTGAAGTGTACGACGTGTTGCATTCCTACTAATTTTTTATACATTTTAAAAACACTATTTTAGACCAAATTAGGCATTCCAAACTGAATGGCTACCAGTGGGTTTTGACGGGTTATGATATGGCAAAATTATGGCAACCCTGTAGACCTGGTGATTTGACAAGGTCAATGAAATAGATAGTTACATAGATTGATTATCCATATTTTTCAAAATAAACATAAGAGTATGCCTTGAAGTAAAAATGTAAGAAATTATTTTTTTTTTAAATATCTAAAGACTAAAAATTGGTTTTAAAACACATTTTTGCTAAACCGATTCAAATTAATAAATATTTGCCAGGCAATATGGCCCGCTCGTAAACGACCAGTTTTGAGCAATCTATATAACTATATATGTATCATTGACCCTGTTAATGACAACATGACAACAGGGTTGCCATATCTAAACTGTCATTACCCACTGGTAGCCATTTGGACAGGTCGTTGGAATGCCTAATAAAAAAATTATTATTGCGGAGAACCATCAAATTAGTAATTAAAAACTTCAAAACATGCGAAATTCGTTTAAAAATACAAAAAGAAAAAAACAACCGAAGCCAATAAAATAAGGAGAAAAAGCACAGAATTACTAAACTATGTCAATTATCATAAAAAATAAACAAAACTGTATAAAATAATAACAAACGTATTTAAACAATAAAAAACACTAACCACCGTAAGATGGCGCTACTTACCTTTTTATTTTACTGAATCTTGTGCCAAAAATGTTGTGTATCTAATGGAGAGGGGGGATAAAATGAAAACGAAATAATGGGAAGACGCAATAAATTTATATACAAAAACAAAATAAACACATCGAATATATAAAACTATAATTTTTTTACAAGTTAAATACAAATAAATGCTTAAAATCAATAATACGTTAATACACTGCGAGAAAATTGATTTAAAGAAAACATGTAGTAATGTTTGGATAACAAAATTATTTTAAGATTACTATAAATACACTCTTTAGGTTTAACACATTTTTGCTTGTTTTATAAGTTATTACACATATTTAGAGTACTTAATATACCTACGATAAGAGAAATTGTAAACAATTTCTTGAATGAAAATAAAAATTAGTGGGATTTTTTTCATTTATGAATCTGCATTCGGCTCAATTTTCGTTATTATTTCCCAATATCTATCTCTAACAGTTTTTTTATTATAAAAAATAATTTCAAGAGGTTGTATTCATTAGATTATATGTTGTTTTGATAGTTTTTGCTACCGAATTAGTAAAAAAAGTAAAAATCCATCAACAAGGTCAAGGTAAAACAATTTAAATCTCAAATACAGTTAGAAATAGGTATAAAGAGTATTAAATAAAGTTGAGTAGAATATTATTATATAGGGTGAATCATACCTAATGGAACACAGACTATTTGGACCGAAATGAATGATTTTATTTTTACCTTTTGAAAATCTACACTGTTTAATAGCGTATGATGCATATATCTGTAAAAATAAATCATAACATTCTTGTTTTTATGTTAGAAACATCCGAGATATTCGAAACTTTAACAAACATAATGACTACTCAAAATATGCAAACACCTCATACACACAAATTTAAAATTTCAAACATCTGATAAAGTAATAAATAAGAAAAATGTCTTCCGTGAAAAATAATACGTAAAAACATTGAAAGGCGTGCTGTAAAAAAAATTCATAAAATACGCTGATGTTCCAATCATTCCACCGAGCCCGAGATTCATTTCTGGACCGAATCATTGTACGAGGGCGATTTGAAAAATTCTCTTAACCTAACATTGTTGTAAAATGCATCGTCCACGTGAAGGGAACGTCTGTCAAGCACCCGCGCCATCTGTCTTCATTGCTGTAAACTGTCTCATTGGTGACAAGTGACGTAATTACGCGTATGCAGTAGTGACGCATAAAAAAACTAGTGACGTAATGAAAAAGTTATGTAAGTCCAGAGAGTCCTCACACCTGATTGTATAAAATATTCTCTAAACATTTTAAATTAGAATACAGGATGTTTTTAAAGTTGAGTCATTTATTTTAACAGCTTGTAGAACTCGTCAAAAGAAGTCGATATACCAAAAATCCCCTAAATAAAAGTTGCATATTAAAAGAAATAAAAAGGAATTTCAAAATTTTAAAACTAAAACAAATACAAACTGTTTATCCGCATATTTTAATATTCCTGACCACTGCCAAGTAAAAACTTATCGTTGTTTGGTTACTACGACAATTTTACTTATCTAGGTATAGCTATTTTTTTTGTTTTACGGTTTTTCGATTAGTTACTGGTATCAAGCGTTTAGTTCGTATCACTTTAATTTTTTTGATATTTTGTACGGAAAAATGGCCCACGTTTATGGAAACAATGAACTAGTGGACATAATACTAACATACGGAGAGTGCCAACAAAATGCAGCCGCAGCATGTCGCCTTTACGCGGAAAGGTTTCCATTAAGAAATCATCCGGCTCCACGGATGTTTGTAAATTTAGTTATTCGACTTCGTGAGACAGGATACTTGAAAGAACAACGACGGGGTCACGCTGGAAGACCTGCTCCACCTGAAATGGTAGAAATTAAGGAAAATATTTTGGAAATTGTGGAAAATTACCCAACAATAAGTACCAGAGCCATAGCAACTAAAGTCGATGTTTCCCATAGTAAAGTGTGGAAAACAATACGGCAGGAACAATATTATCCTTATCATTATCAACGGGTACATGCATTACAACCTGAAGATCATTCTAGAAGAGTTGAATTTTGCCAGTGGTTTTTACAACAGTTGAACAGAAATGAAGATTTTACGAAAATAATTTTAGCTACAGACGAATCCACATTTACACGAAATGAGATATTCAATTTTCACAACAATCATGTTTGGGCAGTAGAAAATCAGCATGCCGTAAGAAGATCTAATTTCCAACATAGATTTTCATTAAATGTTTGGGCTGGTGTAGTAAATGGTATGCTTATTGGACCATACTTTTTTCCACCTCGGCTAACCGGTGACATTTATTTAGATTTTCTTCGACACCATCCGCCCGAATTTTTAGAAGATGTTCCACTGAATGTTAGGCAGGATATGTGGTTTCTACATGACGGAGCTCCACCGCATTTCAGAAGAGTTCGTGCATATTTGAATGAACAGTTTCCGAATAGATGGATAGGGAGGGAGGAATGGACCCGTTTCTTGGCCTGCACGCTCTCCGGACCTAACGCCTTGTGATTTTTTCTGTGGGGTTATTTAAAACAGTTGGTGTATCATCAGGGCCGACTAGAGGGGGGGTAGCCGGGACTAATTCCCGGGGCCCGGACTCAAATGGGGGCCCGGCAGCGGTATAAGGGGGGCAAGACAACTGGATTTTTTGTTCTGTATGAGAAATTCGACACAAGACGAGAGGGGAAGTTTAATGCAAGCAGAGGAAAAGTTTTTGCGCTTGAAGACTTTTTTTTTTAGAAAAAGTAATTCAAGTAGGGGAGAAAAAGTTTTTGGTAGTTTTTAGTTGAGGACCTTTTTTTTAGAAAAAGTATTTCAAGTAGAAGAGGAAAAGTTTTTGTTTGAAGAGCTTTTTTTTATCACAGGGCCCGATCTAGAGAATTGTCCTGGGGCCCGGCCTGGCTCTCGGCGGCCCTGTGTATCATGATGGAGAAGTAAATACTGTGGAAGAACTTCAAGGCCGCATTGTAAATGCTTGTGATGTTATTCGCAGACATCCGGATTTTATTTTTGAGGCCTGTCAGGAGTCGTGGGTATGCCGAGCAAGACTATACAATAATCGGACAAATGCTGACAATTTTGAACAATTTTTGTAAAAATGGAATACATTTTACCGATAAAAAATGTTTTTAATTTTAAAAAACCTATAACTCCCTTATTATGCAACTTTTATTTAGGTGATTTTTGGCATATCGACTTCTTTTGACGAGTTCTACAAGCTGTTAAAATAAATGACTCAACTTTGAAAACACCTTGTATATCAAAAAGTAACCTAACTTTAAAATTATGGATGTACTCAAGAGTGTGCTCTTTCATAATCCTTCGTAATACATACAGGGCGTCATTGAAAATGTTGCCGTAACGGTAGCTTAGAATGACAAATAGGGTAGTGCGATGAAAAAAGTATGTGGAATTATATTCCTTTATTCAGTCTCATACTCCAAAAATTCAAGATTCCAACTTAAATTTTAGCAGAAATAAACTCATCCGAAGTTTTCGCGAGTATACCAGGTTTATTAAATGTACATTCTTTATTATCGAATGTTTTATACATATACAGGGTGTTTCCGAACTTGGCGCCCAAATTAGTAGGGGTGGTAGTTCGCATAATTTGAGACCGATTCGCAGATTTCATTTTTCCAAAATATTTCAAATAAAAATAATTAATAATTAATTAAAAATTTTAAACAGGTACGGTCCTGCACAGCGACGGGTTCGCCTCGACTCCGCTTTAAATCGACAAAATTGCAAGTCGCATCTGTTCTTGAGTTGTAAATCCCGATGAGTAACCGATCATGCGACTGTTGCGCTACGCGATCAGGATAGGACCCGCTCTTTGATTTTTTTATAATGGCTCTATTTTGTTAATTATAATTTTTTTTGAAAAATGAAATCTGCTAATCGCTCTCAAATTATGCCAACTACCGCCCCTACAAATTTGGACGCCAAGTTCGGAAACACCCTGTATAATTGTAAATAAGTAAAGACTTTGCTCAATAGCCCTTTGGGAATATCCAAAAAATACAGTACTGTCATGAAAACCATTTTCCACTAGTCCGATCCTGCTATAATCCCTTTCATTTATAAACCAACTCCTGCGGTTGTCAGTTTATAATATATAACCCATCCTGCTGATCAAGTTTTCTCAAAAAAGCCCATCTCTGCCTTATTTGAGCCTTTAGGGACATCCATTTTTTCCGTTACCAAGAATATTCAATTAACTAAGTCAACCTCCGAAACCCTCATGATACGCCCATGGTCACCGCCAGTCGAAATGAATTATCACTCTAGAATGTATTGGACCCATCGATGAATGATAACGAAACAACAATTCTGGTGGAGGTGCCGATTGTTAGCCAAAAAAGTCTGGAATATTCTAGAACGTCATACAGGGTGTTTTTTTAATATTGCGAAAAAATTCAGAGGCGTGTTCCTTGGACGAAATGAAGCAAAAAAGTTCCTATGAACATATGTCCAACGCCTCTTAGATTTTGAACTACTGGGTGGTAACGTTATTTTTAATGTTTATCAGACAGGCATGTTTCAATTTTTTACCGGAAAAAGGTAACTTCACAAAAAATGCTTCTCCCAAACTCAAGGATCTTCAATTGCAATACAGTAAATACTATTAAATTAAAAATTTAAATTTTAACGATAGGGCATTGCAGGAAAATGGTTTTTATTTTTTATGCGAAAACCATGCATCAAGCGAAAAAAGACCAAGAGACCAGATATGCTATAAAAGAAAGAATTCAAAAATGTTTTTTTATTACAAGAAAAACCAGTGGCGTACCGTTTTTATAAGAAATATTCAGTTCAAATCCCGCATGAACGCCAACGGCGAAAGTAAAAGTTTAAATTGTGTATCGGAAAATGGCTTTGGATGCATACAAACTGCGTACCAATTTTCAGAAAAATATCTACAGGGGTATTAAATGTATCGCAAAAAATAAGTTTTTTTTCTTATAACTTTACCACCCTGTAGTTCAAAATCTAAGAGGCGTAGGACATATGTTCATAGGAACTTCTTTACTTCATTTCGTCCAAGGGACACGCCTCTGAATTTTTTCGCAATATTGAAAAAACACCCTGTATAGACTTCAGTTTTGGTTAAGATATCACACTGATATAGTAAATATGGTCAATATAAATTAGAATATCAGTAAAAGAGACATAAATTAATGCTATATTTAGTACTAATAGAGTTATAAAATAAATTAAACCATTTAAATAATAAAAACAAATGTTACATTATCTTAAAACGTCTATATATAATTAATCTAACAATAGTTACCCCCTGATTAAAAGTATTAACGAATTCAATTTAAGCTGAGAACTTTTGAAATCGCCCTCGTGTGTTGCACCAGAAAACGTTCAACGTTCGCCGGATAGAAGGCCGTACGTGGTTTTTTTTTTGTAAAGATAATTACAAATATATATTATAAAACAGTCTTGAGCCATATATGTTTGGCATTAGAAGAATGTCACAATGTATTAGCCATCATGCAAATGCTGTCCGATATATGGAGTAATAAGAGTTTCACATAAAAAACTCCTGCGTGGAGTGAGACAACGTAAGTCATGCATTTGGTGGCCTATCCAGACAGCTGATTTCTAACACCCGCAACCCTCTCATACTGGGATCCGTCAGTTTTAATCCTCTTGGTTCGTATACTCGTTCATTTTGCTCTGCTATGTATTTAGACACTTTTTTCAAACACTAAAAAAATTATTAACTGTTAACAATAGTTCTGATGGGCAAAGGTAAACGAAAACCTGGTGGGTTTTTACTAAATTTTGTACAATCTTTATTATAAAGACATTATAACAAGTTGTAAAGTACTAAGTAAAAAAAGAAAATAAAATAGAAAATATAAAAAATATAAACAAAATAATAAAATTAAAAATATTCAACAATTACATATTAACATATAAGTTTTTTATAGCTCTTTTAAAAACAGGAAGAGAATTATGGACAATATCAATATTCTGATGTTTGTTAGCTAATCGTAAAATTCTGGATATTGTCTCATTTTGTCAATAGTTAGTGTAATGAAAAGGTATACGAAATAGTTCAACATTCCGAGTACGCCTTTCATTTACATTGAAAAGTATCAAGTTTGATAGTTCGGAATTGGATATAATACCATTTAAAATTTTATATAAAAAACATAAGTCAAATTCTATTCTCTTGTACTCCAATGCTTGCATGTTTAATTGGAAAATATTTTCATAATTAATATCTATTCCGTTTATGCCCATTTTTAAAGCACAATTCCGCAAAAATTTTCGTTGTACTTTCTCAATGTTATTAATGTAAATAGCATAATTGGCAGACCAAACAGAGCGGCAGTATTCTAAGTTAGACCTGACCAAAGTCGAGTACAGCAGTTTAAATGTATTAATAGAAAAATGTCTACTGTTCCTCTGAATAAATCATAACATTTTAAATGCCTTAGAGGTTATTCGACTAATGTGAGTGTTAAAGGAAAGCTTACTGTCCATAATAACTCCCAAATCGCGAACATTATGTATGAATAGTGAACTGAAGAGGTAATTCTACAAAAGGTGAACTAATGATATTTTTTAACATTTAAGTACAACACATTTTCATCACACCAACGGCAGTGGACTTACGTCCTATTAATATATTATCTATTTAAATCAGCTGGTAGTAACACAGCATCTGTTGGAAACTGATCTAAATATTTTCACATCATCAGCCAACATGAGATATTTACTGTTATAGATGACACTAGAAAGATCATTAATAAATAAATTGAATACCAATAGACCCAAATGAGATCCCTGCTGCACACCTGAAGATACTGTAATTGCCTCCGTATTTGCAGTTGCCATATTTAACATATTGAATCCTGTTACGAAAAATAACTATCAATCCAATTTAATATAATATCACCAAACCCATATCCTCTTAGTTTAGCAGTTAGTATGTCATGGTTGACTCTGTCAAATGCTTTTGAAAAATCTGTATAAATGGAGTCGATTTTAAGGATTGTACGATGAAATAGTTATAGTTCATTAAATTTGTACAAGAAGACTTATCTTGACAACACCCATGTTGTTGGTCTAATATCAGATGTTTAGAACCGAATTTTAAATATTAATTGATAATTATTGTTAGTATAATTGTCTTAGTATCTAATATAAATCAGATCAGAACGTTAATGATTTTCCTATTGTTAAAAATGATAATGTAAGTCTTAAAAAGTTTAATCCTATTAGTTATGATCATTTAAAAGAAATTGTTTTTGATATGTTGAATAATGGAAGTCCAGATGAAATTAATGTACTGTTCTTAAAAAAATGTTTCCAAAATATTTAAAAATATAATAAATTCCTCATTAGAAACTAATACAGTTCCAGACAATCTAAAAATGTCAATAATAACGCCAATAGCTAAGGTTGAGAATTCAAATAGGGCAGTGGACTTACGTCCTATTAATATATTATGTAGGTAGTCATATTTGACCAAAGACTGACGTGGAATCAACATCTCAAAAAACTTACATACAAAATTACAATAGCTCTCATAAGCCGTAGAAGAATATGTGGGAAAAACTGGGGTCTAAACCCCAAAATGACCATATGTTTATACACAAGAGTGATAAGACCCATGATAACCTATAGCGCAGTGGCGTGGGTAACCAAAACTGCGCAGGCAAGTGCAATAGGCCAATTCACAGGCATTCAGCGGCTTGTCTAAGTGCTACTGGGGCCATGCTCACTATGCCAACTGCAGCAATGGAGGTATTATGATAACGCTCATGATAATCTAAGGCTTACAGAAAGATGTGACATAAAAGAACTAAGTGAGGAAAATTTGTTTGAGTGTTGTGCTGCAGAAATTAAAATAAATGGTCTGTGTTATGTAATATGTTCTGTATACAAACCTCCAACAACCTAGATTCTCTACTTTATTGAAAATATGAATCAAATATTAGACAAAGCTTGTCAGGATAATAGGATAGTCTTGTAATACAAAAAAGAGCAATTCGAATATTGGCTAATCTAAAGCTTACAGAATCATGTAGAGGTCCCTTTAAAAATCAAAATTTGTTGACAGCATATGCTAGTTACGCATATGAGTGTATTATGTTTGTGTATAAAAATAAAAGTATATTCAACGAATATATAGCACACCACCTTCACAACACAATGTTTAGAAATAATTTTTGTCTACCAACGCATAGAAGTACCCCACTGGAAAAGGGATGCTGTTACAAATGTTTGCAATTTTATAATATGCTTCCTGATCTTTTAAAAAATACTAAGAGCCTATCAGCTTTCTAAAATAAGGTCAAACAAATTTTGATTTCTATTGAGCCTTACAGCTTAGATGATGTAAACGAAGTGATTGTAAGTTATTATTATTTGTAAATCAACAGAAATCTATACCTGTTTTTTAAAGATCATGCAAACTATATAGTTAAAATCAACTACTTGTACCGGTGCTCAAAATTTATTAATAAATGGTCATTGATTCTTTTATATAATAGTATAATTTTGGCTCATTTCACTTATTGTGCCACCATTATGTATTTACTTAATCAGAATGAAACCAACAGACTTCAAAAATTACAAAATAGAGAGCAATGAGGATATTATTGTCATGTAATAAAAGCACCAATATATTTTGGAGGTTACAAAATTTACAATGGCTTTCTATTAAAAACTATGTTCTCTACTTTAAGATTCATTTATAAAATTAAACATGGACTTGTTCCCTCTTATTTGCTTGATAAAATCAATTACAACTTTGACCATCATAACTATAACACAAGAAATAGATTTAATTTTCATATTCCACAAGTTAAATATAAATTTTATATATACATATATTTGTTTTGTTTGTAATTTTATTTAATTGTAATTAATAATAAAATTATGTATAACCATCATGTTCACACCCATAATACAAAACTTAAAAATGATTTTCATATTAGTACCGTCAACACCAGTCATGCTCAAAATTCAATCTTTTTTTAAAGGCCTACAGCAATTTAATGACTTGCCAGAATATCTAAAGAAATAAGAATCAATTAATGTATTTAAACGTAAACTAAAACAAAATGTGTTAGATTTAAGTAGGTAATTTATGTATTGAAGTATTTGTTATTAATATTATTATTCTATGTATGTGTGTTGTTTAATTATATTTTATTTTATGACTACAGTTATTGCATATTGACTATGTATTAGTTGTTTTTTGACTAAATAAAGGATTTATATAAATATGGCGTGTAAAAAGAAACACAATTACCTATAAGATAAAATGTTAAAATTCTTGGTGACTTAACCATGAATTTTTCAAGGAATTTTTATAGATCAATATTTAAGTTTAATTTAGATACGAAAAAGACTAAAATTTTTAATTAAAATTGTATTAGCTTTTTATTCAAACATAAAAAAAATTTTATGTTCATATTTATGAAAATAAGTATGTTTCAACAGCAACAAATTCTATTAACTGATAATTTATTGGTAAGGTTTTCTTATAAGAATTAAAGATACATGAAGAATGTAAATAATTAGTAATTATCATATTATCCAGTGTTAATCTTGTTGTATTCATAATTTTTTTTATATCATTGAACAAATCCTGGACTCAAAAAAGTCCATTTGACAAATCAATACCTGAGATAAACTGCACTGTCATTCTAGTAGTCAACATTCAGTAGATCAGATTGAATGTTCTTTGGACACTTTTTGTACTCCATTTCATATTATTATATTTCAATAATAAATGCAGTTAGACACCCAATTATTATCACAATATTTATGTATTTTTACTAGTAAGACTATCAAGCAGTTTGTTCTGTTGATTGTAAAACAGTATTTATCAATAACACATATAAAAAATAATGAATAAATGAATGGTTGTGCAAAATTTAGTAAAAATCACTTAGTTTCCATAACATTTACCCAATTTTTGGTTATTCAATTAATTACCCTTTCATAATGTGTTTCCTTGCAAATATAAATTAAATAAGCCGTCAAGCAGGCGAGACATCCTTCGCAATAAGTGGAACAAGTTGCTTTTTCAGCTTCAGCAAAATAAGAATTCAGTCTATTTACAGTGGTTTCGAAGGCTTGCCGTTCCAGCTGAAAACGCCCACTTTAAAATAAAATATATAAAATATCGAATCGTACAGCTTACCCTGCCCTCGAGTTCTTGTGGGAACCGATTTTGGAATTTTACCAACGTTCCTTCGCTGTAGTCTCTTTGGATGAACACTTTTAGGCATTGCGATTGTGCCATCTGTTCGGTTTCACCAGTTCTGCCGCCATTGTGGTGATTGCTCATCTTTATTTGACCTATTTTGTATAAAATTAATATTAAAATTGAACAATCTAAGAATTTAATTGGTAAAATAAAAGTAAATCAACAAACTGCATTCGACATTTTGTACGTCACATTTGATGAGTGGATGACATGAACGTCAGACGTCAGTTTAGTTGTCAAATGAACATGGCTAAATACTTATACAGGTACCGTGCCAATAAATTAAAAATAAAAGAAGAAATACAGGGACGGCTTCACTTCTCAACTACAAGGTATTGAAATTCTGGGTCGCCACGCAAAGAGCGTATTCTATACTTTTAAACTGGAGGAGCGAATCAAAAATTCGCATTAACACAGAAAAATGTTACTAGATATCATTTTTAACCGACTTCAAAAAGGAAGAAGTTCTCAATTGTAATATTTATATATTTTTTTTGTATGTTCACTGATAATTCTTTAACACGGTGTCCGATTTCAACGATTCTTTTTTTGTTAGAAAAGGGGTACTTCAGGGGTGGTCCTATGTCAATTTTTCAAAATCTAATAATGGGTCCATTAGAAAATCCTCAAACTCTTCATTTTTTATGTATGTTTAGCGGTAATTCTTTACCACCTTGTCCAATTTCTGATTCTTTTTTGTTACTAAAGGGGTACCTCAGTGGTAGTGCCCTATAAATTTGGTCAAGATGTGGTGATGGCATCTGCACGATTTTGAAGTCGGTTTTTTTAAAATTATTATTTTTATAACTTGTAGCGGTAAATTTAAATCTGACTTTTGTCACATTGTAACCAGCGACTAGCTATGTCCAAGGGGTTAAACAACAACATATATAAATTCGGGCCTCAATAGCGTAAAATACTTTTTTACCTGGTTTCATAGACCTTAACCGTATATAGGGCGTCGTTGATACTGCAATACGAGCTATGTCATGAAAAACTAATTTTACGTATTACCAGATAATATAAATTCATGTTTGGTATGGAATATTGGACATAATACAAATTGCAATGCATGAAGCACTGTTGGTTGCATACTTTTAAAAAAATTAAGTGAATTTTTGATATTATTGACACAGTACGTCTTGTATTTTCAATGACGAAGGGTTAGACTCTTAATGTAGGAACTTAGAAAGACTGAAGGAAACAATGGTTTCTTAACATAAATATAAATATATGCTAAACAATTATACAAAACGTCACAACTCGACATACACAAATTTGGGCTCACTACAATAAAAACTGTTTCTAAAGTTGACACTTTAAAAAGGTCCAGTCAATTAAATAGTTACAAAAATAATCCAAAAAATACTAAAAACCATGTACAAACGTATAAACAATACAAGAATTTATAAATATCTGATCCGGTAATGACGTAACACAGTGAAACATACATACTAGATGGGATTGCCCAATCCTAATAGAGAAGTAAAGTATCCTTGGATATACCTAAAAGTCCTATTTTAAAAGCCTTTTTTCAGGATCACCCCTTTAAAAAATGAACTTACCAACTATCAGAGGCACATGTCACAACTCTTGATTAACCGTACAAAATCGCGAATCAAAATAATAAAGATTCTTAGCCTTCGTGACCAAGATTTGCGACCCCAATCCTCCACGATGAAAATCCTCTACCAGGAGGGTCTCCGCGTTTAAATTAAACAATATTTATTAACAATTTAATAATGGGTATGACCAGAGATAACAGAGATATAACTCATTCATTAATAAAATATAATATTCACGATGCCAAGATTAATTCGACAATCAATACACTCTATTTGTAGGTCCGCGGCGAGGAGACGAAAGGTGAGAAGTAAGAGAGGGGATAAAGAGAAGGATTTTACGCAGATACAACTTTATTTTATCAATGAATAAATGTGTAAGCTTATAATAAATAACGTAGATAACCATGCCGGTGTAAGCCCTGTAGAGGTATGTATTGGAGACATTTAATAAACATATTTTAAAAATGTTTTATTTTTTTATTTATTAATATATCTTAAATTTATTTATTAATCATAAGCAAAATCAACTCTCCACATTAGACCCGTTATAACTTTATAACAAAATAATTCCTCAAATTTGGCACTATCAACCTAAATTATTTTATAAAATAAAAGTTTCGAACTTACTAGTTCTATACTTCATTTTATAAAATAATTTAGACGGAAATGATTTAAAATTAATTTAGTACTACCTACTATTAAAAATTACAATTTAAATTTACCGCCATCTGTCAATTGTCATATTAGTTCCTACTTCAAACCCAAGGTGGCGCTACTTTGGTTTAAAAGTCTAACATTTGCGTGGGGTCCAAAGAAGTAGAGAGGGTAGAACGATAAAGTACCGTCTGCGCATCCATTACGAGTGTAGACATTATGCGTGTTTCAACCTTCCACTCTTATACATGTAAATGACAAGGAGAGGTTGCCCTAAAGCACTGTAAACAAATTCCAGGATTGGCTCTGTTTAGCGATTATGTTCATGTTCAGCTCTGTTTTTTGTTTGTTTTGTGGCTGTTGTAAGCTTTTTTGCCATCAATTATTTGTTATCTTGCGTATATTTGTGATTTTTTGTGCTTTTATTTCAATTTAGTATTTAATTATACTTGTTAATTATTTTCCGATGCACTATTTTATAGTTGTTGCACAAAATGTCCGTCCCTGAATCTTGTTTACAAAATGTGCAAAACGAAATTGTGCATAGTTTCTAGACTTTTTCATTGACAGTTATCATTCTACCCCTCTCCACTTCATTGGTGGGGTCTCTAGAGGATAGGTGCTTTGTGGATTCCACCGTTGTGTTAAACGAAGTTTAAAACACTAAGTGAAGATTAAAATGACATTTTCACATTGTCATTTTAATCTTCGTTTAGTAATTTAAACTTCGTTTAACTCGACGGTGGAATCGGTCCTAATCTAACCAGATTAGAAAAGATTCAAAATAAGATCCGTGCTTATTTATGATTGTGTTCACTGACCAATAAAAAGATGTAAAAATAACGGATATTTTTCTAAATCCGTTGCCTGTATAAACTTAAAAAACTGGAAAAGTTATAATAATAGGACTCAAATGGAAGGTGTATATATGTTGTGCAGTCATTTTTACTGTGTAATTAACACTAAACTGTAACTGTTACTAGAGTTCAGTGATAATTAAAATCAAAATTGATGTTTTTTTTTTTTAATTCCTGGCTTTTGATCGTTAGATTCTAATATAGGTATAGCTGTCAGATAAACTGAGGTATAGCCACAGAATACCTACAGCTAAAAAATGGCCCTTATAAAAACGTATTAATTGTATTTGGGTGTACTAGTGTACTAGAACCTTTGAAAAGGGAATAAATTTAGTACGAACATGCTAGAACTGGCAACGCTGTTCACGCAGGTTTGCCACTTGCCAGAACATTTTTTTTAAGAATATCAATTAGTATTGTGTGTTGCCTATGAGTAGTTTTATTATTATAATTTGAAGTATATTTCCTCCATGGTATAATACTGAAACAGGGAAAACTGGAGTGAATTAAAACACTACTAATAACTTAATAAATATATTTGATAAAAACATCAATAAAATATTATCTCGCTTATTATAAAATGTAATTTTTAAGAAAAATATAAATATAAGCGCGATGTACATACATTATATATGAAAACAGTAAAAATGTACGGGGTTTTTTAAGTTACAAAAAAGAAAGGAATAGAGAGCAAAAATAGAATTTGACAGTATCAATTTTGAAATTAAAATACCCTGTACCAATAACATATTTAATTTTTTTAAACGTTACACTGAACAAATACAAAGGATGTAAATCGATTATATATACAGGGTGGCTCACGCTCAACGGGACGGAGCTTTATGGGAAAACGACCAAAGATATAAAAAATTCGTTTGGGAGGAATACGTAGGTTACAGACGGCTACAATTTAAAATTTGTTAGATGTATACAGGATGTCCCACATAAGAAAAAAAAATTAGTTCATTAAAAATTATTCAAACAAGAGTAAACAATTAATTTCTGTGAGACTTTTTTTCCTTAAAAATTCAAATAAATCGAAAACTAATAATAACAGTAATAGGGAACCTTTAGTTAACTGACATTATTTTTGATGTAGTTTTTAATTCTAAAATAAAAAACAGGGTGTTCCATTAAAAATAATATAACTTTGTATATTTTCTCTTATGTGGGACATCCTGTATACATCTAACAAATTTTAAATTGTAGCCGTCTGTAACCTACGTTTTCCTCCCAAACGAATTTTTTATATCTTTGGTCGTTTTCCCATAAAGCTCCGTCCCGTTGAGCGTGAGCCACCCTGTATATATCGATTGACACCTGTATTATTTTTTATTGAAATAAAAAAAATAAAGAACAGTTATATACAGGGTGAGTCATAACTATTATTGGGATATATGGAGCAAGCGAAGGTAATTTGGAGGATTAGATTAAGCATAGGCTTAATAAAATGTTTCTGAGGAATAAGATATACAGGGTATTCTTAAATCGTTATCAAAATTTACAAAGATGAGGCATTCCTTTAAAGAAGAAATATTATTTTATTATTTTACACTTTGTTGCAGGGGGCGTCACATGAAATTGGGTGAAATGTTTTTTTGACGAAGTTATTTAGTAATTTTGATTAGAAAATATGATATAAACATCATTTTTTTGTAAAAATTTTATACCTGTTTAAACTTGATAATATCAACCATTTTTTATAAAAATACAAACATTTCAAAGTCGCTGTAAGGGATTTTATAACATAAAAAGTATAGCTACGCCAGTTCTGGGGCAAACCTAATGTAAATTAATATGGTGGTAAGATCTCTAAAATCCCAAAGAGCAATTTTGTCACTAGATTTAAGAATTTTTTAAAATGCAGTTACTTGTTTTTCGAAAGTTGGTATTACTGCTTTTCTTACTGGATTTGTATGTTGGTATCACCGTCTGTCACTAGATTTAGTATCTTTTCAAAAATCTAGTAACTTCAGACCCGATCCTTTTCCCAAAAATGAACCCCCATTACGAACGTATCAAATTTTGACTTCTGCGGGGGTCCGAACCAATGAACTGGAGTGGGGTAGAATGCTTGTCAATAGGCTTTACATGCGACTCTATGGGCAAAGACAGGTTATTTTTCATCTCACTCGGGAGTATTTATTACAACCATTTTCTATTTCACTTTGTTATTGTCTGATCCACCAGCTTGTGGATTGAACAATAACAATGTGAAACAGAAAATGGTTATTATAAATACTCCCGAGTGAGATGAGAAATAAAAATGGCAGCGCACATAGAGTCGCATCTTGTTCTATTGATACAATATGCACATTGGCTTTCTACCCCACTCCAGTTCATTGGTCCGAACCACCGTCTCCAGAACGTGTCACATAACCCTAAATTCCGAATTTTGTTTATTAATCAGAGCTACAAGTTTATTTATTGTTTTTCAGTATAAGTAACAATTTTACACAAAAATTATGTTTATAATAGTATATGTAAATGACCCAATTTCATCATCAGGAATCGCTCATGTGACACATCCTGTAACAAAATGTAAAATAATAAATTAAATATTATTCCTTGACTAAAATTATGCCTCTGTAATGATTTATAAATACGTTGTGAAGTTATTACCAAAGAAACGAGAAAAAAAAATTAACCTAAACACCCTGTATCTTTTTTTACAACTTTTATTAACGAACGTCTGGTCCAATCCTCATACTTGGCTTTACTCTATGCCCCAATAGTTATGACTTACCGTTGTATAATATAGATACATAATTTTTACCAATAATTGACAATTATTTTATAAAAAACAAAACAATAAATAGATTCAAATATTATCCCTAGCTAATAACATTATTATCGTGTTTATTTATATATAATTGGCAAAACTTTAAATATTGTGCATTCAAAAATAAGTGCCAAAATTGCTAATTAAATCACAAATCATTTAGACAGTCCAAAAATACAATTTTATCACTAAAAAAGCCATAAAAATATATTTTTAGAACAATTTATATAAAGTACAAGGTGTTTCACTATATGTCGCATTAGTGTGACGTCAGTCAGTATTGAGTCAAGCCAAAAGAAACCCTTCTGTTAGCTTAATATTCAATTTCGATAAAACGAATAATTTTATTCATTATACACTTGGATAAAGAATATAAAATAAAATTATGATTGCTTATATTATTTAGCTGAACGACTCTTGAGAAATATTACAGCTAGATATACGTAGGAAAAAATTAACTACAATTTAAATTTATATCATGTTATAAAAATAGAAAACATACAAGTTTAACTTTGACATATCTGAACATTTTGAGTTTTAACGATTATTAAAATATTTATTTACTAACTTTACCTAAAAATCCTTAAATTTAATAATAATAGTCCAAAAACAAGTTTGTTTGGCTCATTTTTACGTTGTCACTAATGCATCGCATTGTCTAGTATAAAATGTTTAAAAAAATGGACGTGACATGATAGGAAACTATAATTTCATTAGTTTCGGCATTTCAAGGACATCATCAAGTCTGGTTCAACAAATATTGAACGAACGTTCTTGCAACCGGCTGTTAAACTGTTAAAATACCGAAAACTATAGTAAAACACCAGGTATCTAAATTTAAAAATAGGCGCTAAATATAGATGTTATTTTAAATAAATTAAGTTATATCACAACAATTAGAAATAGAAATATTACTGGCAAGTTATATTTTTAAATTGCTTTTACATGCACGCTTTTAAAATATTAAAAAAAAGTACATTGTAAGAACATAGGCACATGCAGAGCTTGTATTTATGTATTTTCGCATGAATAATCATTATTTTTCGAAATGGTCAGGTTTATTTTTAACAACACTTTAAGTTATGACGTCACGATATAGGCAATTTACATTGCTACTGTCACAAAGAACTAAGGACACATACTTTGATTACTATACGGTGCAAAAGAGAGGTCCGACACGCCCAACATAGGGCGCGGCCATTTTGATTCCTATGCCACAGTTTATAGCTAAAGAATCAGATCGCTCACTCTGCGTCGGCACTTTTGATCTCAATGTTCCAGTTTATACACTGCGCAACTTGGATAATACAATATATGACAACCGCCTATTGTTCAATTTATAATATTGAACCTTTAATAATAATATTTTATAGTTTTTGACAGTTCCTTGATGGTACTACTTTGTAATATATGCACATATATGCATGGACCCAATGTTACATATCTCCAAAAACAACATCTGGCGATATGTATATGAATTTGAATGTTTAGAGAGATTAAACCCTTGCCCCAGCAGCAAGTGAGTAGATGAAATGTAAGTTTCCAAGATCAATTTAGTAACATGGCCATCGAATTCTCGTGTTCATCGATGTCTTCGGTTAAGAGACAACGAAGAAGCCTCTGGAGACTCAAAGACTAAAACAGAGGAGTCGAAGGAGTGACGTAGGATCGGGAGTGATGTTGAATAAGCCTCTGAAGGGTCGAAGATAAAAAAGTGGAGGTTTAGGACTAGAAGAGACGTTGAAAAAGCCTCTGGAGACTCGAAGACGAAGCATGGAACCTGAAGGAGTGACGTAGGGCCATCGACGACGAAGAATGTGCAATAGGAGCAGCTGCTGCATTGTCAAAAAAGCATTAACGAATACCTTCGCTCTTATTTGACGACATTTAACTTGAACTGTCATTGAGCTGTCATTTATAATGAAGAAAAATGCGCAGTTGCATCGCCAAAAGGATTCACGTATATCTTTGTTATTCACATACTTTGATTTTCTTTTACTATACGGAGAATGGTCGCGCTGCGCAGCTTTCTGAGTGCCTTTTAAAAGGAGATAGAAAACATTTTGAACTCTTATTACGTGTTGCCTACATCTTGACGCAATCTTTTTAATAGGTGCGTTTTAATCATCCGCTTCTGCTTAGGAATTGTCGGTTTTCTTGTTTTAATCTGACAGGTTAAAACGACTAAACCGACAATTCCGGAAGCAGAAGCGGATGATTAAAACGCACCTGATATTTTGCTTGCTCCTGTCAGTGTCAGTGAATATTATTTTTGGAGTCACAGTTTATTGCTAAGGAATCAGTTAGCTCACTCGGACCAGTTGAAAGTTCCAAAATAACATCCACTCCAGGGATACAAATTCAGGATACGCAGAAGACTGCTGTTTTATTATAGGCAGTTGTCATATATTGTATTATCCGAGTTGCGCAGTGTATAAACTGAAACATTGAGATCAAAAGTGCCGACGCTTAGTGAGCGATCTGATTCTTTAGCTATAAACTGTGTCATAGGAATCAAAATGGCCGCGCCCTATGTTGGGAGTGTTGGACCTCTTTCTTGCACCGTATAGTAATCAAAGTATGTGAATATATGTAACGCATAAAATTGCCTATGGCTTTATGACACATATTAGGTTCTTTCGTTCGTCCCACTGGTGTAGGAATGAACTACACCAACGTACACTAAACCTTTCGTTCGGCCCGGTGTAAAATCCACTAAACCTTCCTGTCGGCGATGTGGTGTCCACTGGTGGATATTTTCTCCACCAGCTATTTAGCAGGAGTGAATTACACTCGACATGTATATAAGAAATAGGGAGGGAAGTAAACTAAGGTAAATAAGGTGGTGTAACTGGTGTAATTTACACTGGTGTACACTTCACCAATAGCGAACGAAAGAACCTATTGTCACTTGTAAAAGTAATCGCGCAGTTGGCGCTCAACTACCGCCACAATTGCGTCTGTAGCTTTCTGTGAAGAAAGGTGGTCCCTTCAGGAATCATCTCACCTTTGTAAAATCAATGTACTTTAAAATGTTCAAGATCTACTGTGCCAATATGAAGTGTAATGTTTAAATGTTTACAAATGAAGTGAAATTAACTGAATTTGTGTTTTCTTTTATGATTCCACCAACTCAGGAAATACAATCGTGCCCCAAAAAAGGTTTTGGGGCCTCTTTAAGTTGTAATCATTACAGCCTATAATAAAACAGCAGTCTTCTGCGTATCCTGAATTTGTATCCCTGTAGTGGATGTTATTTTGAAACTTTCAACTGGTTAGAGTGAGCTAACTAATTCTTTAGCAATAAACTGTGACTCCAAAAATAATATTCACTGACACTAACAGCATCAAGCAAAATATCAGGTGCGTTTTAATGATCCGCTTCTGCTTCCGGAATTGTCGGTTTAGTCGTTTTAACCTGTCAGATTAAAACAAGAAAACCGACAATTCCGAAGCAGAAGCGGATGATTAAAACGCACCTATTAAAAATATTGCGCCAAGATGTAGGCAACACGTTATAAGGGATCAAAATGGCGGAGTTTTCTATCTCCTTTTAAAAGGCACTCAGAAAGCTGCACAGTACGACCATTCTCCGTATAGTAAAAGAAAATCAAAGTATGTGACTAAGGGTTATATCTGTCGTTTAATTTTGAATTTTTTTTTGGAAAAATCGCAAGAACAGGACAGTGATTCTTATATGCGTACTCAACACGTAACGATTTAAATAGAGAGAGACATTACATACGAATCGCATTCTGTGGAACAAAGATGGTCGTCTCAACACGTGCTAAATTGAGAGATGAGAATCCCAATGCTGGTCGATTTTTATTTCTATAATATCCTCAACTGTCACATGACATTCCTCTCTCCTTTGCCACTCTAACCGATACAATTTAAATAGAGAAAGTATGATACATCACAAAATAGGTGATTGTATAGGAATTACCCAGACAACACACCAAATCCCAGAGATATCCACAGAATATCATTTGTGGATATCCAATATATCCAAAGGATATCAGAAATATCCCGTGGATCTAATATGGATATCCAAATGTCCGTCTATATCCAGAATATAGAAGATATCCTATGGATATCCAGCAAAATATCTAATGGGTATCTTCCAGACAATACAAGAAATCCCAGAGATATCTACAGAATATATTTTGTGGATATCCAATATATCCAATATGGATATCCAACCAAATGTCCGTCTATATCCCAGGATATAGAAGATATTCGGATATTCAGCAAAATATTTTATGGGTATCTTTAGTAGAGGTTCATAAGTAACCAATGATTATTGAATAACGTCGAAAGAAAATATTTTCAACAATCAAAATATTTTCAACAATCTGCCTTTGATTTTGCCCACTAAGGAGAAAGTCATCCTTATTAGGACTCTTCAGCAATAAATGAAAATTCTCGACTCCAGTCTCTAATGGAGTCTGATTGTGATACAATTTCGATCGAACTCAATTACGGCGGGTTGAGCATGAGTAGATGCGAAAGTGGTATCGCCATCTATACTTAGTAAGCAAAATCAAAAATTACATCTATTGGATATCCACGATGGTTTGCGTTCGCGTCTAGACTTTGATATATTTAGTGGATGTCCATGGGATATTGAATACACCTTAAAAAAATTAATTTTAAATATCTGAACGGTACTATTAGCCACAATGGCGAGCACAATGGCGTAATTTTTTAATAATTTGCTATATAATTACTATTATTTGTGGACATTTGAATGTCTATAAATTACATCTGATGGATATAAAATAGATATCCACCATGGACTGGACATTCAGTGGATATTGAGATGTGCAGTATAAATATCCAAAGGATTTGGTGTGCTGTCTGGGTAGGCAATCCAATGTCCTGTCAAAATGGACAAAAATGGCCGATGCTTGGCGAAAACAATAAAGTTTGTTGACCTGAGTTTTTATTAGTATTTGACTGTTATTGTAAATCATACAATTAGTATTCATATATTCTAAATAAATATATGAAATTATGTTATTTTTAAACTAAACACACCGAAAAAAACTCTTAACACTTAAAACATAATACAAACTTAGACTAAAAACCTCACTAGAAGTGTTTTTGTCAAGGGAAGCACGTACTTTTGTTGTTTTCGCCAAGAGTCCACTATTTAAAGTCACGTGATTTAGATTGTTTAATTCAGTAATATGACTGTCAAACCAACCAACATAGATGATTTAAAAACCAGAATAAGTCTTGAAATTAAACAAATCACTCCAGAAATGTTACATAATGTTTTACAAGAATTTCAACGTCTTCTCTATTATTAAGAAATGAACGGTACCAAATTTCAGCACATTATCTAAATTATTTTCATTTAAATTTGTGTTTGAGATATTAAAATGCATTTCCATTTTTTTTTTTTAAGAAAAAATGTTTAAAAATTAAGGTTAATGGATATAGAATTAAAATCCCTTTAAAATGAGGTATCACATTCCTACTCGTTTTATTTAAAAAATTGAAAGGGGTAGTTTTGCCCACCGAGCGGGGTATGAAGGGTCGCAAATTAATTTATCCGTCACTTTAGGACCTCACTGTATATTCAAATAATCGCCATTTTGCACTTAAACTTGATAATGACAGATGAAAAGTAAATAAGAAGAGTAGCTTGAACTCAATTTTCTCTTTACTTTTTACCGCTAAAAATATCAGATATATAGATATATACTGTAATGCGAGCCATTTCATTATTGAGTCATGCTCTAATCCTCTAAGTCCCTCTCTGTCTTATTTTCTCCTCTACAGAAGACATCTTGTTTTCCACATCAACAAAGATTTCATTTTTTAGAGAAGAAATTTTGTATTCCAAGTCGCAAGAAATTTCGATTTTTAAAGAAGATATTTCAGAAGACACTTCCTTCTAAGGAAGAAACTTTACTATCTAAGGAAGAAATGTGGGAAGAAATTTTACTTCCTAAGGAAGTAATATCATCAGCAGTAATTTCAGTTTTCATAGAAGACATATCAGACGAGACTTTGGTTTCTAAAGAGAAATTTTCGTTTTTCACAGATGATATTTCGGTTTTCATATCGGAAGAAATTATAGAAGCGTCATTCGAAAATAGATATGTTTCCGGATCCAAACCTTCATTTTCTGTTGCTTCTTTAAGTCGTTCTGCCAGTTCTGCTTTCTTCCCTGTCGTCTCTAACTCGCGATCTTCTAACTCCCGACGTAGCTTGGTCACTTTTAAATCACACAGTCTTATAGCCATTTTTATCACTATTTATTTACATTATCCCACTTCTGACACCAATGTAGCGTTTGTTTATTATAAACAACAGTTTATTTGAATCTTAATAATTTATTAAATATTTATGTACACATTGAAAATTCTGGTGATGATCTAGAATGCTTCCGCCAAAACTAGAAATATTATTACGTTCATTCTGGAATGTAATCGAAAGCGCCTTCGCCATAGTCGTCACATATGTTTGATCTTAAGGGGTTTAATTATGTATGATAATCAGTCAAGTTGAGCCTCAAAGGCCAAATAAGATAGAGAGAGACTTGGAGGATTAGAGCATGACTGAATAATTAAATGGCTCGCATTACAATACAGTACGGTTTTTTTGCATATATTCACTTTTAATTCAGAAGACCTAATGAACGCGTATAGGCTATCAAGATTTGAACATTAGGTACATAATTTATATTAAATATTATAAATAAACCTGTCGATGAAATAGTACGCCATTGGGTGTTGTACCTCTCTCCTTAATGTATTATATCTACTAAGATCTGATCCAACACGCGCGAAAACCGTAATAATACCTTACAAATCATGCGCTGTATACAATTTTTGGGTAGAGCGCATGATTTGTACGACAATATTACGGTTTTCGCGCGTGTTGGAACAAACCTCTACTGTCACTACGATTGATAATGGAACACAAATTACGTCATCACTTATATTGTATTATTGTAATATTTCTAAGATTATAGTAATATGGTTGTTTAAATCGTGACGTCATACTAATCGTGTCTGTCTATATTGATTTGTTATGCCGCCAAGACTTTTTCAATATTATATTTGACAGGTTCTTCTCGTATTGACAGCAAAATTTAAAAAAATCAAAGGTGTAGTTCTGATTAAAATAAATTTTAAATACTTCAAGATTGGAATTCAGTATTTTTTACACTTTGTGTCAGGAATATCACTCGCATAATATTATCAGGTATTTAAATCACTTTAATGTGCATAACCTCTAAAAAGATATTTTATATTATACTGTTTCGCTCCTATTTATCAAAGACCCTTAAAATTAAAAAAAGGAAAATAATTGCATCTCAAATTATTCCTTTGATTTTGCTTACAGAAGAACGTCATTCTTTGAACTGGTTTCCTCCTTATTAGGACTCATCAGAAAGAAATAGATACGTTTTTAATTCCAGCGTTTAATGGAATTAACAAAGGCACCAAATTCACTAGTATACAATAACTTTGATATTTAAGTAGTAAAAATGGTAACCCCATCTATATACTAGTGAATTTGTTGCCTTTGTTAATTTCATTAGAGACTGGAATTGAAAATGTATATATTTCTTGCTGGTGAGTCCCAATAAGGGCGAAACCAGTCCAAGAATGATGTTTTCCTTAGTAAGCAAAATCAGAGGTAGAGTGTTGAAATTAAAATTTTATTTCTGCTATCTTTGTTTTCCTTGACATTTCATCGATTTAATTTTCAGTTTCCATAACGTAATTTTTTTTCACATTTATGCGAGTGTTAATCCATTAAACTGGACCAAAAAAATAAACAAAAAAAGTCTCTTTGAGACATAAATAAACTTTTTAAACAAGCTCGTCTTCGTTTATTCTAAATATACATTTAAACTGTAATCTTACTGTAGTCACTCTATAATTGGATAAAAAATTTTATGTACAATTATATTTTCTTTGAGTAAATAAAATTTGGCCAGTTTCCACCGGATTTTTTTCAACAACATGGTACTTTTTTATCAACAACTTGATATATTTACATAAATGTTTTTGGAGATAACGATTTTAAATAATAATAAAAAAAAAACTAGTGAAGTTCTACGTTGATATTCTCAATGCTATTTTGATTTACATTTTTGGATATGGCCAAAATTATGTCAACTTATGTCAATCTAAAGTACCTATATGTGGTTTTCTTTTTTTTTAAACAACTGTATGATTTTACACATTTCACTGTGTATATTATCTTTAAGTTCATTGTATCTACTTATTTACAATTTTTATTAGTCTTACGTTTATTTTGTTTCGTCCTGTATTATGTATTTAAAAACAGTAGTGTCAGATTGTTTTCGAAAGGAGAATAAAAAAGTTGTCAACGAGAAAATAATCTTTTTCTTGTAAAATAATAATTGCAAATCGAAGGCGAAATAACCAAAAACAAGAACATTATCAATTAATATTTTTACGGGTTGTATGTTCTATTAGTCCAAGCGGCGACCGCCGTAAAAAGGTGGTCAACCAGTATAAGTACAAAAATATATTTTATTACTTTTTGGGTATTGGGTATTTTGGGTATTGGCGTTCTTATTCCTGACGCAACTGTTTGTCAGACCACCCCCAACAAATTTATTACAACAACAAATTTTCTATACAGGGTATAAGAAAAAATTAAACGTCAAAATGTTTATTTTTTATTCCTCTTTCGAATAAAATTGGTCTGGCACGTTCGTACTTGACCAAAATTCTGCCAGACCAAGATTAAGCAAGTCCTTCTCTACTGCTTGTAAAACGCAAGGTTTTTTCTTTTATTCAATTTTTTAACTTTTCTTGATTTTTAAACCATATTTTACAACAGAATCATACAAAAATATTTTCTCATCACTGTGCTAAAAACAAACATTTTAGAATTGTTTATGAAATTCTATTTTAATTTTGTTATTTGGTTCAGCTTAATATTAATAAATGCACTTAGACCGTAAAATTATTTAGACAATTTTTTATTATTTGTATTAACTCTTTGTGAATATTTATTAAATACGTCAACCACATATTTTTTTTACAGCAACCAGATTACGGTAACATTTCAAATGATAAGCTGCAGATTTTTGAAGTTCAGGTATTAATATTAAATCACACCGTACTTGAAATGATTCTTTTTTCTTATTTCAATAAATAAACAACATCTTTGAAATGTATCAGCATTAAACGATAATACTTTCTCCTTGCTATTAGTGATATTACAGATAAATGCATTTCATTTTTCTAATTCAATAAAAAATTATTTAGTTATTTATCTAAGTAAATGTCATTTAAAAACACGCACATCACATTTTGGCGAATTAAACAGGTTAAGATTTGAATGATGTCAATTATGTCAAAAACAAAAACAACTCGCACTTTACAAGTAGCAGTAGAGAAGGACTTGCTCATCGAGATAGTATAAAGTAGAGACGACATAAACACTATTTTGGGATATGACAAAATGGACTCACTTTAAGTGACAGAAAAGTGTAATCAAAATGGCGACTTGAGTCGTACTTTGATTTATTTGAAGTCAATAATTTTATATTTAAAGACTGACTAAATGAAAATAATTTTATATCATTATATGAAACTATTTAAAGAAAAATGGCATTTATTCTCACCAAAACTGACCAGCTACATTATCTCGAATTTGACATTGACGTAAAAATGTAATACAAAAGTGCGAACAATATAGCATCGTCATAGCATCTCCTCTTTATTCTATCTCAATGGACTTGCTTAATCTTGGTCTGGCAGAATTTTGGTCAAGTATGACCGTGCCAGACCAATTTTATTCGAAAGAGGAATAAAAAATATAAATTTTGACGTTTAATTTTGTAATAAATTTGTTGGGGGTGGTCTGACAAACAGTTGCATCAGGAATAAAAACGCCAGACTTGAATTTCTATAATCATCTAATCAAAACGCCATCGGAAACTAAAAAATTATGTTTGTTATGTAAATCAATTTTACAAAAAAAAAATAAAAAACAAATTTTATAAAAAAAAAAAAATTGGACAAGTCATAGACTAACAGACCGATGGTTTGTTATTCATCTAATACCCGAAAAGTAATAAAATATATTTTTGTACTTATACTGGTTGACCAGCTTTTTACGGCGGTTGTCGCTTGGACTATATGTACATCTGACGTTCCATTTATATGATTTAACATTGTAGTTTGCGGAACACTAAATCGCGATTCATCCTTAAAAACGATATGGAATAAAGTAAATTCAGTTGCAGGTCAGAAAACTAATACTTCCAGCCTTATGCCATCTTCGTTACTAGCTAATGATATACTAAAAAATCATAACAACGAATACTGCTTCCCCTGCTGCTTCTAGCTGTAACTGCAGCTGTTTTATAAATTAAACAAGAAACTGATCATGATGTAAAAATTTAGAAGAAGAAAAAGATCAAAATAAGAATAAATTGGAAATAATTATAATACTGGAAAAGGAAATAAAACAACTTAAAAATGAAATGGTAAACTTACGAAAATCAAATGTAGCTCCAAAAAATGTTTCAACAACAATCTCGGTACAAGAAAAACATGCCGAAAAAAGACAAAACGTACCAATAGTTCATTCAAAAGAAACTCATCATAATAAAATTATTTAAAAAAACTTGGACAAAAACACAAACTCTCTAATCTCCCAAGCCCAAATGAAAGAAGATGGCACCAATCCATGTGCCAATAATAACAACTTAAAACTAAATCAATCAGAGGGATAAATGAAAAATTACCTGATACAATCAAAGCATACTCAGAAGACTTGACTTCTAAAGCCAATCTGTTCATAAAATCATTCTCTTTAGATACTAATGCTTTAGAAATACAAAAATACTTTAGATATACACTTGAATGCGCCGACATTACCTGTGAAGAACTAAATCCAGATTCAAAAACAAAAACTTACAAATCTTTTAAGATCACTGTAAACCAAGAAATAGAAAACTGTTTATGGCAAGAAAACATTTGACCAAACGGGATCACGGTAATGCCGTTCAACTCCAAACCACATCATCATGGAATAAACACCAATAATCACTTTTTTCGAGGAATCCCTGAGAGACAAGGAACAAATGAATCAAAATTTAGAAGTTACCAATACCAATACCGACGAAACAGAAATTTCCATTCTCCATCAAAAAGTACAATGTATTGTCACAATTATTCCTTAAATGGAATTAATTTATTTTCATTCGGTTGAATAGTAGGTCGATTTCGAAATACTTCTTCTTTTGCGCCTTTTAATTACGATATTTAATAAAGTGTTTGTTGATTTTTTATACATGGTGTTTCTATTATAACTAGTTTAGTTCTCTATACGGTAATTTAAGTCACCCGAGGTTCATCTCAAAAGGCTCAGATTAACTTCTTGGTTTAGAAGGAATCTGGGCTACTTAAGATGAACCTCGAGTGACTTAAATTACCGTATAGAGAACTAAACTAGTTATAACAGAAACACTTTCAAAAAAATTAATTACATATGTACTTCAACTAGGCAGAATGTTTATTGCAAACTTCATTGAAATTTAGGGATTTTATTTTATTTTATAATTATATTTTATTGTGTTCCAATTTAAATATTTTCTACTGTCTAGTCTTTCTGTATCTAATAAATTAATGTTTCACTGTAAAGAGACATTGTTTTATATTATTATTATTATTATTACATAGTTTTTATTATATTTTTTACCTGCAACAAGTTGCGACTTTGCAGGATTTTGTAGTTTATTGATCAGCTTCCATTTTTATTTTGTTGTATAATTTTTTATATGTATGAATAAACTCTATTATTATTATTATTATTATTATTATTACCATGTATAAAAAATCAACAAACACTTTATTAAATATCGTAATTAAAAGGCGCAAAAGATATAATAAAGAATCGATATAATAATATTAAAATTTGGGGTCCTTACCTCATTATCATGGAGCAGTCACAATTTTTATTTTTTACTTTATTTTATTTTCAGAAATATTTATAAGTATTTATTTTATGCTTTATATTTTATGAACCACAATTAATTTTTTTGCGATCGATGACGACCACCCTTTTTGCCGTCTCGCAAAACTCTCTATAACCCACTCAAAAAAACCGACTAGGTTCGATTTCGCAAGACTTCCAAAATCGTCGAGTCAGCACAAAGTTCATTAGTTTTTAACTTAATTGTTATGAAACTATGAAATGCATTCTCTACTATTTAAAAGTATTTCGAAATCGACCTACTATTCATAAATAATTTAACATACAGGATGTTAAATTATTTACTGAGCCGAATGAAAATAAATTAATTCCATTTAAGGAATAATTGTGACAGTATTAGAAACAAAATACTTCAATTAGACAACCTAGTTAATAACATGACAAATGTAAAAATTGTTTGCTTTTCAGAACATTGGCTGTTTTCTAACCAGGCGACATGTTTCAATCTTACAAATTTTAATAACGTAGCTACTTTTTGTAGAGAAACACATATCCACAGTGGGGTAAGTATATATATTCACAACACTTTACAAAGCGCTGAGATTCCAGAAATTAAGAATATGTCAACAGAAATCCACTGTGAAATAACTAGGGCGTTTAATCTGGCACTCATTGTTTTATATATAGGTCCAATTCACAATATTCTAATTTTGAAATATTTCTTACAATTTTAACAAATGTCTTATTACTATTAGAAGCTAAACACAGAAATAGTAGAATGTTATATGTGGAGACTATAATGTAAAATTTTTAGAACCTGATAGCAAAACAAGACAACTCACCGACTTGTTACTTCAGTTTAATTTTGAACAAACAATATTTATATATACTCGTATTACAGAGAGCTCTCAAACATGTCCAGACAACATATTTGCTAACTTTCCTTTTGCTCAGACCCGCGTGTTGAGGACTACAGAGTCAGAGACCATGACCCTCAATTATTAACTTTCCTAAATCATGAGCGCTCCATATTAGGAGATATTTTAGATCCTTCTCTCAAAATAATATAAATAATCTTAATAATCTTCTGCAAAATGAGCCTGGAATGACATGAAAAAAGCAACCAATGCAAATAAAAAAGCTGAAGCACTCATGATACATTTATGAAACATTTTAATGCCTCAATTCCAAATATATCCCAACCTAAAAGAAAATGTAATAAAAATCCGAAGAGAAACAGTCACTCGTATTTTTTGTGACACATGGCTTTAATTTATTTATTTTATTTCAATTAAACTTGTTTTAAATCATGACACAACTAAAATGTAATTTCTCAATACAACCAAACACACTATTTGCATTATGAGCATTTGGCATTTGACATTCAGCATCGGCAAAACTGTGGGCACCGAGTAGCGGTTGCAACGTACTTTAATAACTTTGACACTGTCAGTTTTACTACTTATACAGAGTAAATGACGTTTGAATTAAAAAGAAAGCGAACAACATATACTTGTCAAGTTTTTTTTAAATGCTTTTAAGACACAATATGCAATATTTTAAAGTTATTTCAAGAGTAATTGTGTACTGGTAATTATGTTAGATTTATTTTTTGATGATGAGATATGTAATTATATCTCTAAAATTTAATTTTCTTATTTATTAGTTATACAGCCCAACAGACATTTTAATGTTGGCGATTTTATAACTGTTTCTAAGTAATTTTTGAGTTAGATTCGGTCTATTAGAACTATTTTTTGAAATACACTATAGTAACTTTATTTGGAATTAAATATTATTTTTTTAAATTATGTACTATACCATTATTTGTATTTAGAGGTAGCATATATTCTAAACACCAATTAAGATGGAGTCAAAGTCATCGTGAAGATGCTGAAGTTCAGAGATGAGTCACTAAGTATTTTAGTGTCAACCGCACTTGATATGGCATTGAAGGTCACTGGCAATAAAATATAAAAAGAGTAGAACTAAAACTGATCCCTGAGGAACCCCATTCAAGATTGGTCTTTCAAATAAATGCGAATTTTTAACAATAACACAGTACTTTCTGTCAGTTAAGAATGACTTAATCCATTTAAGAATATCAAGTGTTCTAAAATATGTAGTAATTTTTGATTCGGCATACGATCAAAAGGTTTTACACCCCAGATCAGGTTCCTCATGTTGCTGTTTGGGAGTTATTTCTCCCACTAAGAGAAACTCAGAAACATACTCTGTTATTATGGAGTCCATAACTTTACAGTTGATGTGTAAGGTTTATTTTGTAGTCTTTGTTACAGTCTATGTGATATATCCTATATAATATCCTAAATATACAATTAGAAAACGTAGATACCAAAACAGTAGCCTACGCATATCATTTGATCTTATACGTAAAATAAAATGATGCAAATAGGAAGAAATAAAGCCCTAAACAAAATAGGAATATGGTTAGAGGACCATAGGCTAACGCTGGTCACAGCAAAAACGAAGCCTATCATACTGGAGGGCCCTTGAAAGGGAATAAAAAAGATAACACTAAACAGCTAAGGAAATAACACGAAAGAAAACACTTAAGTATCTGGAGATACATTTTGACAACTGGGTCACTATGGAGAACGTTTAAAGACAGCAGTGAACAAGGCGGAAGATAGACTGACTAATTTGTCAAAAAGTATGCCGAACATAGAAGGTCCCAATCACATCTCTACGGTGCCTCGTGCTCCGATATGGCACAAGGTCATCAAGATAAAACGAAACGAAGACATGCTGAACAAAAATAAGAAGGGGGTTCCAATTAACATTCTAATAACTGAACAAACGAAGTTTTTCGAGAGTGGTACATACCACCTACAAGAAACAAGAAAGGAGTGCAGAACTAGATCAATGAAAAGATGGCAAGATCATTGGCAGCAGAAGAATTTTACATGGAAGGTGGCTTGAACCATGCTTACTTAAAATCTGATGCGCAGATCGGGTCTACCATATCCTTTCGCAGCCAATGGACAAGATATATGAAGATAAGAAACTCAAACACTGCCTAAAAAACTATTCCCAGAAGTAAAAACATGGAGAAACTTCAAGCTCAGGCAAGCTAACGCTGGCCACAGCAAAGACGAAGCTTATTATACTGGAGGGCCCTAGAAAGGGGATAAACAAGATAAAACTAAACAACCGAGGGAGGAAATAACACCAAAGAAAACACTTACGTATCTGGGGATACATTTCGACAACTGGGGTCACTATGGAGAACATTTAAAGGCAGCAGTGAACAAGGTGGAAGATAGAATGACTAAGCTGTCAAAAATTATGTCAAATATAGGAGAAAGAAGACTTTTCTACGGCGTAGTCTCTACGGTGCCCCGTGCTCCGATATGGCACAAGGCCATCCAGATAAAGAATAAGTGCTCCAATTAGCATCCTAATAACTAAATAAAAGGAGTTATTCGAGAGTGGTACATGCCACCTACAAGAAACAAGAAAGGAGTGCAGAACTAGATCAATGGAAATATGGCAAGATCATTGGCAGCGGAAGAAGTTTTCTTGAGAGGTAGCTTGAACCATGCTCGAGTGGAGTATACTTAAAATCTGATTCACAGATAGGATCTACATTACCCTTTCGCAGCCAATGGACAAGATATGCGAATAGAAGAAACTCAATACTGCCCAATGGTTTAAAAAACTATTCCCAGAAGTAAAAACATGGACAACGGAATACTTCTTCACTCAATTCTTCAGCGGTCATGGCTATGGATCATACCCTTTCAAAATAAAAAAAAAAGACAACATATGTAGATACTGCAAACAAAAAACACACTATCTTCAAATTCCATTGATGGGAATACATAAGAAAAGTAATAAAAACAGGGGTAAACCAGAGGAAACGAAGACTTTACGTCGGACATCAGGAAAAATAGTAAAAAATAAAAACTGACGCAATATATCGTTTACAAATAAAAAATATAAAAAAAAGAAGACTTTAAATCGTGTTGTAGATTAGAGTTTAGAACAAAGTTGATGTCTGCAGGGGTGCAGGAGTGTTAGAGTACTAGCACTCCTGCACTATGGATTATCAGACTACTAGTATTCCATGTCCTACATAGAACACGAGTCTAATGGCCTAAATTGTCGAAGCACAAGACACGAATAAAAAGAGTTCAAGAGGACATTTTTTGAATTTACCGCAATACTTGAAATGAGAGCAAGAAATATCATCTCAAATTGAAATCACAATATTTTTTAGTAATGTTCATGTCTTCAATGAGGACATTCAGTTCTTGTTGATTTGAAAAACTACAGCTGCTACGAAAAAAAATGGCAATAATGTAATTTTGTTGGGCTGTGTTATCGAAGAAAAAGTATAGTATTTAACTATAATTTAACTAACTTGTTACATGTCTATGTATGTTATGTAATATAAAATCCTAGGCAGTGACATTGAATATACTTACTTTTAAAAAATACGAAAGATTATCCATAATCTTTACCTTTTTTCTATTCATCTATTTGGTTCTTTGATAACGGACCACGTACTTTAGATCGACATTTTGTTGACTATTTTCTCTTATTTTAAATTCTAAATAAGCACGCTAATTTACGAATGATTCTACAGCAGGTATCGTTTGTGATCTTTTTCGATATACTTTTAAAAAATTGTCAAATCATATTGCTCGAGATTCCAAGGAGCTTTATATATAATTCGAGAGAACTGTTTTTCTAGACACTATAGTTTATTTACAGGTAACAAATTCTGGAAAATCGCTCAATATGATTTACAAAATGAGACCATTCAACTTAGAAAACATCTTATAATGATAAAAACCAAAAAAATAAACTAGGCGTGTGCCCGAATGGCTTCACATTTTCCATAGTTTTACCCGAAAGGCCATTATTATTCATAACATGGATCAGTACTAATCTGGGACTTGAATTATTAGGTATTGCTGTGTTGTTAACATAATAAAGAAATCTGCAGTTGTTTTTTGTTATATCTATAGTTTTTTGGGTGTCAATTATGAGAATCTTGTTGGAGATATGCAGCAACTTAAGAGATTATGCTTAAATATTTTTTCTGAAGAGAAAGATAAAATATTCCACTACGATATAAGCAGATTTTAAGCTTAACTACCAAAAAAATTAGAACAGTATGTACAAAATATTTCAAACCACAGATATAAAGTGTAATTTTGTCTTTGCAATAATAGGAAAACTATTCGAGATAAATCACAGATACATTTTGGAAAACTTTCTGATTTTTTTTTCTTCTATAAACTAGAATAAATACATATAATAAACAAAAATAATTCGAGAAACAAATTATCGGTAATTTATCCGGTAATTTTAAAGTCAAAATGGTCTCTTTTTATATTAACTAAAACAAAACAACTCTCTATTCACCGCCTACCAATATAAAAAATTACTAATCTAACTAAAAAAGACGCTAATCAGACTTTTCATTGATTTTTTCAAAGCGCACTTTCCACTTGTCTTTGACATTTGACAGCGACCACTAGGAGGTTTTCTGCTTCTTTTTCGGTTCCCTCCGTCTGTCGGTGTCGGTGCTCATCAGCAACTTGAGGTCCTTGTAGTCCAACTGCAAGTAGCCTCGTATAACTGTCAAGCGACCCAGGTGCGTCGATAGGCCGGAGGCCAGTAATTTTATGTAAGTCTGCAGGTGTCATTTTTGGCCTAGTTTAATTTTTGAGATTTGATGGCAGAGAGGACGATGTATTTCGAGTGTAAATTCGAAAAAGTTATAAAAAGTCAGTATTTAATCGGTTTTTTAAACATTCGAGAGTTTACAAGAAAAAATTATAAATTTAAAATGATAATATTAAAACTTTCGAGCGGTAATCAAAATAATTGTGGCAGAAAAACATGACCAGTAATATAATAGATTTAGCGGGTATTTAACTCGAGTGGTAGATTAAATAAATGTTCAGTACAATTATTTGAGCGGTAAAATGATAGAATGAACAGATTGATAAATAGTTTAACAATTTTTAGTTTCAAAGAGAACAAATTACGCAAGATTTGTTGTTGTGAAGTATATTTAAGATACATTTAAGCTGTTTTACATTCAGTATCAAAAAAAAACATTGAGGAATCTTAAAATGTAGGGAGATTCTATCAATAAATAAATAGTACAGATAATGTAATTGAATAAAAATTTAATGAAAATATATTCAATTTGAAAAATATTAAAGATTGTAGAAACGTATTACCAATTGATTTTTTACTAAAAATAAGTAAAAAAACTGATATTTTTCTATTTCAGTATTATATTTTTAATTTATTTCGGCTTTGGATTACTTTAATAAAATGTTAAAACATAATTCTTCTTACTTTTTTATAGAAAGACAAATAGAAATAAAATTTTTCAATTTTTATAATTCATTAATAATTTTGACAAAATTTTACGTCAGACTTATTTATGCTCTGTAAAAGTAGCAAATAATAAATTAAAAATTTTAAAGAAACATTTCCCCAAACTGCTCTATTTTAGGTTTACAACAGTTATACTTTCTTTTTTTTTCTTAATAATTGTTACTTTCTTTTAACCAACTGAAAGATCATAATTTCTATTGTATAAGCGTTTAAAGTATGCATCACCTGATGTCCCAACCCCGATAATTTTTGTTTTATTATTTATTTATCATTCTTATTATTTCTTATTATTTTATGTCGAATTTTAAATGTTTCAAAATAAACTAATTCGCACACATGCATTACAATGCCTCAGCGAGTCATCAATGTTTACATTCAAATATATACTCTATTTGTACTTATTTCATATTTATATATTTTTTCTTTAAATTACCATTATTATTATTACTTTATTACCCATTTTTTACTCGTATTTTATTGTCTACAATTTGTTATATATAACCGCCCTTTTAAATTGTAGCCAAAAGATAAACCCATTATTTATTTGATTTGATTGTTCGATGATTTCGCATATTTTCCATACTCTTGCCATACATTGAGTTTAAATTATATACATAACTATTCGCTCGAAATGTATTTAAATGTGCAAAAAGACATGGTTTTTTTACAACAGGGGGAGGGAAAACATTGAAAATCGTGAACATTTTTTGCTATTTTTAAATATTTATGAAAAAAATATAAAATAAATGCGTGTTAAATATTTCTCTTCTAGATGGTATCGGAAAATATGATTTAGTGCTTTTTCACTGAAACTGATTTATGACAGGAAAAGGAAAACAACGTAAAATTTTTTGCTTCTTCTAGAAATTTATCGGATGGTATTGGAAAATTTGAAATTGTTTTACGGTAAAATAGTTTGTTCATCGCATGACATTCTACACGACTCACTGATGTAATAGTGTTAAAAATAATATTTCTCATTTCTTTTATAGAATTAATAATTTTCCAAAGATTATACGTCAAACTATTATTATAAAAATTTTAAAGTGGCAACTTTGATATTGGCCATTTTAGCACTAAGCCATATTTCATTATAATCAATAATTATGAAAATTTTAAAGAAACGATTTCTCAAAACTGCTTAACTTTATTTTAATAATAGTTTTAATTCCTTTTTTTTTCTTAGTATCTATTATTTTCTTAGCATCTTTTATTTTTTAACCAACTGAGCGATATTTATATCAATTGTTTAAGCGTTTATGGAACAACTTATTTCACTATTAATTAACTGATCATTTATTCATGTTACTGCCCAAATTTATTTTTACAAATTTAAATATATTTATTAAGCTACTCTTTTAATATGTTGTACTTCATTACCCATTTTTTGGCTCATATTTTATTGCCTATAATTTGCATATATTGCCGCTCTTTTAAATTGTAGCCAAAAGTGGATTAATTATTTGATTTGATTGTTTAATGATTTCGCATATTTTCCATACTCTTTCCATATATTGAGTTTATATTTAATACATAATTTACTCCAAATGTGTATACATTTTCAGCTATACAGGATGCTTTAAAAACTAATTTTATAAGGTGAATTTACACTTTATATAATTAGAAAAAGAAGGATATTTTAAAAGCATGAACAATTATTATGAAAAAGTAAAACATTGTTACTATCAATTCTTGATTTATTTTTATGGTTCTAATACCTTTACTAATTTTCTAGTAATTTTCTTAGGGTTTTGGGTTTAATAAAACAACAATATGGTTTAGGTCATTCTTTTATACTTTTTTAAGTAGATACTTGTATTTATTGATATCATTAAATATGATTTTCCTACTTTTCTACCTTTTCATTATAATTTCTTCAAAACGAGAAACCTGTTGACAGAATTTTCGGTTTAACTATAGAGCTTTAAATCAATGAGCCTGTTTTATGCATTGAGACACGGGGGGCTGATTTTACCATTCCACTAGATATCAATACATATCATCTTTTTCTATATTGCTGTCATTTTTTAAACGTCCAATAAATTATTTTAATTATTTTATAGGATTTTATTTATTGTAAGTGAAAGTGTTAGATAAGCGAAAATCATTATTTTTGTTTATTTTTGTTTATTTTTGTTTATTTTTGTTTATGTTTGTTTATTTTTGTTTATTTTTGTTTATTTTTGTTTATTTTTGTTTATTTTTGTTTATTTTTGTTTATTTTTGTTTATTTTTGTTTATTTTTGTTAATTTTTGTTTATTTTTATTTATTTTTGTTTATTTTTGTTTATTTTTGTTTATTTTTGTTTATTTTTGTTTATTTTTGTTTATTTTTGTTTATTTTTGTGTATTTTTGTTTATTTTTGTTTATTTTTGTTTATATTTGTTTATATTTGTTTATTCTGTTTATTTTGTTTATTTTTGTTTATTTTTTGTTTATTTTTGTTTAGTTTATATTTTTGTTTATTTTTGTTTATATTTGTTTATTTTGTTTATTTTTGTTTATTTTGTTTATTTTGTTTATTTTGTTTATTTTTGTTTATTTTTGTTTATTTTTGTGTATTTTTGTTTATTTTTGTTTATTTTTGTTTATTTTTGTTTATTTTTGTTTATTTTTGTTTATATTTGTTTATTCTGTTTATTTTTGTTTATTTTGTTTATTTTGTTTATTTTTGTTTATTTTTGTTTATTTTTCTTTATTTTTTGTTTATTTTTGTTTATATTTGTTTATTTTGTTTATTTTTGTTTATTTTGTTTATTTTGTTTATTTTTGTTTATTTTTGTTTATTTTTGTTTATTTTTGTTTATTTTTGTTTATTTTTCTTTATTTTTTGTTTATTTTTGTTAAGTTTAGTTTATATTTTGTTTTACATTGTTTTTTGTTCTTTCTTTTTTTTTTCTTTTTGATTTTGTTTTTATTTAAATTGTTTTGTGGTTACGCCAGAGCTGGCAGAGATTGTAGTTTGTTTTATATTTTGTTTTTCTATGATCATTATTACAAAACCAAAAAAATATACAAAAAATGAAAATATTCTAAAAAAATAAATAAAATTAATATTTAATAATATCAAGTAAGTACCAACGAAGTTAGAAAATTATACAAACCAAAACCACATTGTTGTTTTATTAAGAAAAACACTTAATACCTAAATCTCAATTAAACCACTAGCAAAGTGTTTAAAAATAATACTCGAAGAGAAACTTTTTCTAACTTACACTCGAAATTTGAACAACAAAATAATATTATTAACAAATGTATAATAATCTACTTTTTGATCTTGGTAAATTTGAAAAAATATATTCACTAACCCTATGTACCAACTAGTTTAGTTATAAAAGCTTCGTAGTCAATTTATGAAATGGTTAAATTTATTACATTAATCATGCGCAAGATCAGTGTTTCCAACACCTATTAAAATTATTTACTTCAACCGTTTTACCTTGCTTGATGATCCTGATGATGATCAGTTGCTAAAGGAAGAAACGTTTCCCGTAACCAGTGTAGAAAAATTAATGTGTAGGTACTCATGCATCCTCAGTGAAGTAGTTATAATAATTTTATTATTGTTCTCGTTCAAATTATTTAGTAGTGAATTACAGCCAAAAATATGTATATATTGTGTAGGTAACCTCTACCATTGTTAGAATTATTTATTGAAAAGATGATGTGACACCAGCAGACCTATATATTAGAGAAAAATCACTTTATGATAGTTTTTTAATTTTCAATTATATTTAAAAATTAAAATCACAATTATTGTATATTGAAAACATAAAGCTCCGGAAACTATTTGACCAGTAAAGTTGAACATATAACATCGTGCTCATATGTTATATATTTCACTGGTCAACTGGATTTCTGAGTTCTAGTTAAAATAAATTATATTAAAATGGATATCACCAAATTATTGTTGCAAATCTAATTTTATTTGAAAATATCAAATGATTTTTCTCGTTGTAAAGAAATGAAAATATGTTAATTTCAAAAAGAGTGATCATTAAGCATGAATGCATGCATCATATTTTATTACAGGCATATATTAATAATAAATAATTATTAGAATATATTTTTTTATTATCGTAAAGCTATAAGGTCACTGCTATAACTTCTTTGGATGTAGGAAATCTTTCGATATATTTAAATGTTATAGTATTGGCCTTAGACTTATTTTTATCTCCAAACATGCAGCGTGTCTCAAAAAGTTGTCTGCAAATAGGAAACAAAAACTATGTAATCTACATTATTTGACAATCGAGAATCAAATTTGAGATATTTGAAAAGTACATACGAAAAAACAAATATTTCTTACTTATTGCTAAATAGAAATTACTTTTAAAGTTAGAAAATTGTCTAAATATTAATTTTTGTACAAAAAATTAGAATCTCTAAACTGAAATTAGGAAAATTGAAGATACCCTATTATAAATCAATGATGTTTCCTTTGAAATATTTTACCAGATATGCCAAATTTCATTATACAGGGTGTTGTTTTCATGCGAAAAGAAATGGCCAAATTTAGACCTTTATTATACTCTTCACACATTGAAAATTATATCAACCTGAAATTTTTAGCAAAATCAAGCTCTCTAAGAGGACGAAGACTATTGATTTTGAAAAAAAAAACAATTAAAATGGGGGGAGGTAAGGAGGTGTTGAAATATAAAAAAAATCCTAACTCAAAAACGTAAAATGATATGAACTTGAAATGTATAGCAAAAATCAGCTCTATAAGGGGACGAAGCCTAGTAATTAAAAAAAAATTATATTAAAAAGGGGGTTAAGGGGGGTTGAAATTAAAAAATACCATAAATCAAAAACGAAAACAAAAGCGATATCAACATGAAATTTTTAGTAAAAATCGAGCTCTATAAGAAAATAACGCTTATGGATTCTCTAAAAATCTGAATAAAAATTAAGGGTTTTGGGAGATTGAAATATTAAAAAAATCAAAACTTAAGAACGAAAAACTATATCAACTCTTTCATTCTCTCAATACATTAAAACATTTTCGTATATGTTTGGGAGTTACCATTTGTGCTGAAGTTACTAAGGTGACGAAAATTTGTAAGAAATCAAAAATATATGAGCAAAATAGAAAAATACAAAATGGGGATCATGTATCCCACTCACCCTTACTGATATGGATTCCTCTTGGGACTTTCCGAATGCTTAATCTCAACCTAGCTTCCTCTTCTTTTCTCATTTTACTATTTTTTCTCGTTTTTTTCGTGTTTCTCGTTTTTCTAGTTTTTTCGTTTTTCTTTTTTTTTTTTCTGCTTTTCCTTCTTTTTCTCCCCTTTTCTTTCATCTTCTTTTTCACCTCTTTTTCTTCTTGTTCTCGTTTTTCTCGTTTTCTCATTTTCTCATTTTCTTGTTTCCTCCTTTTCTCGTTTTTTTATTTCCTCATTTTTCGTTTTCTCATTTTCTCTTTTTCTCGTTTACCCCGATTTTCTTCTTTCTCGGTTTATCTGGGCTTTTCTCGTTTTTCCAGATTTTTCTCATTTCTTCTCGTTTTCTTCTAGTTTTCTTCTAGTTTTCTTCTAGTTTTCTTCTAGTTTTCTTCTAGTTTTCTTCTAGTTTTCTTCTAGTTTTCTTCTAGTTTTCTTCTAGTTTTCTTCTAGTTTTCTTCTAGTTTTCTTCTAGTTTTCTTCTAGTTTTCTTCTAGTTTTCTTCTAGTTTTCTTCTAGTTTTCTTCTAGTTTTCTTCTAGTTTTTTTCTAGTTTTCTTCTAGTTTTCTTCTAGTTTTCTTCTAGTTTTCTTCTAGTTTTCTTCTAGTTTTCTTCTCGTTTTCTTATCGTTTTTTTATCGTTTTCTTTTCTAGTTTTCTCATTTCGTCGTTTTGGTTTTCCCTGTTTTTCTCGTTTTGTCAACTTATCTGGGTTTTCTCATTTTTCTTGTTTTTTCTCGTTCTTTTTGTTTTTCATTTTTTCTAGTTTTTTTCTGGGTTTTTTCTAGTTTTTAGCTTTTCTCTCGTTTTTTCTCGTATTTTCTCGTTTTTTTTTTCGTTTTTTCTCGTTTTTCATTTTTCTTTTTTTCTCGTTTTCTTCTTTTTCTCCTTTTTCTTATTTTTCTTCTTTTTCTTTTTCTTCTTTTTCTTCTTTTTCTTCTTTTTCTTCTTTTTCTTCTTTTTCTTCTTTTTCTTCTTTTTCTTCTTTTTCTTCTTTTTCTTCTTTTTCTTCTTTTTCTTCTTTTTCTTCTTTTTCTTCTTTTTCTTCTTTTTCTTCTTTTTCTTCTTTTTCTTCTTTTTCTTCTTTTTCTTCTTTTTCTTCTTTTTCTTCTTTTTCTTCTTTTTCTTCTTTTTCTTCTTTTTCTTCTTTTTTCTTCTTTTTCTTCTTTTCCTTCTTTTCCTTCTTTTTCTTCTTTTTCTTCTTTTTCTTCTTTTTCTTCTTTTTCTTCTTTTTCTTCTTTTTCTTCTTTTTCTTCTTTTTCTTCTTTTTCTTCTTTTTCTTCTTTTTCTTCTTTTTCTTCTTTTTCTTCTTTTTCTTCTTTTTTTTTCTTCTTTTTTTCTTCTTTTTCTTCTTTTTTTTTCTTCTTTTTCTTTTTATTCTTCTTTTCTTCTTTTTCTTCTTTTTTTCCTCTTGTGTTACTTTTATAATCCTATGTTATCTGCTTCTTCAATCTCCCTCTCTAATTCCGTAGTCCTACTATTCAATACCTTCTGCTCATTGCTATCTTTTTTTAATCCAACTGTTCCTTCTATTCTTCAAATTTTAATTTAAGCTTCTCAAATAAAAAATGTATTTACCCTTTACCCTATTTTTATTTCAATTATATTCCAATTTACCTTTTTTTTTTCAAACTCATGTTTTTTTAAAAATCCAATACAAAACCCAACAAAACTATTTCCACAACAATTTTTAACTTGACTTTAATATAATTTTTACAATTCAAATGCCTAACCATTAACTTTTTTACAATTAAATGACATTTACATTTAAGCACACAATTTAACGACCCTATAATTATTATCCATATCAGTACATTTCACTCTAAAACACTCTGTTTATAAAGTATATATTCTATTTTAGGTCGCCAATCACTTTTATCAATAAAACAATATTTTACAGACATTTTGAGACACGCTGTATATTATTGTTCGATATATATGCCGTTTTTCTAGACCTATCCCGATCCCAAATTGCCAAAACCTTAAAAATAAAAAAAAATACGCACCAACATTTCGTCGTCGGGTATTCTGGAAAGAAGATCCAGGAGTTCGTTATTAGGCACCGAATGGGGCCACCGAATGGGGCCGCAATATCCGTCTGAAGAATTTATTGAGGCCCCACAGCATCAGTAAGTACCTTATGGGCATTATGTATAACACTACGGCAGCCACCATCAGCAGGAATATCGCTATGCAGGATAAGTAAGGAACTGTGAAATTGAACATACTGAAAAAAAAAAAAAAATAGAGTTGAATAGGTATGCAAAGACAGTCTCAAAAATGGTGAGTCAACCATCCATCTTCAGAAAAAGCAACACCAGCAGGCTCTGCATAGACGAAGGGGAAATATAAATACTTGTCCTGTACTATTATGATCATAAATCAGTTTAAAATCTTCTAATGTAGGGGGTAAGTTCGTGCATGTTTGTGCACCCGTGCTCGCCATTTTGAATGAGAAGTTCACAGGCTTGAGTTTGAGTTAAAAATATTTTACAGTTCGAAGCAAACTCTAGAACCAATTTCAAAAACCCATACTCACTTTTTAACTCCTTCCAACAGGGACGCGATCCGTCCAATGGCATTTTGAACACCCTGAGTCACCTCTTGTATGGCTTGCAGCCGCTCCTTCAAGCTCTTCTTCTCTTCTTTCTCCTTATCTTCTTCATCGTCGTCGTCCAAGTCAGAGTCCTGAGATTCGTCCCACGGCACCTGTAGCGGTCCAGCCAAGGATCGCACCATGTACTGCTTGAAGAATATTAAGAGGATCAACGTGGGGAACATCCAAGGCTGGAAGTAGTAGCAGAGGACCAGCCAGACCAGTAATGCGGCGAAGCTTTGGATTTTTGATTCCCATTCGAAGCAGTTTCTGGAATTTTTTGTTTAAACTAGATAATGACCCTGCTATAGAGAATTAGAGAAGCTTATTATCATTTTTATTATAATCTTTTCATAATTGTAGTAATAGATTAAGAATTAGCTGAAGTTCAGATCAGAGTTTTAATTTAATTAATAGACTTTAATTTCTTATAATTTAATTAATTATTAATAAATTTTCCATATTTAGTCATTAAGTTATAATTGAAGGAGTGCTTCAAATATGGTGGCGTCCAATATCTAATTTCGGGGTACTTGTGTAATTTTAAACCTAATTCCAAATCCACGATCCCTATTAAAGAGCTGTAAACACTAAAATTGTAGAAACAACATATCACATCTCCGATAAAATAAAATTATAACTTGAAAAAAGTAAATTACTAAATGTCACACTATTTGAGAACCCTGAAGAGCAAACTGGTCTCAGTGTTACTCGGGAAATCTGCCATCTAGTGGCGAATATGTGGAGTTACAGATATGACTGTTTGAGATAATGCAGTGTTTAATTTTGAGCATTTGTATCTATTTAACTTAAAACCCAAATATTACTACAAAATTTGGCGCCCAACGTGGGGCCTTTTGTAAACATGTGAATGCCAAAGCTCCATACTATAAAATTTTTATCTGGCGTTGGCTCTCGCACTATGCCGTCCATGGACTCAATCTGCAACACGATCCTCTGTTTACGGGTATTACAACTTTGTATAATTATCTACAGCTTGTAATTTGTTTGTTAAAATACTCTAGTCTGCTTTAAAGTAGAGCTTAAAGTTATTTCAAAAAGAAAACATCTTCTTCAAGTTTTCTAATAAGCGGTTTAGGTCTAGAGTTCGGTATAACAGTTTGCTTTACTTCAATACCTACTTATTAAACTTCAGCTGTTTTGTTATTGTTTAATTGTTTACATGACTTTGTTATAATTATACTGTATTCATTAGTGTTGCCATTCAAGATGCAATTTAGGCTATTTATAAAAATATGAAGATTTAAATAGTATTTACAGGCAGTAGTAGAAAAGTGGAAATGATTAAACTTTATTCTAAAAAAATAAACTATTAGAAACAAAATTAATAAATTTTAGACCTCAAAATAATAATATTTTGCTAAATAACACTGGGTCAAATCTTCTGAGGTACAGGGTGTTAAAGTTAACATTTATTTTTCGTTCTCGTTCTTATTTAACGTATTGATGTGAAATTTGTTATGGTTATATTTTTGGGCTAGTAAATTATAAACATATCAATTTTTAGAGTAAAGCGCCACTTTACTGAATGAAGAAAACTATTAATTTTTGTTATTCTTGACATTTCTATTTTTTTTTTAAGTGAATAATAACCGTATACTTGTTTTAATAGCATAAATTCAACCAATTTCGAAAAATTGTTAAGTAAATTAAATCGATACTGTGTAATGGAAATTATTCGAAATGGGTCGAGTTTGTTCTATTATACCAAGTACACGTTTTTTGTTTACTTGTGTACTACAAAGACTTAAAAGAAAAATAGTTTTTTTCTTATTTTGTAGAGTGTAGGTGGCGCCGTTTTTTGTCTAATCCTAAAATTGGTAACATTCTTATGATTTACTAGATCAAAAATATAACCATTCAAATGTCAAGTCAATACGTTAAATAATAACGAAAATATTAAAAAAAACTACTTTAAACACCCTGTATCTCAGAAGTAGATAACATTTGACCCAGTTATTAATATTTTAAGGTCCTGAATTATGATTAAAATATTAACCATTCCTTATGAAACAAACAATTTAATTTTTTTAATTTTAAAAAATATGTAAATTTTAATTCAAAAATATTAAAAAATATTTTTCTTTAATAAAGAATTCATATTTTATTAAAATTTTTATGTAAGCTAAGAAACAAAGTCACAAAATATTTACAAGGTATTTCATAATTGAAAGGAAATATTTTAAAAGGCAATCGAAGTGGTTCTAAATACTTAGTGGGTTTTAAAATATTTATAACTGAGGTACAGGTAGTCATTTTGCTAATTTATTTCGATAATCACAACTAACGATCTATCCTCTATATTTTTATGGTATTATATACCTAATACCAGGGTGGCCCATTAGTAATGGTAAGTCCAATATATCGTTTTTTTTTAAATACGAGAAAATGTCAAATAGAAAAGTTTTACAGTTCATAGAGGCGCTTATAATATATAGGATGCCCCCAAAAAGCAAGGCAATTTTTTGATTTAATTTTATTTTTGAATTCTAGTACAAAATCTAAGTATTTTTGTCTAAAACTTTTGACATGTAAATGGAAGTTGGATTTTTTTATGTTCAAATTATGCAAAAGTTTGCATATATGGAGAAGATATGAAAACTAAATAGTCCAGGAATTGTAGCAAAAAAGGTTGGAATTTCTTAGACTAAGACGGATCGGAATGCGGTTATTTACATTCGCTTCCAAACATTTTTTAGAAAAAATATCCTTGCTCTTTATTTTATACAAATCGGAAATTGCAGGGTTCCCAGAGGTTTCGAGGTCGTTGATCACGATTATGATCAAATTGACCCACAGCCAACCTGAAGCTCAGGAACGCGGATGAACGTCATCTCCGTGGGACTCTCTCGAAATTCACGCGGGGAAGGAGAGAAACTCGGCGCCCGGGGGTTTTCTGTATCGCTAAATTCAAATATGGATCGGCGAACACCCCCCGAAAACCTGTTGTGCCAGAACCTGGACGTGGACGTCATCCCCGAGAGTTTTCCTGACAAGATCGTCAAAACAAACCGAAAATCATTCTGGCGGTGTTTTTTGGGGCGCCGAATCCAAATTTCACGTCGAATATGACCCCCGGAACCCCTGGTGCACCGAAACCTGGACGCGAACCTCATCTCCGTGAGTTTTCCTCACGCAGTCGAAAAAGACGAACCGAAAATCGTTATCGGTTTTTTTTTGGGGCGCTGAATTCAAATGTGGCATCGGCGAACACCTCCCGGATATCTGGTGTTCTGGAACCTGTACGTGGACGTCATCCCCGAGAGTTTTCCTGACAAGATCGCCAAAAACAACCCGAAAATCATTGTGTGGGCGTTTTATGGGGCACCGAATCCAAATTTCACATCAAAAACGACCCCCTGAATACCTGGTGCACCGGAACCTGGATCGGGACCTTACCCAATCAAAAAAGACGAATCTAAAATCGTTATGGGGTTTTTTGGGGCGTTGAATTCAAATGTGGCATCGGCGAACAACCCCCGGATACCTGGTGCATCCAAACCTGGACGTGGACATCATCCTCGAAAATGTTTTTCACAAGGTCGCCAAAAACAACCCGAAAATCATTGTAGGGGATTTTTTTGAGCGCTTAATCCAAATTTCACGCCAAAACGATCCCCTGAACACTTAGTGCACCGAAATTTGGTCCCGAACGTCGGGTCTGAGGGGTTTCCTCACATCATCAAAGAAGACAATCCCAAAATCGTTATGGGTATTTTTTTGGGGCTCTGAATCCGAATTTCACGTTGAAAACGACCCTTCCAACACCTAGTGCACCAGAATCTCGGGCTGATCGTCGTCTACGAGGGTTTTCCAGGCACCATCACAAAGACTAACCGAAAATCGTTTCATAATTTCACACATTCATTGATGTGTAACTCTGGGGCCCTCGAAAAAGTTGATCCAGTCCTGTAAAATTCTAAATGCCGGGTTTGAATAGAGCGGGGATAATTACGAGAATAATCTCCGGCTAGATCTCCGAACTTTGCCAAGCGTTCTTTTACTTTTCTCCCAAGATAAAGATTCTGGTGCACCAGGTGTTAGGAGGGTCGTTTTCGACGTGAAATTTGGACTAAGCGCCCCAAAAAACGCCCCTACAATGATTTTCGGGTTGTTTTTAGCGATATTGTCAGGTAAATTCTCAAGGATGACGTCCACGTCCAGGTTCGGGGGCACCAGGTATCCGGAAGGTGTCCGACGATGCCATATTTAAATTGAGCGCCCCAAAAAAAACCCATAACGATTTTCGGTCCGTCATTTTGGATTGTGTGAGGAAACCCCACGGAGATGAGGTTTGCGTGCAGGTTCCGGTGCACCAGGTGTTCAAGGGGTTGTTTTCGACGTGAAATTTGGATTCAGCGCCCCAAAAAACGCCCCTATAAAGATTTTCGGATTGTTTTTGGCGATCTTGTGATGAAAATTCTCGGGGATGAACCTGGATAGGTTCTGGCACACCAAGTGTCCGTGGGGGTGTTCGCCGATGCCATATTTGAATTGAGCGACCCAAAAAAACCCCACGCGCCGAGTTTCTCTCCTTCCTTGTATGAATTTCGGGAGAGCCTCACGGAGATGACGTTCATCGGCGTTCCTAAACTCCAGGTCGGTTGTGGGTCAATTTGAACATCATAATCGTGATCAGCGACCTCGAAAACCCCCGGGAACCCGAATTGGGTCAGTTCTGACTCTTATTTATAAAGTTCTTTAATCTTCTAAAACCGGTCCCAAAAAATGAATTTTTTGAATGCATTTTTGGCTACAGCAATGCAATTTTCGGTGTAAGATAAAAAGAAGGAACATTTTTTCCAAAAAGTTTTTGGAAGCGAATGCAAAAATCCTCATTCAGATCTGTCTTAAAAAAATTCCGAACTTTCGGCCTTTTTAGTGCTTCATTGCTTCGACTAAAAATAGAGACATATCCAGAAAAAGTAACCAGGTCCGAATTAACAAAAAAATCGATAAATTTCTCTGTCCTCAAAACAACACCTTGTTACATATCAAAATTATTCAAATCCATTTACATGGTCGCAAATAAACATAAAACACTTATTTAAACATTATACTTTTATGTATTCCGCCTACAATTTTACTAATCGTATTGTATAGTAATGAATTTAAAATTGAAATTTTTATGCTGTTGAGTTAAAAATGGAATATAATGGATTTTTAATGCCAAACAATGAAAATTATTTAATTGAAACTCTTTCTGAACTCATAAAATAATTATTGCTTGCATATATTTTTTTATTTTTATACTGTAGTCGATCTACAGTGTATTTATAGATCCACAATTTTTTAAATATACAAGGTGTCTCATTAAGAATTGAACATAGAACAACTGAAGATTCTTTGATAGAAAAAAGACGATTAAACGAAGCATGCTAAATAAAATATTACTCGTTTCTGAAATAAAGTTGAAAATTAATAATGGCTATTATTTTTATTTCTAAGTACAATTTTAATAAATTCGGTAAACATTTTTGCTGTTATAAATAGATAAACTTTGCCTATGGCGTACAGAAAGGATAAGTTACACCTTCATCCCCCTCTAAATTTTACGCTACTGCTCAAAAACTTATTTTGACTATAATTTTAAATATTTTGATGTTTTTTAAATTAATAATGTACTCTTTTTGAGAATTCACAAGGTGATTGGTTTTCGAGATATTCACATTCAAAGTGGATATACTTCGTTTTAATTTTGTAATTTTAGAATTTTTTATAAATTTCGAAAAAGATTTATTTAAAAAATATCAAAAATGTAAAAATTAACGGTTTTTTGGAGTGGCATAACATTTAGAAGAGATGAAGATGCCGTACGCCACTGCCAAAGTCATTTAACTAATTTTTTGGTGATAGGTGTATCTTATGACACCAAAAACGTTTGCCGAATTTAATGAAATTATACTGAGTAATTAAAAAATTTAAGTCATTAATAATTTATTCATTTTAAAACTTTAACGCCTTGTATTTCGCAAACGAGTAATATTTAACGTATGAAAAAATCACAGTATGAAATCACAGTATGAAAAAATCACAGCTTATTCTTAATCATAATTAAAAAAAAAATAATAATAAAAATTAAAAACCATTTTTCTTAAATAAAAAAACATGTCGTTACTATCGATTTAAGTAAACAATATGTGAATTTTCCTAATCATAAATAAAAAAAACCAAAAATTAAAAAAAAATTAAAAAAATAAAAACAAATGTTTTCTTTAATTTTTTTAATAGGCGCTATTCAGATAAAAAATACAAAAATAAAAAATGGGAAGAAAGTTTATTTTTGATTTTTAATTTTATGAAAGAAAATTTTTATTTTTCCAATAGGCGCTATTCATATTAAAATATTCTAGCAGATTAGGCATTAAAATACTAGCGATCTTAGAGTACAATCTCAATCATAAATAAAAAAATACAATAAAAAAATTAAAAATTAAACAAATAAGAAAGTTTTTTTTAATTTTTTTATATGCGCTATTTAAATAAATAAATAAAAAGATACAATTAGATAAAAGAAAAAAAATAAGAAAAAAATGTCTATTTTTTATTTTTTTAATAGGCGCTATTTATACGCTGTCAAATATTCAAGCAGATTAGGCATTAAAATACGCCATTACCATCGATCTTAGTCAACCAATTACATTTTCTCAATCATAAATAAAAAAATAAAAAAAAATTAAAAAAAATTAAAAAAAACTTTCTTATTTATAATAATAAGCGCTATTCATAAAACTGCTGTCAAATTTTCAAGTAGAGGGCATTAAAAAAAATAAAAAAAAAATAAAAAAAAATAAAAAGTTATTTAATTTTTTTTAATAGGCGCTATTCATACAACTGCTCTCAAATTTTCATAAATAAAAAAAATAAAACAAATTTATTTTTTATTTTTTTAATAGGCACTATTCATACAATTGCTGTCAAATATTCAAGCAGAAAGCATTAAAAAAAGTAAAAAAAGATTTTTTATTCAGATTTATTTTTTATTTTTTTAATAGGCGCTATTTATTCATACAATTGCTGTCAAATATTCAAACAGAAGGCATTAAAAAAAAGTAAAAAAAAAATTTAAATTTTTTAAAACGCGCTAGTCATACAATTGCTGTCAAATGTTCATAAATAAAAAAATAGGAAAAGCTTTAATTTGTTTTTTGAATAGGCGCTATTCATACAACTGTTGTCAAATATTCAAGCAGATTAGGCGTTAAAATACGCCGGTACTGTCGATCTAAGAAAACAATTGCATTTTTTCAATCATACAAAAATAAAAAAAAAATAAAAAAAAAATAAAATAATTTTTCTAATAGGATATTTATACAACTATTGTCTCATTTTCAATCAGATTAGCCATTAAAAAAGTAAAAAAACTTTTTTTTAATTTTTTTACAAGCGCTACTCAAAAAAAATAAAGTTTTTTTTTATTTTTTTATTATATAATAGAACAAAAAAAATATTTTTTAATATGTGCTATTCATGCAAGTATTCAAGCAGATTAGCCATTAAAATAAGCCGTCACTATCGATCTAAGTAAACAATTGCACAAATAAAAAAAATATAAAAATAAAAAATATATAAAAAAATAAGAAAAAATTTAATCTTTTTAATAAGCGCTATTCATACAACTGCTGTTAAATTTTCATAAATAAAAAAATTAGAAAAAAGTTATTTTTTTTATTTTTTTATTATATAAAAGAACAAAAAAAATATTTTTTAATATGTGCTATTCATGCAAGTATTCAATCAGATTAGACATTAAAATAAGCCGTCACTATCGATCTAAGTAAACAATTGCACAAATAAAAAAAAATTTAAAAATAAAAATATATAAAAAAATAAGAAAAAATTTAATCTTTTTAATAAGCGCTATTCACACAACTGCTGTTAAATTTTCATAAATAAAAAAATTAGACAAAAGTTATTTTTTTATTTTTTTTAATAGTCGTTATTCATATAACTGCTGTCAAATTTTCAAGCAGATTAGGCATTAAAAAAAAATAAAAAACAAATTTTTAAAAATAAATAAAAAGTTTTTTATTTATTTTTTTTGTTAGACGCTCTTCATACAACTGCTGTCAAATTTTCAAGCAAATTAGGCATTAACATACGCTGTAACGATCGATCTAAGTAAAAAATTGCATTTTCTCAATCATAAATAAAAAAAAATAATAAAAAATAATAAAAAAAAATCAAAAAAAAATTAAGAAACTTATTTTTTAATTTTATATAGGCTGTCAAATTTTTTCAAGTAGATTGGTCAATAACATACGTCGATACTATTGAAACAATTCGTACATTATCTTCAAAAAAATACTTAAAAATTAAGCTAGTATGTTCATTTTTTTGTTGCTCATCATATTGACCTAAGATAATTTTTTTCACTAGCCCAATCGAATTATATAAAAATATTTATTTTGGGCCCCGAGCTTTCTTAAATATTAAGCCAGTACTTTTTTTAATGAGATATCAATGATGTAAGGAAATTTTTAATTAGTACAAAAAAAATTTTCGCTGTTAATTTCGACCCACCCTACTGTAGAATCAAATTTATTATATTTTTTATATCTGTTTTCCCTGCAAGATGTATATCAAAAAAAGCAACAATATAAAAATAATTCCAATTATACAAAGTGCTCCAAAAAAGGATACATATTAAAGTTAAATTTTTTAATGGAACTCCCTGTATTTTATTACAATTTTATTACAATTTTGAGATCTACAAAGTAAATTAATATACCTGTATCATTTTTGAAAATGTAAGATATTAAAAAAAATGCAAATATGTATTAAATTCATTAAATTATGTTTTAAATTGATTTTTCTAGAAGGTGAATGACCCAATGACACTTTTTGGTATACATTTGCGCAAGGCAAATTTACAAATTTATCGTTCGTTCTTGCCTTGTAGAAAATGGAAATATTTTGTTGCATACGCATCAGCGGTGGAGCGTTTGATAAAAAAGTCATTGTAGAAATTATCACGTTTAATTGGATAATTAACTTTACATAAGCCATCATGGCTCAGGTGGTTAAGAGCTCAATTTTAGATTTAGCGAATCGGGTTCAATTACTGACAATTTTCTTTTAATTTTGAAAAAATACTACTATTGCTGTTTATTTATTTTATATACATTTTATTTCTCATTATAACCCCTACATTCAGGCAACCCATTATTCTTTTCGCTATTTTGATAACAAACTAGAATATTTTTTTTATTATACGTAGGTAAGTATGTATCCATCTTTAATAATAAAAAAAGTGTTTGTTCACGGTTTTTCATCTCATTTGCTGCATTTATTTCGACAAAATGCCATCCGCAAAACCCTTTAACAATCATTAAAAACCAATAAGGCATATAAATAACAAACTAAGAACCAGCCATATCTTGATCGGAACTACATAGCTAGAATTCTTAGTTTTACATTTTTTTGATAAAATAATTTTGAGGTCTTAGAAAAAATGTACAATATTTTTCACGTGGGTAAAAGTGATTTTTCACACCCATGTGATTGTGTGAAAAGTTAAATATTTCACTATTTAGTATATTTAAAACCACCACGTATCTGTCATTAAAATATTTCCTTTAACTATGAAACACCCTGTATAATAGACAAAAATTAGTAAACAAAGATTAAAAAAAAAGTAAATTTTAAAGCTACTATATAACTAAACACTTACTGAAACATTTTTCCGAATTCCAAAAAATATATGACGAACACTTTAAGTCTCAAAACGTTCTTAACGAACACTTGACGTTTGAATTTGATTTCGGTCTGCATGTATTTCTCTTCCTTGGGATTGAGAGTTCTGATGCAGGCCCTGATGGGGTTCCAAACTATCGTCATCTCCAAGAGGATTTGGGGTCCGTTCCCTTTGGCTCTGGTCCTCAATTTTTTGTCTTTTAGAGCGTACCATCTCTTTTCTCCGTTGCGTATCCTCAACAGAGGGATTGCTACTTTACCTTAAATGATAATCGATATTTTATTATTAGAGAAGAAAATGTTTGTTAGGATGTAGAAGGAAGAGGCCAAAATGGTCACAAAAAGAAGAGCTGACAGTTGGCATTTGACAGACAGTTAAAGGTAGTCGTTAAGTAATTAAATGGAGCTCTGTGATGGAGATAAATAAAGTTATAAATATGGAAATCAAAGTTTTATTAAACTCAAATATTATAACAGAGACTTGCAAAATTAGTTTCGTACCTAAAAATTCGACCTTGTGATCTCTATCTTCATCGTACACGGTCACCTCCAAAACGTTGTTAATGTCCTTGACGTTGAAGGTGAATATCTTATTCCAAGATGGCGTCAAGGTTTTGTACTCGGTTTGGGTTTGTAGACGTGCATTGCCCAATTCGAGAACGCAGAAGGGGTCGCTTTTGCCACCGAGATCTGCTGAGGCGAGACCTTGAGCTTTGAATACCTTTACGGTTAGATGGCCGACGTCTTTGACATTGTGGAACGTCCTGGGCCAGGACTTGAAAGGAAAATCAATATTTAGAGATAAAAAAAAAAAAAAAATAAATAAAAAGTTTGTTGAATCTCGAAAAGAGCTTCTATTTATATCATTCTATTTGTATCATTTTATTGAAAAGGTAAGTTTATATATTATTTAAAAAGAAAATAAAGAGCTGTAAAAAATTGTAATCAAAATTAGGAAGTTATAATAATTTTGTAATGTAAACTTCCAAATAATTGAATTTTTTTATAATTACATCGGAATTAAAGAAATGTCGTTGTTTAGACTTTTGAGCCTACAATAAGTGACTAGTTTCGGGGTCGACATTTTTACCTTTAAAATTACACAATTTTGTCATCATCACCAGATCGTTAGACTGAATTTCCTACAAGCACAAAAGTGTTGTCGTGTACATATATAAATAAGTTTTTATTCTCCGTTTTTTTACTATTTTAATTAACAGTGTGCCATTAGTACCAGGACCGTCCTGATGTTATTTTAATTGCAAAATCACTTCTGCTAATTAAACAGTAAAATATTGTCATTTTGTTTTATACTTACATATCTATCGACGATATTCTGTTTTTCTCTTTCATTGTCTTCGTGCGAACTTAAGTCGGATATGGTTTCCGAAGCAGTGGTGCCGCTTATGGTTAACAAGAAATGTAAAGATCCAGCTCCATCGTCTAATTCTTGCCATATGCTGTGCGTTATTTCCCTTTCGTATTTAGTCAGATCTATCACACATCTTCAAAAAAAATTAGCAAAATTAGAATTTAATGGTGTTTGGGACAATATAATAAACGAACCTTATTTGTAATTTGAAATTACTCGTATATTTTAACGAATATAGTTTACTTTTTTTTTCTATTATAGGCCAGTCAATAGAGACATCCTATTACATAGAAGAGAAAACAATCAATATTGTTAATTGAGCCAAGAATAAGAAATTAATCCAATACCGTTGTAAATGAGTCATTTAGATAATACCTAAGAGTTAGTTTTGGGTCAAATCGAACGCTTTGGTGTCAGTCGATTGCAGTTTTGAAAGAGAGTTGACAAATTTATTTTTCAAGAAAATGTCGCTATGGTATAACTACCAATTGAACTGGACGAGTGTATTTTACTAATTCGTGAAAAACCAAAACACCTAAGTAGATTTGAGCGAAATATTTTTATAAAAACGGAAAATCAAATAATCAATACAATGATTATTTTAAAAAGTTACTAGTAGAACTTTCTTATCAAACATAACATTCATGTGGGACATTTAATAATGTTTCGTTATTTACTCGGCCTGAAACCTAAAATTGACAAATGAAAAAATAAAATTATACCGTAAGAAGCTTTCAGCTTTTTCTCATTATTATTTACAGAAAAATTTACATATTTTTACAACAATAAAAATATAATAAAAAACCGTATGCCATCACAGTAGTTAATGTGATAAATAAATAAACGTTGTTTTGAGAAATTAATGAATAACTATCTACACAGTTGTCTGTGCTATCATAGGGTCTGTTCCAACAACGATCAGAAACCATTTACTGATACCAGGAAACTGATAATTTGGCGGTCCTAATAATCTATTGCGAGTAAACAAGGATTTGAGCCCACAAAAAATTAAAGAATCGATAAATATCCACCACGGTGGCCGGAATTGGCTCTTGGTAATCAAAATCAAAATGTACAAGATTTAAACAAAATAATAATCGTTAGGTACCTTCCAATAAAATCATCTCTAGCTCTATCCTTGTCCCACACGGTGATTTCTATTTGCTGATCTCCATCGTCGTACAAATGAAGGTCCAACTGTTCCAGCCATCTTGGATTTAAGGATCTCCATACCACTCTGCTTTTGTACTTTTCGTTACCTAACCTAAGAGATTCTATTTTCAAATATAAATATACACTATAGCTGAACCCAGAAATATTAGTCACCCGCTAAGCGTTCATAGACGAGGGTCACACGAAAAGTTTAATCATATTATACGAGAATATACGAGAATGCTAACATCGTTATTATTGGTTCGAATCGAATAAGAGAAACTACAAACTACAAATTACAAACTACGAACTACGAACTACGAACTACGAACTACGAACTACGAACTACGAACTACGAACTACGAACTACGAACTACGAACTACGAGCTACGAACTACAAATTTCGAACTACGAACTACAAAATACGAACTACGAACTACCCACTACAAACTAACTACAAACTAACTACAAACTACAAACTATAAAATACAAACTACAAACTACAAACTACAAACTACAAACTACAAACTACAAACTACAAACTACAAACTACAAACTACAAACTACAAACTACAAACTACAAACTACAAACTACAAACTACAAACTACAAACTACAAACTACAAACTACAAACTACAAACTACAAACTACAAACTACAAACTACAAACTACAAACTACAAACTACAAACTACAAACTACAAACTACAAACTACAAACTACAAACTACAAACTACAAACTACAAACTACAAACTACAAACTACAAACTACAAACTACAAACTACAAACTACAAACTACAAACTACAAACTACAAACTACAAACTACAAACTACAAACTACAAACTACAAACTACAAACTACAAACTACAAACTAGAAACTGCATATAATTTTCACCAAAAAAAAGTTGTAGTATCAATTTAAATAGGGCCTATATCTATGTTATATAGAGAAAGTAAAAGTTGAAAAGTCTTTTGGTAGGTAGAGAGGGGGTAAACGTCAAACCACATCGGACGGCTCCGAGAATTTCACAGTAATGTTTACCTGCCAGTGTCGTTTCATAGAATAAGTAATTTTAAATTGTTATCGGCGGAACCGGACTATCGCATGTATTTATGGATTATAAATAATTATTAAATATGTATTATAATATTCAAATTATAATTTTACAAAATTTCAACAGCTATTCACAATTTATTAAACTATTTACTCGAAATTGTTATTAACATCTATAAAATAATTTTGTACGCCAATGTATCGTGTCCACTTCGGTGAGATCCGCTGACAACCTGTCAATTTATGTGTATAAAGTGGGAGAACTGGCAAAAGCATTTCCAACTTTTACTTCTGTTCTAATTCAATCGATTCGAATGAGGCAGACGATATTCAGCGTGAACTGTCATTTATAGTGAAAAAATATACGTACTATTATTGTTAAAAGGACTTATCGTTTTTTTTTTCAGTTACCCACCGTAACTTTGTTATTTCTTATGACGGCATTCTTGTTATTTTACATAATAATCTATGCCACATGCCATCTAATTTTTTAATAATTATGCTTAAATTAATTTAAAAAAATACTAATATTTTTCTTAATTTGGCAATATCGCATTAATCTAAATTAGTATGTTTATACACTGGCAACTCTGTTAGCATTCTTTACATTCTCTAGATATTAAATTACTATATACTACTTCTGGATTCAATAAACTCTTATATTATGTACTTGGGACAAAAATTTTAATAGGTATTTCTTACCACTGACCTAAATTTACAATATGGATCTGATGTTGCGGTTTCGGGGTCGCAAGGCAAGAGATTTTTACCCTCAACTAATACTATGGTCACTACTGAACTCCATATTTGCGATTTAAGTCTTTTGTTGACGTCCTGAGTTCGGCTGGTTTTTTGGAAGTACTGAAACAAAATAAACAAAAAATTTTTCATTAAACTTCAAAAATAAATATTCTTCTCGCATCGTTCTATCATGGTATGGTTTTTGATGATCAAAGATAAGACCAAAGGTTCTCAAATGGTCGATTTAAGGTGTGTGATGTGTAGTAAACCCACTGAACTTCCCATCAGTGGAACGCTACACGATCCTGCCGACCTAATAAAAAATGGCGGTCTACCGAAGAGGTCTATCTGTGCAGGTGGCCTGCGCAGGTCGACCACATGTACATAGCAGGTTCAAAAAACTGCAGAGGTATAGTATATAGTCTAGAGAAGAAAGTGCAGTAACTTAATTTGCAGAACGTAGTATAAATTCAAGAGGTAGATATTTTATCTGTACCTCATTGTAACCTGCGCCTCAACTCAAAGTGGTAGAAGGCTAAGGTTACACAACGAGGAGGTTAATTTTGATTATTGTATGCCCGGTTTTCAGTAGAGAGTGGCTGGGTAAAGTTAAATGAAATAAAACTCTAGAATAAAATGTGGTTTAATACAACCCAAGTCGCTGCTGATTATATATTTGACGTTAATTGAATAATATGCAAAAAAAAGTGTTCACAAAAGTCAAAGTTATACCAAAAGTATACTTTTGGTTTACAAGTATTTATATTTTAATGATATTTCTTTATTATTAAGCAGGTGGTGGCACCAGATAAGCTCTGCTAGAATAACGCTGAATATTTATACACCTAAGGTTCAACCCAGGACACAAGCTTCATGCGCTGGTAGCAAGTTGACGAAGCAATTGGGTGCAGGTAGACGGTCTCAAAAGTAAAATATGGTTAATTCTTACTTGCTATACCGATGATGGTTGTCCAGAGTGGGGCTTCTCAGTGACCGATGGGCCAGTGGGTACTTCTGTTGGGGCCTACCTCAGGTGTATAACATGCACCGCAAGCATGGAAATCCAGGCTAAGTTGTCCAAATCAATAGTAGAATGTAGATGAATAGTAGATGAAATTTTAAAGGGGGAAGTTAAAGATGAAGTTGAAGCACAGTAGAAGTGAAGTAGATGCAAAGTAAATGAAAAGTAAATGGCCTGAAATAGGAAAAGGTTATGAGAGGCAATGGTCATCATGCAGAGTTAGTTACACTTACCGTTGATGAAAGGTGGCCAAAAAGTGAGCATATAAATGGTGTGTTATGAAAAATATCCGCTATAAGCGCCTTTTTTTAATCACTAAGAATGTTTCCTAATGCACAATTTTGTTTCTAGGCAAAATCCGAAATAATTTCGTGAGAACACTTCTCAAGTGTTCTTGAAGAGCTCTATTAACAAAATGGGTGAAAATGGCTTAATCAAAGTTCAAAACTTGGTACCTCAAAGATTGGTCTCTTACTATGAGACATGTAAAACTCTGCTGATGACTCAAGGATTGAATAATTCACTTTCTAGGTGGAGGTAGAATTGGGACCAAAGTTTAGTAGAAGAAGAACCAGTTGGAAAAGGTAAACAAAACAAAATGGGGTAGATAAATGTCAGAAAAATATATTGTAATCATTATAAAAGCTAGTATTGTGCTCATAATCAAAAAAGGGGTAAGGACAAGGAAGTTTTTAGTATTTGCTAGCTGATTTTTAATAGTAAGATTCATTTTTAATACTGAACAAATAGTTGGTCATGATTTCGTTGCAGGACTTTTATAAAAAAGCTAAGTGAGTACTTTGATTCAATATTTATTATTATGACAATTAAAAGTGACAACAAAATATGTTCAAACCCGAGAATACCGATCAAGGAGAAGCGACAGTAGCTGTCGGTGCCTTTGATATCGGATGGACCTTTTTGACAACATGACTTTGATTAATAGACAACTTAATACGCTGAGAAACATGCTTATTTTCTACACTGATCGAAATAGTTTGGCAAATTATCTGAAATCATTGTTATAATTCATGCGCAAATGTTGTAATGTGATTTAATTACATTGAAGTAGTTAGGGATAATAGCAATGGTGACATTTCGGCACCAAAATATAATTCATTATGTAATAATTAATTATTTGTTATAAAAGTAAAATTTGTTCAATATTTGGTTTATTTATTGTTAAAAATGTGATAAAAGTCCCAAATTTAAATTAAATTACCTTTTCCTTAAGTAAAAATAAGGTAAATAAAATTAGGGGTACCAAAAAAAATTAGGTAACAATTAAAAAGACATTAAGTTTGAAAGGTTTAACTAAATATGTGCAATGTGCATATATTTTCAAAGCTTTTAGGTTTAAAAAGTACTTACATATTTTTAGAATTTCTGGATTTATATTAAAAGAACTTTCAAGTTTATTACTAATTTCTGTAGAAACAAGTGTTTTCTCGCAAAGATAAGCCAGATGTCATTTAGAGTTTATGTATTTAGAGTTAAATACCTGGCCTGGCTATCACCCAGTCAATACAAATATGTCCATTGGACGCCCATTCGATATATAATTTTGGATGCCTAGACGTCCAAAAATGAGTTTTTCTGGACTTCCGACATCCAATGAACGTCCAGTGAAGTATAAGAATGGCACACTTTTGACCATTCAGAGGACGTCTAATTCTGGAATATATTTGGACGTTGAATACTTGACATTCAAAAAACGTCCAGGATTATATTTCCATTGAGACCACATCCCCACTTTTTTACAGAACCGCAACTCACCCCACATTTATAATATTAATAATTTGTTTATTATTTTCGCAAACTGCTATACACCATTTTTATTTTTTTTAATTAAAGATCGCTTGACCTGAGCAGGGATCGAACTCACGACACATCCATTATCGTTTTACGGTTTCAATCGCTAGACGAGCTCGACCAAGGAACCACTTGAAAACTTTTTACTTTACTTTTTACTATAGTTATAATGGAATAAGATTTCAAACTTCCGCTGATAGAATGAAATGCAATAGATTCAATTTGTCAATTTTTAATGACCAATTATATTAAAAAAAAGGAAGTGTATATAGATGGGAATTATCTGGTAGGCCTAATAAATAATGACCTAAGATGGACGTCCGCTGGACGTCAAAATACTACTAAACTTAAAATTGAGTCCAAAAACAGGAGTGCGTTTAGAAACCTCGCACGGCGCGTCGACCCTATTCTAATGTATGTGGTGAAACGCGCCGTGCGAGGTTTCTAAACGCACTCCAGGCGTTTTCTGGGTATCAATATTCAGCTGTCAAATAATTAGCATAAACGGACGTACACTGGATGCCCAGATATGGACGTCTTAATCCTCAAATGGATCTAAAATGTACGTCCATTGGACTATATGTGCTGTCTGGGCATAGACGAATTTTTAGAAATAGTACTTATTTAAGTATGTACCAATATTTCCAAAATCAACTCCAGTATGATTGATTCAATAAATATAAATATGAATGGGCAAAACATCTTTATATTGACATAATGGTAACTTACAATTTAGCCATAATAAAGGGATTTCGCCCACTTTGACCAATCCTAATTGAAACACGCGGATTTATTATATTTTTAAATATAATTTCAAAATAAAATAAACAAAATCTGCAGTTAATTGTTTGTTAAATTTATTTAAAAGAAGACAAACATATATTTCAGAAAATTCAATACCAACATATGAAAAATAAAATGTCAAAAGTGATTAAATCATCATACTTAATATTTATACATGTGATAAAATTCTTAGTTTCCTAATAACTTTTTTGGCACATTTTATATCTTCATCTTATTACTACACAAAACAAACACCAATAATATCACCTAACATTGCTCACGTACTAAACACAACTTGGACTGACTTTGACAGATAACATCATTTTAAGTGATACACAACTTATTTTCGCACATGCGCGTTACAAAACGGTACACTGAAAACACCAAGCTGTTGCTTCTCCTTGATCGGTATTCTCAGGTTCAAACCCCGGGTCAAACATACTGAAAAAATGTTAAAATCTTTTACGTCAAAAAATGCCCCTTAATAATTAAAAAGTGTGTACAAAATTTCATAAATAAGTTTTTCTTAAAACTGTAACACCTTGTAGTTCAAAAATTAAGAGGTTTATGACATATGTTGTTATTAAATTTCCTTCTTAAAGTCACCCAAGGATTCACACCCTTAAGTATCGGCGCTCAATTAATACACAAATACTATCATAACAGTATAATAGATTACTTTCATTTATGAAAACAACAGGCTCTTGATACAGTAGAACCTAAACACGTTGTTTGTTGTCAGTTGTTGTTTTGTGTGCTTGAAACTTTAATTAGTTTCCTGTGTTATGTTTTGCTGGAAATATTATTTTATGTTGTTTAACAGTTTTAGTGTGTATACCGGGAAAAATGTATTCTATTGTTACATTTAAAAACAACCACCTAAAATTTAAAAAAGAAATTCGCAAATACTATCCAAAGGGCAATGATTTCGTGTCTTTCACTATTTGAAAGAAATTGATAAATTGTTGCCAAGAATACAGATAAATTTAATGGGAATACAAATACAATTTGTTCTGCGCATCTCTCGCAAACCTATTATGAAAGAGACTTTAAAAAATGATAACTGATTAATTTTGATACACAATAATGGTTGATACTACAAAAAGGGGGACAAATCAAAGTCTTTGTTCATTATCTCTTGCCCAAAAATAATAAAAAAAAAAATTCTAGGTTTTTTTTTACTTGAAATACTCTAAACTCGTCTCTATGTCCTGTCCCTGCTTTTTTTGATATTTTAAAGCATTTTAAAGTACTTTTTCACTCTGTAAACTCAAAGATAAATGTTAATTGAATTAATTACCTTTGTTTGAAAAAAGCTTGAATTATCTTTTTTACTAATCAAGAATAAAGTACTGTCCCTTAAATCCCATTAACTTCATGGACTCGTCAAAACTTATTATTATATTATTTTCTTACAAGTATTATTTGATGAGTGGTTTTTCTTTTAGTCAACCTCCTGTTCTAGCTATTATAATTAATATTTAATGAATACAATTTACTGTTCTTCATGTTGTATACCTTTTTGATCCAATCGAAGATAATCGTTAAATATCCCTTAGTTTGCAATTTTGTAGTATTTACATAAAAAAAAATCACCTCCATGGACATTTATTCCATGTACTTTATTGGACCATGGATTTTATTTACTGCATTTTGCTTTTTCTTTTATAAATACCCACTTCCAGTACGTATAAAGCAATGCATTTAAATGTGTGAATGGTTCTGCATTGACGTCACAAATCGACACACTTCACAAACAGAAACTAAGCTATCCTGTTTAACAGTGTATAATCCTTGATTCTTGCAAGCTTTGAAAATGACATAAAACGTAACAAGATATTGACAGTTAAACGCCATTTTGATATTTTCAAAACTTTTCTTTTCGGTATGCAAGATGGTGTCAATTTCCAAAATTCCAAAAATGTATCCATACGTCTCAAGATCCGAATCTAGCCCAAAACCTATTAGCTCAAATTCTAAAATTTCAACAGCAAAAAAAAGAATACCTCCACATCTGCTGCGGGAACACAATGATCTGTTGTTATTTCTGCAAGTAGCTCAAAGAGAGAGGCTGATCATGCAACAGAAATACGATCAATTACTGGAGAAATACGAAGATCTATTAAAGGTAAACGAAGAATTGACCTCAAATTTAAAAGACTATCAGCAGAAGTTGGAAGTTTCTAACGATAATTTTGCTGTAAACAGGAAACAATCTCAAATAAAATATAAAAATCTTGAAAGAGAACTTATCGAAGCTAAACATGAAAACGATAACCTAAAAACAGTAATCGATAATAATAGAAACAGAAATATAGAAACCGTAGACAAAGAATTAAAACTCTTACAAGACAGCTACACTAAATTAGAAGAAAAGAACGCAGAGCTAGCAGAAAAATGGGATAAATACAAAACTAAATTAAAATATTCAATATCTGTAGTTAACGAACTTAATAACTTAATATTAGAAGTCACTAAAAGACCAAAAACCTTCAACACCCAAACCCAAACGTATATAACAGAATTTCAAAAATCCACAACAACTACATCATCCAGTAGCAGCAGCAGTAATAGCAGTATCAACAGGAACTTACGCAATATTAACAGTATCGATAATATCATTTCTGGTAGTACATTGAGATGTGGTATTCCCAATGGTAAATTACAAAGTGATGATCTGCTCTTATCGGACATATTATTCAAACCGCAAACATTTGAAGACGATTTGGTATTGGTCAAGAAAGATTCATGGGCAGGGATATTAGAAAATGTGTAAATAAATGTATTAATGAACAAATTAATTAAAAAATGTCTACCAATAGGTAGTAATCATTTGACGAAATGTTAAATCCGTCACATATCGTTGCATTTTATTGCTTTTTGAAAAATAACATAAGGAATAACAGTCTAAGACACGGGCAATGCACTACAAGTTGAGCCATGCAGGTTAACTCGGATGTTAGACGTAAAATGATTTTCGTAAATCAAAAGAGATGTTTATTGTGGGTATTTAAACAAATTTAAGTGTTTGACTAAAAAAATTAATGAAATACGTAGGTATTATCTATTTGAGTGTCGTATTTTTTAAACATATTTTTTGAGGGATTAACTGGGGTTGAAATCATAAATGAAAACAAGAAAAATCAAGCTCTATAAAAGAACGAAGCCTATGAATAAAAATGGGGGTTAGATCTTGTCGATTTTTCCTGCCCAGACTTGAAGACACACCTACGAACCACGAGACCACGAGTATAAATAAAACTGCAGGAGGCGTCGTAATCCAAATAGTTAATATTTTCTTCGGCTACGTGAAGGTCAAAAACCAAGACGCAAAGTTATAGTTATAAATATTCGACGGAGTGCTTTATATTTTGTGTTAATTGTGTTGTAATTAGATTTTATGAAATGGTAAGTACCTACAAATATAATACCTATGTATTTGACTTGATTTATGCCCGATTCGCCTGTTCCCATTTCGCCTGACCAATTAAAATTTCCCGATTCGCCTCACAAGCTCAAATTGTGGTATCGTTTCGCCTGAGACCATAAGTTGGATGGTGCGTGCTTTTTTTATCATAAGGGCCATTTTCAAAATACATGCAAAATTTGATTTATAAGGATGATTTGATTTGAAACAAAAAACAACCTTATTTATTGACATTATTAAGCGTTTTAGACAGTGTTTTTATATCAATTATTTTCAAATTTTCTAAACCATCTTGATAATTTTTCCTTTAAATCTTTTTTCATAGATATACTAAGTTCTTTTCTAAAGTCATGTATAGTTGAAATTATTACTGGAGAAATTTTGGTTTTTAAATATATTTTTTTTTGTCCTGGCCGGTTATTGGGACACAAAAAATTTCTAAATTCAAATAATTTATTCGCTTTACGCTTCGTCAATTTGAAAAAATAAGGGGAGGTCTGTTAAACTGTAAAGAATATAATATAGAATGCCAAGCATTATATAATATCTCACATTTTTCATTTAGTAAATACATACTATAAAAAATATAAAAATTATATGAAACTAATTCGGCAAATTAAAAATAAAATAGTCATTTGTGTACCAATACCGTATAGATGATTTTTTTTTGGCCGATTAAGAAATCTGCGGTCGAGGCGTAGCCGAGGCCAAGCAACTTTAGGTAGGGCTAGTTACTTCATACGAAAGAATATGAGGTATTTGAGCATTTGTATCAATTAAAACCGCAATTTTATGTCTATAAAATAAATTTCAAACAAAAAATGACGACGTGATAAATTATTTTCCACATCCTTATCTATTAAAAAATATTAGAGAAAAATTTAATATTTTACCGAATTAATAGTATCGCTCCTGGTTTTAAATTTGGCCGACAGTCTGTCAAATAAATTCATCTCATCGGGATCCAGAATTGAATCATTACTAGGATATTCAGAGACATCGCTGTTAGTTAATAGATCATCGAAAACCCTAAAAATTATTGTTTTTGTAAGAACTTGTTGTATGTTATACAGGGTAATTGTATAATTTGTAAAATATAGTTCTGAAGTTGCCATTTATCTATAAAATTAACCATTTGCGACACTTTTTTGTTTTGAAGGGTAATTAGCGACACTTTTAATTACATAATAATCAAACAGATCTATTTTGCGACTCCCATAAGCATTTTTGTTTTAAAATTCAATAAATTATCCTGGAAAATCATAATGCGACACCTATTCTTTATCCTGAGACTCGAAAATAAATATTTCTGAAGATTTATATAGCAAAAATTCAGTAAATAGCGCCACTTTGCAATATTTTAAACTAACTTGATGGTGAAACACATTGCGACAATAAATAATCCTGAAAAATCAATTTTCCGACACTTTCAGCCCTTTTGTTCTGAAAAACATGGTGATAAATATTTATGAAGAATTTTGCAATAAATAATAATCAAATCCATTTTGCGACACTGAACTAGGAACTAACCCATTTGATGATAATTTTTTTCTGAAGAATCATAAAAAAGACACCACGAAGAAACGTTTGTGACAGTTTTAAACATTTTCATTCTAAAATAACTCACTTGGCGATAAATAACCCCGAAAAACCACATAGCGTCACTTCTAAAATATATCATTTGAAGAAAAATGTTTCGGAAATATCACACAATCTAAGTAACCTTTTTTTCCTGAAATAACTTACTTGACGATAATGGCACTGAAAAAACGCATTGATACAATTTTAAATAATAAAAAATCATTTTGCGACACTAAATTCCACAATGAGTTTAATGAGAGCAAAGTTCTGTGAAGTTTAGTCGACATTTCATGTTTTACACCTAGATAATTACAAATAATCTTAAAGAACCATAAAGAAATCATTGTGCGACACATTTTTTTCGGTACTTTTTAACAAATACACCACATTGCGACACTTTTAAATGAATTGTATTCCTAAAGATCCACATTTTAATATTGTAAACATTTTAATTTTAAAATAGCTTTCCTCAGAATAATATTCCAAAACTCTTTTTGTGAAGCTTTAAAATTTTGCGACACTTTTAATTAATTTTATAACTGCCCTTTTTGCTATACGTTAACACCTTTTTTGCTTTGAAGCAGTTTAAGGATAAATTAAAGTCCCTACTAATCACACAGCGTCACTTTTAATTAAATAATCCAGAATGAGTTTGGGACCTTTATGAGCGTTTTTGTTCTAAAATTTAATAGATTATGATGGAAATTCACATTGCGCTTTCATTCGTTTTTCTCAAACTCAAAAATAATTATTTTAGACGATTTATATTACAACAATTCAATAAATATAAATACTGAAGCACCATTGCGATATATTAAAACTAAATTGATGATGAAACACATTGCGACACTGTTCGGCCTTTTTGTTTTGAAATAACTTAATTTTGCGATAATATAAGCCTATTTGCTCTGAAAAACATGATATTAAATAATTTGGAAGAATCATTTTGGAAAGTTGTTAAATGACCAATAATCAAAACCATTTTGCGACACTAAACTAGTAACTAATAATTTTCCGAAGAATCATAAAAAAAGACACATTAAAGAAACTTTTGTGACAATTTTAAACATTTTCATTCGTAAATAGTTCACTTGGCAATAAATATTTCTCAACACGTAGCGACACTTTTAAAATTCTTATTTTAAAATATTTCACTTGAAAGGAATTTCGAATGTGTACAAAATCTAAGTAATCATTTTGCGACACTATTTACCCTTTTTGTCCTGAAATAGTTCATTTGACAATAAATGGTCCGGGCCATTTTAAAAAATAAGAAAAATCATTTTGCGATACTTAATTCCTCATGAGGCCAAAGTTCTGTGGAATTTAGCACAGTTTTACAGATACATAATCACAAATAATCTTAAAAAGATCACTTTGCGACACTTTTTACTAGACTTTTAAACAAATAATACAAATAAACTTTATTTCTGGAGATTCATAAATAATTCTCAAGAAACATACTGCGACACTTTCAAAAATTCTTATTCTAAATTATTTCACCTAAGTAACCATTTTGCGACACTGTTTGGCTGAAAATAGCCCATTTGACAGTAAATCGTTCTGAAGACACACATTGGGACTGTCTAAAATAAATAATCAAGAAAAATCATTTTGCGACACTAAATTTGTCATGAGGCCAAAGTTATGTGTAGTTTAGCCCACTATTCCAGTTTTACACATACATATTTACTAATAACCTTTAAAATATTACTTTGCGACACTTTTTACAGTACTTTTAAACAGATAATGTAACTAAACAACACATTGCGACACTTTTAAACAAATGTTCTTAAAACTAACTTTGCGACACCAAATTCCTCATAGGGTCCAAGGTTTAGGCAGTCATCCCAATTTTACAGATACACAATTACAGACAATCTTGAAGAGTTCACTTTGCGACACTTTTTACGGTACTACGCTTTTAAACAAATAATATTACTAAAGCAACACATCGCAACACTTTTAAATAAACTGTACTCCTGAAGATACACATTTCAATACTGTACACATACCATTTAAAATAAATATTTATAAAAAAAATCATTTTGCGACACTAAATTTGTTATATGGTCGAAGTTCTGTTGAGTTTTACAGATACAAAATTGCAGACAATCTTGAAAAGATTACTTTGCGACACTTTCTACGATACTTTCAAACATAATACTAAAGCAATGTATTGCGACACTTTTAAATAAACTGTGTTCCTGAATATCCACATTTCAACACTATGAACATACTATTTTAAATATATACTCATAAAAATAACTTTGCGACACTAAATTCCTCATAGGGTCCAAGTTCTGCAAGGTTTAGCCAGTTATTCCATGTTTACAGATACACAATTACAAACAATCTTAAAGATATTACTTTGCGGCACTTTTAAATAAACTGTATTCCTGAAGAAACACATTTTAACACTGTAAACACACCATTTTAAATAAATTTTCTCAAAAAACATTTTGCGACACTAAATTCCTCATAGAGTCGAAGTTTTATGGAATTATGCCAATCATCCCAGTTTTACAGACACATAATTACAGACAATCAGGTAGACATTACTTTGCGACACATTTTACGATACTTTTAAACAACTAATATTACTAAAGACACACATTGCGACACTTTTAAATAAACTATTCCTGAAGAAACACATTTTAACACTGTAAACATACCATTTTATATAAATATTTTTAAAAAACATTTTGTAACATTAAATTCCTCATAGAGTCGAAGTTTTGTGGAATCAAGCCAATCATCCCAGTTTTATAGATACTTAATTACAGACAATCTCGTAGAGATTACTTTGCGACACTTTTTACGATACTTTTAAACAACTAATATTACTAAAGACACACATTGCGACACTTTTAAAAAAACTATTCCTGAAGAAACACATTTTAACACTGTAAACACACCATTTTAAATAAATTTTCTCAAAAAACATTTTGCGACACTAAATTCCTCATAGAGTCGAAGTTTTATGGAATTATGCCAATCATCCCAGTTTTACAGACACATAATTACAGACAATCAGGTAGACATTACTTTGCGACACATTTTACGATACTTTTAAACAACTAATATTACTAAAGACACACATTGCGACACTTTTAAATAAACTATTCCTGAAGAAACACATTTTAACACTGTAAACATACCATTTTAAATAAATATTTTTAAAAAACATTTTGTAACATTAAATTCCTCATAGAGTCGAAGTTTTGTGGAATTAAGCCAATCATCCCAGTTTTATAGATACTTAATTACAGACAATCTCGTAGAGATTACTTTGCGACACTTTTTACGATACTTTTAAACAACTAATATTACTAAAGACACACATTGCGACACTTTTAAAAAAACTATTCCTGAAGAAACACATTTTAACACTGTAAACATACCATTTTAAATAAATATTCTTAAAAAACATTTTGTGATACTAAATTCCTCATAGAGTCAAAGTTTTATGGAATTATGCCAATCATCCCAGTTTTACAGACACATAATTACAGATAATTTTAAAAAGATCACTTTGCGACACGTTTTAGGGTACTTTTAAACAAATATTATTACTAAAGCAGCACATTGCGACACTTTTAAATAAACTGTATTCTTGAAGATCCACATTTCAAAACTCTTAACATACCATTTTAAATAAATATTCTTGAAAAATCATTTTGCGACACTAAATTCCTTATCAAATCGAAGTTCTGTGGAGTTTAACCAATCATCCGTTTTATAGATACATAATTACTATCTTAAAAAAATCACTTTGCGACACTTTATACGGCACTTTTAAACAAATATTATTACTAAAGCAACACACTGCGACACTTTTAAATAAACTGTATTTCCGAAGATCCACATTTCAACACTGCAAACATTTTAGTATTGGAATATTTTTAAAATAAATAATAATCCATATCCATACGAATAATTTTGTGAAGCTATAAAATTTGTTTTATGTTAAACGATTTCGCATAGAAACACACTGCGACACTGTTAAACTTTCCGTTTCACTAAAAATTCGTTTATTTGTGAATATTGTCGCTAAATGGTTATGTTTATAGATAAATGGCTACTTTAATTGAATCAAAATTTTGTGAATTACTCTGTATAACAAATATGCTTAAACCAATGATAAGGCGAATAATATATAACGAAAAAATATTTTAGAGAGATTAAACTAATAAGTTTGCAACGAAATTTTTTATTTTATGTTCAAAAAATGTTTTGCAAAAAAATTTTCTCGCCTTATAACGGGTGCAAAAAAATTCTTAAAAATCTCACCCTTTAGAGGTGCTAATTTCTGGATACGAAATTAGGGAATTGGCGGATCCCGAGCTGCCACTGTAGCAACTTGAGCTATCCTGCTTTACCAACCGTTTAAAACGGGACGCAATATTGTCCTTATCTAAACTCCTCAAATCCACCATGGACTGCGAAAATTCCTTGTTTAATTTGTTCTTGAAGCGCGACAAATTGGTCTTTATTTTGCGCCTGAGTCGGCTGGTCGATGGGTAATTTATCATTTTTTATGATTTGTATGTTTGCTTTATGTAGATCGGCGGCATAGTTTCCTAAGTCAGTTGTCGCTCGATGCGAAAATTATCTTAAAAACAAGTTAATTAGATTTGCAGTGCCTTAATGTATTTTGTCGCCAATGCGTGTGTCGTTTATATTTAGAAGTTGTGAATTAATCGAGTCCTAAAGACTGATTTAATCGGAGGAGGCTTCTATTTAAAGTTCATTTTAAAGTCTCCCTTAAAAAATGTAATTTTATAATGGTTGTCCTAACATACTTTTACTAAAACGTGTATTCAAAACAAAAATGTTAATTTTTCTATGAATTGTTATGTTTTCGATTCAAAAACATTTTATTATAGTTTAGCTTAAATTTTAGTAGGTATTTTCGGGTTTTTCCAAAGATCTGGAAAAGGAACTGAGTGATTTAAAATTGAATTATTCTAAGAATGAGTGCTTAGAGTGCAGGCCAAAGGACAGGGTAATCCTATTTAACTATTCTAAGAACCCTTTTATTGAACGTACGAACCTTAAAGTACCTACTGTCTAATTACAAATCATTGCCTTTAATCTATTTTAAATTTTAGTTTGGGATTTCCGAAATTATAGTATGTCAATGGTAGGATTGCCATATTTTCTGAAGGAAAGAAACGGACAGGCGAATATTATTCTGGGTTTTCAAGGTAAAAAGTAGAAAATTTTAGGGTTCAAAAAATTATTTTAAAGTAGGAGTTTGGTGACCTAACATTTTTTTAAAAATTAATATCTACTATGTATGTATATGTTTCCTTTTTAATTTTATTTTTGAAAATACTTTGAAAAAACGGGTTTATATGAATTAAATGTAACCCGAAAGGACCCCGCACTTTTCTTATGCAAAGTGGCGACCCGTCAAATTTTCTGAAACTTTGTTATGTTGTTGTAGTCAACTTAGTAACCAAAAGTGTCAATGGGCCCAACTCAATCCTATGACTAGTTTTCGATGTTAAAATTGAAAATTGACAGTTTTTGGGAACTTTTATTTGCAAACTTACGAGCTAGATTGAATTTCTGATGCATACACACGTTTATTATGAGTTTTAGTAACACATTAGTACATACGTACAATTAAAATATGTATAATTAGAGGGTGATTCACAAATGTATGACGGTAATTTTTTGTAAAATCACACTAATTCTACTATGCGGTCAGAGAAGCTTATTTTCAAAAAGTGCTACTCAATATGGTATTTTAACAACAAAATATTGCACAGTACACATTTCTTATACAGGGTGTTTTATAGAGAGAACCACAACATAAAATTATATTTTTTAACGATTAATTCAAAACCCTGTACTTATGAGTTGAATTTTGGGAAAGGTAATATCACTAAAATATATCTACCTTTAAGCTTCAAAATATACAAGGTGAGTTATTTGTTGGAAGGTATTCTATATTAAGAAAAGTACAAAAACCACGAAAACTCTGTATTCTAAAATTTCCTCCGTCAAATGTAACCATTTTCTTAATATATAATAATTTTAATGTCGTTTTAGGAAGTATAAATTTTAAATCCGATACTATGACTAGTTTTCGAGATACAGGGTGTTAAAGTGAAGAATTGCTGATTTTAGTTATTTTTTCTTTAAACTGAAAAGATAGATTGACTTAATTTATATAATATGTGTATAATAGCCGTCCCTTTCCCCGAACAAGCTCAGCTTTTGGGGTCAAAATTCACTCGTAAGGGGTGAATTAGGGAGAGTATTATTATTATTCTTATTAAGTAATACGCAGCTATACGCAGACGACACAGCTCTAATTTCGGTAGCCAAAAATTCTAATCAACTAAATATTCGAACCCAAAATCTGTTAAACCGGTACTCTCACTGGTGTAGCAGATGGAGGGTCTCATAAAATCCACAGAAAACTCAATTTATCGTCTTCAAACACCCAAATTCCAAAAGAACCTCTCAGAACCCCCAACTCGTAAACGTAAATCTCCTAGGAGTCAGGCTAGCTCAACAGACCGAAGTCGACTATTTGGGGGTACAATTTTCTCGTACTCTTAACTGGTCCTCTGACGTCCAACGCACTCTTGATAAGATGCGAAAGCGAGCCAGTCTCCTTGGAGCTTTGTGCGGGCGAATAGGGCGCTGTAACCCAGATACCCTTATCCATACTTATAATTCCTTCATCCGACCCGTTGCCGAATACAGAGCTATACCCTACGGTGTACTTCCCACACACCTGTCCCACAAACTCACCACACTCGAGAGACGTATCCTCAGACGATGCCAATACCTCCCCTATCGCTCCCCCAGCGGAGAAGTCTTTTTAAACACCCCCAACACCCCCATCCTCACACGTTTCCAGTCCCTCAGGAAACAATACGTCTCTCGCACGCTGAAAGGCACAAACATCCACTCCCAAAACACACTTCGTACCCCTTGGCGACCCAACCAACTCCCCCTCTTTCGAAAACCGAAAAGAAAAATGCCACAGCCGAATCTAAAACTCCTCACAGACGCCCAAGACCTCCCCCTCACCGCTGAACTCCAGGATCTGCTGGAATCAGCCCCGCTGAGTATAAGATAAACCTTCCCAAATTACTTAATTAGAAAATCAAAACACATGTACAATATCGTGGTTTAGGTTTTGTGGTTTTCCTAAATCATATTTCCCACCTCATACATGGACCTGTCCAATTATGGGGTTGGAAATAGCAAAATTGGCGATATTCTTGGGGAACAAACCTGCCACACAGGTCCCACACACACGCGCACAAAAGTTAGGAATTAGCTAGCTAGGTTACTTTTGTAATCAGGGCAGACCACCCTGAAAAGGAGGATAACTCCTATAGCAGGGAAATAGGAAAACAATATGTCCTAGAAAATGCAAAATACTTAAGATTTCCACTAATAAATCAAAAAAAAAAAAAAAAAAAAAAAAAATTTAGTAATAAGCGAGTAATAATTATAAGTTTAACAATTTTTAATTTATTTTATAACTCGCTCTACACGCATACTGTAAAATACCTGCCCATACCAAATAGGTACCCAGTATTTAAATTACACCTACATAATAAAATGGATAATTATCAACATTATTGTCCATTGAATAAAAAATTGTCACTTATACCGATATATTTGGTAAGTAATTATGAAACAGTTACATTATCCTGAACTTTTATTTCAAAATCTTATGGTTACATGCACAATGTAACTTACTTAAAAGTCTCTAAAGAAATGGAAGGTTTTGTTTTAATAATTTCAAAACATAATTATTTTTGGTGGTTGGCTGCATGGCTAACCCTGTATAAAAAGTACGAATAGCGAAATCTTTTAATCTCAAAATTGTTAACGGGTAGAGATCAAGATAATGAAATAATTTATATGTGGCGCAGCTGTAGAATTATTGAGTGTTTGCAATAATATATTGTGATTTATTCGTGAATCACCCTGTAACAGTAAATATTTTAAAATGTCCTTTTTTATGAACATCTGACCAAAAATTATATTAAACTTTTATATACATTGAGTCAATCTATCTTTTCAGTTTGAAGAAAAAATAACTAAAATCAGCAATTCTTCACTTTAACACCCTGTAGCTCGATAACTATAGTCTATTTTTATGTATGAGAGAGTATTAAAATAATAAAGCGTTCGTAATCCATAGGCGTATCACTTCTTTAAGTAGACAGTTATATACACTTATATTTTCACCTAATTAACCTGCTTATAACTTCTAAACAGCTGAAGGTAAAAAAGTGCAATTTTTTCTAAAATGTTTTATTTTTCCACAAGGTATGTTAAGAACATTGTGTCAAACGGGTTATGTAGGTATAAGTGTTTAAACTTTGACTTTTAAACAACGTTACGTTCATAAATAATAATTTTAATATAAAAACTACTTCTTGCCTACAAATCCAAATCAGAATCGAAATCAGAAGATGAACTGTCGCAACCAATATTTACAATGAGTGGCTCGATCATTTCATCAGTAATATTGTCCAACTTCCACATTTTCTCTTCTTCTTTAATCGTATGATTTACTGCCTTTTCCCAGTTTTCAGGCTTCACATTATTTACAGCCTCCAAAAACAACTGTTTAACATCACTAATTTTAAAAGAATTATTTTTTCTTGAAACTTCTCCCTTTATCTGTGCCCATATCAGTTCAATCGGGTTTACTTCGCAATGCTATGGTGCATGGTGATCTAACCACCGTCATCCCACGATTTTTTACAATTTCATCAATTTCATATTTTTTTTTGAAATTCTCTTTATGAAGGGAACACAAATTATACAGTTCTTTTCTCACAGAACCGGGATGGAACATAATATTCTTTGAATTTAGCCAATTCTGTAAATCTTTTTTTAACCACTTGGTTGTGGGCATTTTTTCTATAAGTCTCGAGTGATAACTTGCATTATCCATTACTATTATACAGTTCTGAGGAAGAAGATCTATAATTTATTCGAACCACTCTTTAAAGACATCAGCATTCATGTACTCATGGTAGTCACCGGTACGAGTAGATTCAAAAGTCAATATACCACCTTTAACAAAACCGTTTGAACTACCGATGTGTACTATTATTAGTCTGCGCCCCTTTCCTGATGGTGGATTTAAACCAGTAGATAAATTATTTTAAAAAGCCGGTCTTCGACTTGTAACAGTTTCATCTTGCCAAAATTTATTTGGTTTATGTCCCTCGTTGATCCATGTTTTATCTAAATAAAATATATTTCTTCTTTGGATTTTCATTTCTTTTATAGTCCTTAGGTAATTTCTTCTCCATACTACAATATCGCTTCTTTCTATTAAAATAGACTTTCTGGAATGCTTTTTCCATAGAAAACCTATTTCTTTTAAAAGTTTCCATAGTGTGTTTCGACTCATTTCAGGGTAATCCTTATCATCTTGAACCGTGGCAAGAACTTTGTCTACTGTCGGAAATTCTTTTCTAAAGAAGAACGCATGCACTTTCCTTCGAAGTCTTTCTAGTCCAGGATCCGTAAGTAGGGTCGACCTTCACCCATCTGTTTAATGGATAAAAGTTTTTTTTTATTAGATAAAATATGTTTTTAAATATACCGCAAATGGGTTGCCTAAGAAAATACGGTCACGGCCATTTTTTACTTTTCTTTCTGTATACAGATAAGGAAAGTATAGAAATCATGATAAAAGTTACTTATAATGTTATTCTCTATTATTTTGTTCCTAGACATGATTTCCCTAAAATGGACCTAATTCGAGATATTTGAGGAAAAATACAAATTTCGAATTTTGAAGACAACTCAAAAACGGATAAGGAGAAAAACACCAAATTTTAAACTTAAGCTTTAATCTATCCTGCGGTGAGCTGATTTAAGTTTGGGCATAGTCGAAGCATCTGGGGAAGACTTTACAGGGTGTCGTTTTTTTTATTTTAAGAAAATAAATAGTCTGGACCGTATTTTCTTAGGCAACCCTTTTGCAGTATATTTTTAAACATATTTTATTTAATAAAAAGAAGCTTTCATCCATTAAACAGATGGGTGAAGGTCGACCTTACTTCGGATCTTAGACTATTCTTTCAAAAGATTTTCTAATTGAAATTTTGGTTTTCCTGGAGCTTTACGTGCTGTTTAAAACTCGCCACATTTCTCTTCCCTTAACAACTCTGTAAATCGTAGGTTTCCCAACACCAAGCGTACTACTAACTAATTCCACTGTGTCATCAACACTTTTACATAAATGTTTGTCTGTAAATGATTTAAAACAATTAAATGTTAATGTTTTTTCATTAACTGTTAAAGGACCGATTTTTTGTCGTTTACGCGGCCCTTTCAAATTTTCCATGATCACACTAGAATTCACACTGCACCTTGCAAGTTGCAACTAAACGACATTTAGTAAACTGTCAAGAATACACAACTTGGACCTCCTTACTAAATGGAAAACCTATAATCGCATTTTTGGTGAAATTTGTTGGGAAGGTACTTATTGAAAATAATCTTAAGGTACGGCTATGTAATCTTTAATACACAGGGCTTTTGGCCTGTCCAAACCTTTTTCTATTGTTCTGTACAGCTTATGTTTGTAAAGGACCAATAAAAGATCCAAAACTTGTAATAGGTCAGGTACATCTATTACAATTTTAGAAAATATTTAGATTGTTCTGTAAAAATATTTAAAATGACCGTACTAAGTTTTGCATTAGAAATGCTGTTTTATTACTCTCTCATACATAAAAAATAAATAGACTATAGTCATAGTAACGGATTTAAAATTCATACTTCCTAAAACGACATTAAAATTATTATATATTGAGAAAATGGTTATATTTGACTGGGGAAATTTTTTAGATGTGGTTTTTGTACTTTTCCTAATATAGAATACCTTCCAACAAATAAATCACCTGGTATATTTTGAAGCTTAAAGGTAGATATATTTTAGTGATATTACCTTTCCCAAAATTCAACTCATAAGTACAGGGTTTTGAATTAATCTATAAAAAAAATAATTTTATGTTGTGGCTCTCTCTATAAAACACCCTATATAAGAAATGTGTACTGTGCAATATTTTGTTGTCAAAATACCATATTTAGTAGAACTTTTTAAAAATATGCTTCTCTGACCGCACAGTAGAATTAGTGTGATTTTACAAAAAATTACCGTCATACATTTGTGAATCACCCTCTAATTATACATATTTTTAATTGTACGTATGTACTAATGTGTTACTAAAACTCATAGTAAACGTGTGTGTACATCAGAAATTCAATCTAGTTCGTAAGTTTGCAAATAAAAATTCCCAAAACTGGACAATTTTCAACTTTGACACCTCGTATGTCGAAAACTAGTCATAGGATTGAGTTGGGCCCATTGACACTTTTGGTTACTAGGTTGACTACATCACATCATACCATAGTTTCAGAAAATTTGACGGGTTGCCACTTTGACTAAGAAAAGTGCGGGGTCCTTTTTATAAAAAAATCTATTTAGTAAATATTAAAAATACCTTTGTAAATCCCTTAACAATGATTAGTTGTCAAAAAAACATTTTAGTAAAACAAAAACTACATTAAGGCACTCCAAATATAAGTAACATTTTCTTACTGTACACTGTACATCAAACCGATTTTACTAATTTTAAAAAAAAAAATTTTTCACTTCCGAACAATCACAAGTACACAAAACACACACAAATCTCCTTTCGTCACCTACATACCAATCTAAGCACAATTAAACAATGACACCGATTTTTATAAAGTTTTCAAATTAACGGGTTTTCGCGTTACAGTGAACTCTAAAACCGAGGAATGACCACACAAGGAGGAAGGAAGGATCTGACTCACAAAAAGGTGTCAACACTGATAAAGGAGAGTGCCCGTACAAGTTGTTAACTGTTTACAATATTTTTTAACGCTTTGTATTTTTATTTCTTAACCTTGATAAGGTAGGGATTTTTTTAAAGCAATTAATTATTTAACTTCCGTTTGCATTAATTATATCAAGTTTGGTCGTGGTTTATTGTTATTAATTCGCTGGGAATTAAATATCTAAATAAAATGTCAGGTCTATTCTTGAAATTTATATATAAATCCAAGAGGCTTTACTATATCAATTACAGGAGTATACATATTGTTAAAGGAATACATTGATTATTTTGTAACTCTTCGACTTCTAAAAAAAGATTCTAAAACAAATTCGAAAATTTTAGTATTCAAAGTAGAATGTATGTTTGGCCAAAGAGTGTTAACATTTTAAAAATACAATTTCTAACTCAAATTTCGACCTCGGCCGCGAATAAAACCATTATTAGGACTAACCAATAACTCCAAGTTCAGTTTTCCAACCTGAGATTTCAATTTTCCAATCCGAATTGATCTTCAAAAAAAATTCGTAGAAAACTACCAGACCTACATCACTAAAATCTAAAATTGACACCCTACTGCCGGAAAACAACTCTACAGCCCCTAAACAATATCTTAAGGCCGATTTACCACCAAAACAAGCTGTAGCCAAATCCCCAAACGATAGAAAGATGCGAAAGTGTAGAGAAAACCCACAGCGAAGTAGATTTTAAATTAGACGCAGGATAGCTAAGAGGACCTGTCATCTCAAACTATCCAGGAATATAGAGATGGACAACATTAGCCAAAAGAAGGGGATCTAAAAAGTGAGGAGAACATAACAGACGTCGACAACCTCCTCAAAATTAAAACTAAATATCTGGAATTCCCAAAATTAATGGTGAAAAGGAATATGGACTTTCGCACTAAGGACTGTACTTCAAAATATCTTGGAGGAGCTCAATTCCTCCTAATGCAGCAAACCCTAAAACCTACCTTTTACCAAAGTCACACCAAATAGTAGAGGATTAACGAGACTATTAAACAGCATAGACAAAAATGCCAGACTAGCAATCCTGAAGGGTGCAAATAGCTCATTTATGAACGTGGACTTGGCCAATTCGGATAACAAATTTACCACTCCTAAAAAACAACTAAATTAAAACATCTGATCGAACAAAAAGAAACCTTAAAATCCAAAAGTAGGTACAGGTACCATACCCTAACTGAATCAGTAAAGGAGGATCAGAGCAATGACGACTCAGATAATTTCAGGACTAATACATCAAAGAAAAGCCTAAAAAAAGAACGAGTACCTACTAAACAGAAAAAAGTAATCATGCCTCCAATAGTTATCGATGGGGCCATGAAAAATCATAAAGATATGGTCACAACCATAAAAGCAACAGTACAAAGTGAACAATCGCTTGTGAATGAGGAAGATGATTATGTACGATTACTATCCAATATTTGGACTGAAAAGATTCCTCATCATACTTACACTCAGAAGCAAAATAAGTCCCACAACTCTGTTCTCAGAGAACTAGATGACATTATAGAAGATTTACAATAATCATACAGGATCAAAGCTAGGAAGATATATAGGATTACTACTATTACTCTGTGGAGCAAGAGGACAGAATGGCTTCCCCCAGGCATTTATCATCGGGTTGGTAAAAGCCCACTTTCCAAAAATGGAACATCTCAACGATGTTACTGTTATGTGAGCCATTTCAATATTCAGTCATGCTCTAACCCTCCAAGTCCCTCTCTGTCTTATTTGGCCTTTGAAGCTCAACTTGTCCGATTATTATACATAATTAAACCCCTTAAGACCAAACCTATGGGACGACTATGGCGGAGGTGCTTTCGATGACTATTCGAGAAAGGACGGGATAATGATTCTAGTCTATTGGTGAGAATATGTGAACTTTCTAGAACATTCTCCAATTTTTTGAATAAGTATATAAATATTGGTGGAGGACCCAGCAGAATCAGTTATTACATGTACAGTGAAGATAAATAGTAATCAGTGATATATAGACTGCTGACAATAAAGTATTGGACTGTGAATATAAATAGTGAACGATTCAAAGACATTCGAAATATATATATATATATAAATTAGAAATAGTAGTGTTATAAAATAAATAAGTGTTTAAATAAATTATTAATAAATAAACTGTTGTTTTAAAATAAATAAACATCACAATGGTGTCAGAAGTGTAAACAAATAGTGGACAATCATGGCTAAAAAACTGTGTGAATTAAAAGTGACTAAATTGCGTCGCGAATTAGAAGATCGTGATCTGGAGACTACAGGGAAGAAAGCAGAACTAGCAGAGAGGCTTAAAGAAGCACTGGAAAGTGAAGGTTTGGACCCGGAAACGTTTCTATTTTCGGATGATGCGTCTTCTATCATTTCTTCAATTTCCGATATGAAAAACGATATATCTGCTTTAAAAGCCGATATTTCTTCTGACATTTCTTCTTTAGAAAATAAAGTTTCTTCAGACATTTCTTCTTTAGAAAATAAAGTTTCTTCAGACATTTCTTCTTTGGAAAATAAAGTTTCTTCAGACATTTCTTCCTTAGAAGAAAAGATGATGTTTCTTCCGTGAAAAACGAAATCTCTTATTTAGAAACTAAAGTTTCTTCTGATATCTTCTCTTTAAAAGATGAAATTTCTGCCGACTTGGAAAACAAAATGTCTTCTCTGAAAAATGAAATTTCTGCTGATGTGGAAAATATGACTTCTAATGAGGAGAAAATAATGTCTTCCGTTAAAGAGAAAATAAAAGAGATAGAAAAGAAGATAGAAGAACTTGAACATACAGAACCTGCCAAGGACGGTGAAACAAAGTGCCATGAGGTGGAGTCGAAGTTGAAATTGGAAGGAGCTGTAAACTCTTCTCGTGTTAAAGCCCCAACTTTTGACGGGAAGATGTCGTGGACGAACTACCTTAAGCAGTTCGAAACAGCTGCCAGAGCAAACGAGTGGTCTGAACGAGAGAAGGCAATAAATTTGACCATCGCCCTTCGAGGAGACGCTTTGGATGTCCTTCAAACTATACCCGTGGAAGAGACAGATGATTTTGAACAACTCAAAAAGAGACTAAATATGCGATATGGCCACGAACACTTGGAGCATTTATACCAAACACAATTAACGAATCGTAAACAGAAACAAGACGAGACTCTTCAAGAATATGAAGTAGATATTGCCAGGTTGGTGCGATTTGCCTACCCATCAGCTCCAGAAAACATGATGGAATGTTTGGCAGTCCAAACATTTGTTGATGGACTTCGTGACCACGAGATGCAAAAAACACTTCGTCTAGCCCGTCACAAAACATTGGTCAATGTCTTGTCTGCTGCCCTTGAATATGAGGCAGCTACACAGACTCTGGTGGATACAATAAAGTGAGGACCTTAAAAGAGGAAGAAGAGGAAGGTAAACTCGATCAACTGATGAATATGATGAAGAGCCTTACTGACAGAAAGATAAAGACGAAGACTATCAGGTGCTGGAATTGCGGGAACTGGGACATGTACGCAGTTCGTGCAAACGCCCTAGGGTCCCAACAAATCAAGACAACACTCCGCAGGAAAACTAGAGCGGGTCGGCCTAGAGGGGGCAGCTTCGACCCGAAACCGTTCCAAAGACCCTCTCATACTGATAGCCTCTTTGAAATGTCGCGATGATAGTGTATACGTAGACGGCGAAGTAAATGGCAAAAAGTATACACTGTTGGTGGATACTGGAGCAACTAAGACTATTATACGACCAACAACTATAAATAACCGTAAGAAACTTCTACCAACAAGATTGCGACTACGGACTGCCACAGGTGAAAGTGCCAACATCCATGGGGAAATCCAGGTTCAGTTGGGAATTGGTACAGAAAAGTTCACATATTCTCATCAATAGACTAGAATCATTATCCCGTCCTTTCTCGAAAGAATAGTCATCGAAAGCACCTCCGCCATAGTCGTCCCATAGGTTTGGTCTTTAGGGGTTTTATTATGTATAATAATCGGACAAGTTGAGCCTCAAAGGCCAAATAAGACAGAGAGGGACTTGGAGGGTTAGAGCATGACTGAATATTGAAATGGCTCACATAACATTACTAGCCTGGAGAACTTTGACCAGACAGGCTGGCTATCCCTAAACATTACCCAGTATCAAACTGCAGGTTTTTTATGAGTTGATATCCTGCAGGACTTTGATGAGCTGAGAAGATGGCTCCTTCTAGGCACCGCTAAGCATAAACCAGCAAGTTTTTGACGAGTTGATAACCCACCTTTACCACTTGAGAAAGAGAGAGAGAGAGAGAGAGAGAGAGAGAGATGAATCAAGAGGTTTTATATTAAAAATCATACAAATATTTCTTTTTTAAAATATCCATACATAAAACAACGTTGTAGATGAGATGACTAAAAACTAGACTGTAGTAGATATTTATTACGACTCACGACATCCAGTGATAACAGTTATTTACGTGTCAAGCTCGGAAAATGATACTTTACAGGGCGAGCATGCAAGTTTCACGACGACGCCGAATGCGGAGCTCTGAAAGCTTGTTAGCCCTGTAATAGTATATTACACACCGAGGTGGGAAGAGTTTCATTCCTGTCGTGAGATTAGTTAGATCACTGAGACGCGAAGCGTCGAGGTTAGCTATGATCTTGAGACAGGAATGAAACTTCCTACCGAATACTATTTTATTAACAACCATCATATTTCGATCAAAGTTAATTAATTTCTGTTTCATTCTGAACATACCTAAAATATTACATTTAACGACAAATTACCAAGCGCGCGGTTTTCTCAGAATAATCAAGTAAATATATTGTTACTGTGATTATGGGGTAAACAACTGTCATCAATATAAATAAATGTCAGATAAAGCCGGATATTAAATTCGCGAATAATAAATATCAATAAGTAGTTTGTTGTATTTTAGTTAATTGTTGTTTTTTATTGTTTGCCATTAAATAGGTATTATAAAATTTGTCAAAAAAAATGTGTTATTTTTTTAAATATAAAAAAATATCTAGAATAGATGAAATGAGGACGGGAAGTATGGGCGGGAAGTGAGGGCGGGAAGTAGAGGTGTGTAATGTGACACTTTCCAACCTTTAATGACGTTAGTAATGACAACATTACATATATGGTTGTAAATAAATACACTTTCCGAGTGCGGCGCGTACAATATTTTTTGTGCTGCCACCAATAATTTGACAATAGTATAGAAATAGAATATTTATTGCTCAAAATGTATAACAAAAGTGCATCAAAACGTTAAAAACATCTACTGACAGATGGCTACGATATTGTCATGGCAACTGCGAGAATTTAACATACCCTTCGAAAACTCTCTCTGGATAGACGCTGGTATTTTGTCTTTAATGAAAATTTTGACATAAGAGCTCGGGAAAGTAGGTACTTTGCCAAGCAGTTATGTCACTTTCCGAGCTAAAAAATGATCGGAAAAACGCATTTTCTAAAGTGACAGCACAAAAATATTTTTTTTTTATTCAACTGATGAAATAGTAAAAATTATTTAATTTGTTCCACATAAACCATTACTTTTACGTAATTATCTTTAAAAAAAAATATATAATGTACCTGTTCTTTGTCCTCTTGTGTCCTAGGATACAGCGTCACCGATAAAACAATTTCACCTAAAACTGCGTCGGGCCTCGCTGGGTCTTGTAGAGGAAGAGCTAAATCGATGGTCCTTGATAGGTCCAAAGCGGTGAGATCTAAGCTGGCTGATCCCATGAAATCGTCCTGGAAAGAGATGATGTTCATATAAATTGTTTTTTTTTTTAATTTTAACAGTGCTGAACAGTGTTGCCAGAATATATTTTTATTATGTAGCAGATTTGTCTAAAAATTGTACCAGATTCCATGAAAAGGTACCAGATTCTATAAAATGTACCATATTTTTCAAATTGTGTAGTGGTCATTAAAGAGCAAAAAAAAGAACAAACAAGGAAGACCCCAACAATTAGACATTCCAAACAAAATGGCTGCCAATGGATTTTGACAGGTTATATGCACAGAACTGAAATTAGGAGAATGGATTTGACAGTTTATAAAAAAGTTCCTACAAGGCGAATAAAATTGAGGTTATTTGAGTTTGTGCAGTAGGTACCAAAAAAGGTCATAATTTAAAAAATATATATAATAATGTTTTCAGAAAAAAATTAACGGCGGGTTGTACAATACGCGGTTAATCGTCCCAAAAATTGTTTTTCTAATCACTTTCACAAATGACAATTGACATGTCTGACAGATAGTCACTGCGCAAACTTAAAACTTAATTTTGAATCTCGTATAAAACTATGCTCAATAGTTTTAAGATTAAATCTCTTTTACAAAGAAGAAAACAACAGGCTGTGATATATTTTGTACTCTATTTTAAGTACAAAGATTGTGAATTGATTGACTATATAAATGTTAATGCGGCAAAGATTAATCTAAGAAACCCAAGTAACAAAAAATTATTTGATTTAGATCCAAGTAGTATATCTCCTTTTAACAAGATGATGGCTGTTATCAATAAGTTTCTTAGCGAGATCCAAATAGATATATTTAATGTTAGCCTAAGAAAGTTGAGGACTGTACTAAATTAAGTTCACTAGATATAAAGGTTTGTTTTGTTTTTGGTCTTAAATTTCTTGTTACTTAACTCTACATACTATTACTATTAATTTTTTTATAGTATTCAATAAATAAATTATACCTTATGGCTGCTTTCAAACAATTCTGTGTGTAGTCACTTAGTTTAAAGTCAATTTTAAATTTAGTGGTTTTACAAGAATGTCAAATAGTAATATGTATTGTGTCTATGAATTTGCTGTGTGTAGTATATGGCCAATATACATAACTTTGATATTTTTATCACAAGTGTAAAAACTACGAAAACCATATACATATAGTTCCCATTTTAAAATAAATTCAAATTAATTCATAATAAAAAATAACGATTTTAGTCTGCCATACTTGAACTCATTCACAAAAGCAAGTCATTGAGTATATATTTTTAAAAAAACTACACTAAATATGTCTCCGTTACAAATTTTTAAATTTAAAACTACATACTTTCCTATAGATTTTGCAGTACCTAAATAACGTATAGAGTACATTTTTACAATATACTAGAAAAGTTTTAGATTAGAGTAATTCTTTTTGTTACTCTAACCTTGTGTCTTATATATTTCCCTTGACAAACTAACGTTATATTTTGAACTAAAAGTAATTAAACTTTTCACCAAAAAGTAATATTTCACATATATAAAATAATTTAAAACGGTTCTGTCCTTCTTACATTTGCGAAGACTGCCCTGATATCTAATCTATTTGCTTCTTCAAAGTAATTAAGTTGTCCAACCGTTGTCTATAAAGGTATCTCACATCTCCCTCATACACACGAATTTGAAAAGCAGCAGAACAAAAATTCAACTAACCATGTATACCAAGTCCGTGTAAAGAAAACTTTTCATATCCCGAAAACGTCAACTGTCAACTAAAATTTCTACTTTTAAAGATCAAACGTGCCGCCTCAGAGTGCCAATACTGATTGGTATATATACTGGGGTAATAAACTATGAGATTTTTAGGTTAGAAACCTGGTGGCCCGATACTGAAATTAAATGCAGCAGTAAAAGTAACGTAACCGTCCTCTGATGAAATAAAGAGTATAGATAATTATTCGTTTTTGACTCATTGTGCGGACAAAAGACGTGACATCGGACTGACCCACGGACGAACTGTGTGTCTTCGTTCGTAAAAATTTAAAGAAATTTATCTACAATAATGAATATCACAGTTATCCAACGAGACAAAACCATCTTCTTCATTTGCCCCTAGCTAGGGGGAAAGTAACCTATTGTTCGCCAAATTATATAGGTCCAAGAATTTATAACAAATCACCTCAAATTATAAAGACATGTAGAAGTATTGAACAATTTAAAAGTCATCTTAAAGAATTCCTGGTTACTAATGCTTTTTATACACTCGATGATTTTTTTGCATTATGAAGACATTATATTTAATAATTTTTTTCGTTATTTTATCATTCAGCTATAGGTAGCTTTTAGATATAGTTTATGTTTATGACTATATTCCAATACAATTAATATCGACTTATAGAAATGTAAATATAAATAAAAAATAAATAAATTAAGTAAACCTATAATACTCTTCATAGACTACTGTGTGAAATAGTGAATAGTTACTAAAACTTTTTTATGTACTTTTCTCTCTTCTTTTTTTGGCTTTTTTATGTACCTACTTTTGGACATTATGCATACATACAAAAATAATTAAATTTGTCATAAATATATATTTATTTAATAAAATATTCTACATATAAAATTTTACAAAAATTAATGGTCAATTTATAAAAATAGAAAATATACAAATAATACCTAAACCTAAATTCTATTTACAATTAAAAAAAAATTTACAATAATACTATGGTTATTTACAAATATCTATCTAAAACAAAAATTAGGTTACATTTACTTACAAAATAGATTCATAAAATTTGAAAAATCGAGATCGGATTTCTTTCTACTATTCCTTTTCTGAAAATCATCCTTCTCCACACTTCTTTTGTTATGAGTATTTAGCAAAATTTTAATAGCTATATCGATACTTTTATATTTTGCTAAATACTCCTTGTGGCCGGTCATCTTATACTTTAATCTGTTCTTCATGTTTTCTGTAATCAAATTTCTGATATATTCAGAAAATTTATCACCATTTCCAGATACTGTTAAAATGTGGTAACAGTTTTCATCATTTTTCTTCATTTCTTCACTTATATCCGCCAGTTCAGCCAAAATAGCTTCATGAAGCTTTAGATAGATCGTAATAGCTTCGTTGTTTCTTGTAGTTACGAATTCTTCTTTCTTATACTGTTTTATTAAAATTAAATCGTTCAGGTACTTCGGAAATTCAACCGAAGTACCACTGAAATTAACGGAAGAATTTGCTAGTGACATTTTTATAATATCAAATAAGGTAGTGTGTGCTAAATTGCGATTTAGAACGAACTGATTGTCGTATAAAAATTGCAGCTTATATAGTGAGAAAAGGGTTAAGGATTAGCAGGTAATACGCAATCAATTTGTTGATAAACTTTTAAAGGGTGCTTAATAGGTTATTACGCTAATAACCCATAAAGACTGTGAATCATTTCCAGGTAATTGGTATTTACTAAATAACATTATTGGTGTTATAATATGAAAACTAGGATACAATACTATTTTGAAAATGTTAATTATAATAATATGATTTAAATATTATATTTATTTATCTTACTAATACTCCTTTTATGATTAAAACAATTACATAAGAAAAATGTCATGCTTTATTATTAATACAGACACAATCCTTAAGTAAATATATTAGATGAAAGAATTGTATCAAAAAAAATCTAATTCCTCCTACTGTTTCATGTTTTAATAATTATTGTTTGCGTCTTTGAGTTAAACACACAATATGCTTCGTATTTTTCATATTTTAAATGAGCTAACTATAGTATCCTTCGCTTCTTGTCTAAACAGATTAATTAATGGGGTTTTGATGGTCTTGAATTGGCAATTGAAAGTGTTTTGTAAATTTGTCTTGTCTTAGTTTAGGTTATTGTTCCCTGAAAAGCTAGAAAAATTGTCATTGTTGTTCCCAATTCCCAATATTGGATAAAGCATTGTAAGGACTACAGATGCTTACATAAAGCATGTGCTGGTGTTGAAGGTAAAAAAAATATATCTCTGACTGATGTTGCCTTTCTTATTTTATCTTGTATTTTATTTAATTATTAATAGTATTTGTAATAAAAATATGGTGTAACTAAAATGAACATATACAGGGTCTTCCTTAATATTATGTGAATATTTAAGGGTGTAAATCTACATGAAAAATAAGTGATAGTTTGCTTTAAAAACTATGGTCCAAATGTCAAATTTTTTTCTTCCATTCTTCAATAATTGCATTAATTTTCTCTGACAAACAATAGTTTTTATTATTTTACTCAAAAACGGAACAACGTAGGAAACCAATTCAAGATATCTTTTAAATTTAAAATTGAACGAGGAATTTAAAAATAATTTTTATTTAGAAAAATTCCATTGGTGTACTATTTTTTTCCTCAAAATTATTAAAGCTGAAAATAATGTTTGTATTGAAAAATATGCGTAATTATTAACTGTCATTGAATATTAAATATCACTGAACTTAAGGTAGTTTACTCGTAAAACGGCGTTTCTTAAGAATGCAACAAAAATGATGAAATACAAGATTAATGAAAGTGTCTTTTACGTAACTAAAAAAAAAATGAAATTTTTTGACCGTCTGTGAAGCGAGATATTAACAATCAAAATGTGCATAATTAACACTCTTGAAGCCTGTCATATACACATGCAATGCTTGTATTTCAAGATATCTCGAAAACAATTCTTACTATATTTTTTAAAAAGTAATGTAATATATATCAAGAAGTTATAAAATTTTCTAAAAAAAGTTGAATTTTTTAACCGTTTTGGCAAAAAGATATAAATTTGAAAATAAAAATATGTTAAAAGTAGTCGACGCGTAGTGGGGTACAATGTTTACAACTTAGCAACATTGATAGTTCAGAATTACTGAATTACACTCGATCAGCTAAAAGATTGTTATAACAACGAGACGTGTTCTTGAAAAATTAATTCGTCCACTGTATTTGAGAACTGAAATTGACGGATCTGTTTGAACAAAAAAAAAACTCTTAAAATTGGTATGAAAAAGTCACAAATTTCTATAGGTGTACACACTTACTTGAAAGCGCACCAATTTGCGACGTTGTCGGATGGATTTTACTTAAAATAATAACGTATCCGTATATAAGAGCTTACATGTGTTGTGTACCGTCTTTTGCAAAAATTACATTTTTTAGCTTCTGTCCAGACCGTGTGATCCTATTTGGGCACAGTGAATATGTGTCGAGTAATTGATTTGGTCCCTGGGAAACAAAAAGTTGCCTTGGGTTGGGATTTTTTTGTATTTTGTTCTAGGTTATAATGGATTGTATAATTTTACTATATTTGAATATTTTAGTTTATTTCTGCAAATATAACCATGAAGAAGACAAAAAAGAAAAGTCTATTTTGTTCTGCATGCTCTGAAAATGCGACATATATGTGTTTATATGTTTATTCTTTCAAATTACATGCTGCTTCTTTGAAATCACAATAATTGTAAATGTTTGAAATGTTTGATAATTAGAATGATATGTTTAATTTATAATTAAAATGGCGGTTTATTTTTGGAAATTAAATACAATTTTAACGTTTTTGGGTGTTACCCGATTTGGGACACACGATCTGTGGTAAATTTTTACTTTTGTTTTCCACGAATTGCGTAAACCAATAGGGTGCACAAGTTTTTTTTTGTTAAAAATAACTCTTTATTAACAATTTATTTCTTCAAAAATTATATTACCTTAGTTTCTTTTGCCAAGAGTTAACAAAAACCTACCCTGGCCCACGGGTAAAATCTTAGAATTAGGAGCCGGTCGTTAACGTGGTAAAATTGATATTAATTTTCCGTTTTTGAGTTAGGATTTTTTTTTATATTTTAACCTGCCTTTTACCTCTCAATTTATTTAATTTTTTTTTCCGAATCAATGGGCTTTATCTCCAAATAGAGCTTGAATTTTACTAAAAATTTCATGTCGATATCGCTTATCGTTTTTGACTTGGGATTTTTTTTTATTTTAGCGCCCCTTTATCTCCCATTTTTAATCAGATTTTTTTTCAAAATCAATAGGCTTTTCCCCTTATAGAGCTTGTTTATGACAAAAATTTCAAGTTGAAATAATTTTTCGTTAAATGATTTTTTTCTTATATTTCAACCCCCTCTTAACCCTCATTTTTATGCAGTTTTTTTTTTCAAAATCAGTAGGCTTCGTCCCTTTATAGAGCTTGATTTTTACTGAAGTTGATATCATTTTTCATTTCAAAGATTAGTGTGTGAAATAGTGAATAATTATTAAAACTTTTTTATGTACCTTTGTATTTTCTTTTTTGATTTTTTATGTGCCTACTTTTTATGTTTTTTTTTTTAATAGGCATTATGTGTTTGAATAAAAAGAATAAAATTTGTCATAAATATATATTTATTATAAAAATATTTTACATATAAAATTTATGGTCAATTTATAAAAATAGATAATATACAAATAATACCTAAACCTAAATTCTATTTACAATTAAAAAAAAAATTACAATAATACTATGGTTTGAACCAAAAAAAACTCTTAAAATTGGTATGAAAAAGTCACAAATTTCTATTAGGCATTCCAACGACCTGTCAAACAATACCTGCCAGTGGGAAGGTCTCGTATATCTAAGGGGGGTAGCGACATAGTCTTGCATCTTGGACGCTATTTTTATTCAAAATATCAGTCGCCAATCCTGTCCGTTTTTAAAAAAATGTACAAGCAGTTTTCTTAATTAATATTTTTAAAGTGTTCGATATAAAATATTTAAATGTAATCCATTATTCATGATTTTACGTATTGTAGATAGAATACATCGTATGTCGCAACCGTCACATCTACCAAACCTGCCCACTGGCAATTCATTTGTTTGGAATGCCTAATAGGTGTACACACTCACTTGATAGCGCACCATTTATACATTTGCGAAGTTGCCGGATGGATTTTACTTGAAATAATAACGTATCCGTATATATAAGCTAACATGTGTTGTGTACAGTCTCTTACAAAAATAATATTTTTCAGCATTGAGTATCTCGAATTTTTAGTATTCACAAATAGGCGATATTTTTGTGTACGACTGTCGCGAGTGAACCTTAAGCGGTTACGAAAATATTAATTAATTTTCTTTCTTTTAAAATCCTGTATTTTTGTAACGAAACTTTTTTGAAGCATAATTTACATAGCAAACTATCATTATTTTTTAATGTATATTCACAGTTTAACAGACCCCCCTATTAAAGCTTAACTTTTCCTGAACATTTCAATTTGATATCGTTTTTTATTTTTAAGTTGGGATTTTTTCAATATTTCAACCCCCTTTAACCCCCCATTTTTTTTTAATCACCATGTTTCTTCTTCTTATAGGTCTATTGATTTGGTATTTAAATGTATCGGAATTTAACACGTTAACGACCATGTGCACCAATATGGTGCACACGGTAACTTCTGCCCAGAACGTGTGACCCCTATTTGAGCACAGTGAATAGCCATGTTTTAAGTAATGTGGGCTTGCCAGGGACGCAGCTACATGGTTTTTGAATGTGTCAAGTAATTGATTTGGTCTCTTTGAAAAAAAAAAAAAAAAAGTTGCCTTGGATTGGGATTTTTTTATATATTGTTCTAGGTTATAGTACTAAAAACATTTCTTATTTGCCCATTGCTTACTCTATCCATATACTTTTACTATGTTTGAATATTTTACTTTATTTCTGCAAATATCACCATGAAGAAGACAAAAAAGAAATAGTCTATTTTGTTCTGCATGCTCTGAAAATGCGACATATGTGTTTATATGTTTATTCTTTCAAATTACATGCTGCTTCTCTGAAATCACAATAATTGTAAATATTTGAAATGTTTGATAATTGGAATGCTATGTTTAATTTATAATAAAAAAGGCGATTTATTTTTGGAAATTAAATACAATTTTAACGTTTTTGGGTGTTACCCGATTTGGGACACACGGTCTGTGGTAAACTTTACTTTTGTTTTTCACGAATTGCGTAAACCAATAGGGTGCACAAGTTTTTTTTTTGTTAAAAATAACTCTTTATTAGCAATTTATTTCTTCAAAAATTATATTACCTTAGTTTCTTTTGCCAAGAGTTAACAAAAAACTACCCTGGCGGATAAAATCTTAGAATTAGGAGCCGGTCGTTAACGTGGTAAAATTGATATTAATTTTCGGTTTTTGAGTTAGGATTTCTTTATATTTTAACCTGCCTTTTACCTTTCAATTTATTTAATTTTTTTTTCCGAATCAATGGGCTTTATCTCCAAATAGAGCTTGAATTTTACTAAAAATTTCATGTCGATATCGCCTTTCGTTTTTGACTTGGGATTTTTTTTTAATTTCAGCGCCCCTTAATCTCCCATTTTTAATCAGATTTATTTTCAAAATCAATAAGCTTTTCGCCTTATAGAGCTTGATTTTGACAAAAATTTCAAGTTCAAATAATTTTTCGTTAAATTATGATTTTTTTCTTATATTTCAACCCCCTCTTAACCCTCATTTTTATGCAGTTTTTTTTTCAAAATCAGTAGGCTTCGTCCCTTTATAGAGCTTGATTTTTACTGAAGTTGATATCATTTTTCATTTCAAAGATTAGTGTGTGAAATAGTGAATAATTATTAAAACTTTTTTATTTTGTATTTTCTTTTTTGATTTTTTATGTGCCTACTTTTTATGTTTTTTTTTTAATAGGCATTATGTGTTTGAATAAAAAAGAATAAAATTTGTCATAAATATATATTTATTATAAAAATATTTTACATATAAAATTTTACAAAAATTAATGGTCAATTTATAAAAATAGAAAATATACAAATAATACCTAAACCTAAATTCTATTTACAATTAAAAAAAAAATTTACAATAATAATATGATTATTTACAAATATCTATCTAAAACAAAAATTAGGTTACATTTACTTACAAAATAGATTCATAAAATTTGAAAAATCGAGATCGGATTTTTTTCTACTATTCCTTTTCTGAAAATCATCCTTCTCCACACTTCTTTTTTTATGAGTATTTAACAAAATTTTAATAGCTATATCGATACTTTTATATTTTGCTAAATACTCCTTGTGGCCGGTCATCTTATACTTTAATCTGTTCTTCATGTTTTCTGTTACCAAATTTCTGATATATTCAGAAAATTTATCACCATTTCCAGATACTGTTAAAATGTGGTAACAGTTTTTATCATTTTTCTTCAGTTCTTCACTTATATCCGCCAGTTCAGCCAAAATAGCTTCATGAAGCTTTAGATAGATCGTAATAGCTTCGTTGTTTCTTGTAGTTACGAATTCTTCTTTCTTATAATGTTTTATTAAAATTAAATCGTTCAAGTACTTCGGAAATTCAACCGAAGTACCACTGAAATTAACGGAAGAATTTGCTAGTGACATTTTTGTAATATCAAATAAAGTAGTGTGTGCTAAATTGCGATTTAGAACGAACTGATTGTCGTATAAAAATTGCAGCTTATATAGTTAGAAAAGGGTTAAGGATTAGCAGGTAATACGCAATCAATTTGTTGATAAACTTTTAAAGGGTGCTTAATAGGTTATTACGCTAATAACCCATAAAGACTGTGAATAATTTCCAGGTAATTGGTATTTACTAAATAACATTATTGGTATTATAATATGAAAACTAGGATTCAATACTATTTTGAAAATGTTAATTCTAATAATATGATTTAAATATTATAAGTATTTATTTATCTTACTAATAATCCTTTTATGATTAAAACACTTATACAAGGAAAATGTCATGCTTTATTATTAATACAGACAATTCTTAATACAGACAATTCTTAAGTAAATATATTAGATGAAAGAATTATATCAGAAAAAATCTAATTCCTCCTACTGTTTCATGTTTTAATAATTATTATTTGCGTCTTTGAGTTAAACATCTAATAAATATTCAAAATGAGAATACTGTTTTCGTAAATGTTTGACAAATTGCTTAACAGTTTTAAAAGTATTGAAAAAAACTTTAATTTTTATTTTTGCAAAGGATCCTGCACACCGCTTATGGAAAAGTGACTACTGTTAAATTTCATAGTTCATAGATACCGATACAGGGTGTTAAACTTAAGAAATACCACTTATTTGATAACGATTATTTTAAGAGAAAGCTCATCGATTATAGTTTTTTGTGCAAAATCTTACAGAGTGGGCCACAAATAAGTAGAGACATGTTTTTGATAAATACTTTTGTTATAGAAGGTGAAAATATGTACTAAAAATTAATTATTGCTATATTTATCATGTTTGATGATATTACAAAACATATTAGGCACCATTTATACAGGGTGATTCGTAAATATCGACATAGCCCAATATATTTTTTTTATAAGTATTAATGTGAAACACCGTATGTTTACGGGACTTTTGCGTATTTACCATATGTATAATTATTTTTTTGTGGTAAAAATTTTACGGGGTGCCTATAATATTGGACAACTTGCAGTATTTAGTTCAATACATTTATTAACCTTTTTAAAATATTAAAAAAACATGTCAACATATAATAAATTACAAAGTCTAACGTATAGAGTATAGCCGCTATTAAATACCCTCTGGAACCATTGACGAATATCTTCGCCTACAATATGCTTCGTATTTTTCATATTTTAAATGAGCTAACTATAGTATCCTTCGCTTCTTGTCCAAACAGATTAATTAACGGGTTTTGATGGTCTTGAATTGGCAATTTGAAAGTATTTTGTAAATTTGTCTTGTCTTAGTTTAGGTTATTGTTCCCTGAAAAAGCTAGAAAAATTGTCATTGTTGTTCCCAATTCCCAATATTGGATAAAGCATTGTAAGGACTACATATGCTTACATAAAGCATGTGCTGGTGTTGAAGGTAAAAATATATATCTCTGACTGATGTTGCGTTTCTTATTTTATCTTGTATTTTATTTAATTATTAATAGTATTTGTAATAAAAATATGGTGTAACTAGAATGCACATATACAGGGTCTTCCTTAATATTATATGAATATTTAAGGGTGTAAATTTACATGAAAATTAAGTGATAAATTGCTTTAAAAAACTATAGTCCAAATATCAAATTTTTTTCTTCCACTCTTCAATAATTGTATTAATTTTCTCGGACAAACAGTAGTTTTTATTATTTTAACTCAAAAACGGTACAACGTAGGAAACCAATTCAGGGTATCTTTTAAATTTAAAATTGAAGTAGGAATTTAAAAATAACTTTTATTTTCAAAAAATCCATTGACGTACTATTTTTTTCTTCAAAATTATTAAAGCTGAAAATAATGTTTGTATTGAAAAATATGCATAATTATTAACTGTCATTGAATATTAAATATCACTGAACTTAAGGTAGTTCACTCGTAAAACGGCGTTTCTTAAGAATGCAACAAAAATGATGAAATACAAGATTAATGAAAGTGTCTTTTACGTAACTAAAAAAAAAAATGAAATATTTTGACCGTCTGTGAAGCGAGATATTAACAATCAAAATGTGCATAATTAACACTCTTGAAGCCTGTCATATACACATGCAATGCTTGTATTTCAAGATATCTCGAAAACAATTCTTACTATATTTTTAAAAACTAATGTAATATATATCAAGAAGTTATAAAATTTTCTAAAAAAAGCTGAATTTTTTAACCGTTTTGGTAAAAAGATATAAATTTGAAAATAAAAATATGTTAAAAGTAGTCGACGCGTAGTGGGGTACAATGTTTATAACTTGGCAACATTGGTAGTTCAGAATCACTGAATTACACTCGATCAGCTAAGAGGTTGGTATAACCTCGCGACGTACTCTTAAAAAATTAAATCGTCCACTGTATTTGAGAACTGGAATTGACGGGTCTGTTTGGTATTAAAAAGTCACAAATTTCTATTAGGCATTCCAACGACCTGTCAAACAATACCTGCCAGTGGGAAGGTCTCGTATATCTAAGGGGGTAGCGACATAGTCTTGCATCTTGGACGCTATTTTTATTCATAATATCAGTCGCCAATCCTGTCCGTTTTTAAAAAAAAGGACAAGCAGTTTTTTTAATTAATATTTTTAAAGTGTTCGATATAAAATATTTAAATGTAATCCATTATTCATGATTTTACGTATTGTAGATAGAATACATCGTATGTCGCAACCGTCACATCTACCAAACCTGCCCACTGGCAATTCATTTGTTTCGAATGCCTAATAGGTGTACACACTCACTTGATAGCGCACCATTTATACATTTGCGAAGTTGCCGGATGGATTTTACTTGAAATAATAACGTATCCGTATATATAAGCTTACATGTGTTGTGTACAGTCTTACAAAAATAATATTTTTCAGCATTGAGTATCTCGAATTTTTAGTATTCACCAATAGGCGATATTTTTGTGTACGACTGTCGCGAGTGAACCTTAAGCGGTTACGAAAATATTTATTAATTTTCTTTCTTTTAAAAATCCTGTATTTTTGTAACGAAACTTTTTTGAAGCATAATTTACAAGCAAACTATCATTATTTTTTAATGTATATTCACAGTTTAACAGACCCCCTAACCCCCATTTTAAAGCTTAACTTTTCCTGAACATTTCAATTTGATATCGTTTTTTATTTTTAAGTTGGGATTTTTTCAATATTTCAACCCCCTTTAACCCATCATTTTTTTTTAATCACCATGTTTCTTCTTCTTATAGGTCTATTGATTTGGTATTTAAATGTATCGGAATTTAACACGTTAACGACCATGTGCACCAATATGGTGCACACGGTAACTTCTGCCCAGACCGTGTGACCCTATTTGAGCACAGTGAATAGCCATGTTTTAAGTAATGTGAGCTTGCC